>JANUWF010002050.1:0-568022 GCA_026120185.1 Voacanga thouarsii | reverse complement strand
TACATTTGAAGTTGTTTCTTGTTTTCTTCGAATATAAGCTTGACGCCGAGATTGTAACAGTTTTTTGTTTTGTTGAATTGATTGTGCATGATAAGCTTAATGTCTTCGTAGCAATATCTGTTCTTTTTTCTGCTACGAGTGCTGACGATAAGCTTCATATCTTTATTGCAACACTTTTTCCCTCATTTCATCTTCTTCTTTGTCTTTGGATTTGGGTTAATTCTCATTCATGATATGTTCTCTATTTCGATAACTTATATGTTTATTATGTGTATTCTAATGAAAATGAGTGTTTTAAAGATAATAACTATTTACATGCAATAGAATAAAGAGTGTTAGCCCTAAGGACGTTCTTCTATATTTTGACTTATGACAAACATTGATGAGGACAAACTTGTGTGATCTACATGTTCAATCTCAATTCTTCCAAAACATACAAACGAGATTACTAAGAAACTCTTGAGCAATGGAATCCAAGAATAGGTGACAAAGTATAAGACAAGTTTAAGAGATTGCATACCAAGAAGCCCTTGAAAATAATCATAGACTTGGAATCGTTTGTTAAAGTATATTATGTAAATTTCTATGTCATCCTTACCTTATGATTCAGTTTAATTCTACATTGAAGCACACAAATAAAAAGATTTCAAAGTTTTATATCTCAGAATTTTGAATTAAGTGGTTTGGATGACTCTACATCCAAAAGATTCGTCCAAAATCCTGTGAATAGTGTCAAATCGATTCTGCCTGAAAAAGTGCCATTTTAGACTTACCTTTTAGATGCTTCATCGTCCAAAACTTGAGTCTAAAACTCTGAAAAATCTGACAGCATGAAACTAGCCGCTAACTAGCCGTTGCTGTCCTACTTTTCATTTCTATAAAAGTCATTTAAACCCGATTTTCTACAAGATTTTTGTTCTATCTTTATCAGAAACACTCTTACACTTTAGAAAATAAAAATCTTCCTATTCATTGTGCTTCAAATGTGAAATTGAATTATTCAAAAGGTAAAAGGCTGTTGGAGCTTATCTGTTCATATCTACTGAAACTTGTGAGCTATTTCTGTAAGTTTTTCTTCATTCTATCTAGTATCAAGGTTATGATATAAAACCTAGTTATGGTGAGCCTTGTTTGGTGAATGTATTAAGGTTGTGGTGTAAAACCCGATTGCGGTGAACCTTGATTGTGTGTTTGAAAAGGTTCGATAGAAAACCAAGTTGGTGATCCTCTTATGTAATATTAGTGTTGCCTATTACTATTAATTTGGGGAAAAATTTTTAGTGCTTGTGTTGAAATCCTTAAGTGGGTACTTAAGATAGTAGATGTAGATCGGTTGAAGATCGAACCACTATAAATCCTTGTGTCTTCTTTTTTGCATTTCATTCGCATTTCACTACTGCATTTTTACTGGTTCTTAGATCAAAGAATTTTATCTCAATCTTTGCATTTGTTGATTAGTTTTAAAGACCTTTATATTCTACAACAAGTCTGTATTTACTGCCTCAACTTCCCATCTTTAAAACAACCATCTTTTTGCCATTTAGTTGTGCTTTAAGAGATTCTTGTTTGCACTCCATCAACTGCGAAGCAATCTGTCTTTGTGGACAAAAACATTACACTCCTCTTTGCATTCATTGTTTTAATCAAAGACTTTTATGCAGTTGGGTAAAACTGTTATTGTTGCTTTATCTACCCATGTTACCTATAAATCTTACTTTTAGCATTTAGTAAAGTATTGAAAGTTCTTTAGTAGCACACAAATTTGCATTTTTGAACTCTCACCTTGTTCGGGATTTATCAAAAAGATATCAAAGAATTATTTTTAAAAATTGTATTTGTTTGCCATAAACCTTTTTCACCCCCCCTCCCCCCCTCTAAGGTTTATCAAAGAGTATTAGAGTAACAACTATCATTAGGATAAAGTAATAACATAACTATTAGTAAGCATAGTATTCCAAAGAAATGTAAATAGATTCTAATATTTTACTTTTTCTTCATCCATTGTACTGGGGAATTGACTCTATCAGTGCAATGGGTTACTTGCTTCACCCGATTTAAAAGAATTTTCCTTATCCAATGTACTCTGGATTTGAGATATAACAATTATAACTATTGGTATGCATAGTAATATAACAACTATTGAGTAGGAGAAAGTATAAGAATAGTTGTTCATACCATTGAAAAGAAATGTAAAGATACAATGTGTATCGAGATAATTTAGAAATGATTAGACCATTTATGTAAAATAAATAGTGAAGAAATTGCCATTGATAGTACCTATTTGAGGCAGCAAGACATTTAGATGAATTAGGCAGGCTCGAGAAACTCACTTGGCTTCGACGACAGTCTTGTAAGTTGATCTTGTAGAATTGAAAATCACTCCTACAAAATGTACAGATTGAACATATACATATACCGTTAGAATATTTGATTTCTCCCAATTTTGACCCACTTTAAAAACTTTAAAAAACAAATATAGATATTATTTATTATAAATTGGAACTGTTCTCCTATGCGTTTTTTTTTTTTTTTTGGTGGTGTAAAATCTCATTCTTATGTAACAGAAAGGTATAATAATGTTTACATAATCCAAATCTTTTTTTGTTGTTAATTTTTATTCTTTGCTTCGATTTTTGAAGTTTTTTTTTAACGCATGAGATTTATCAAATACAAAAAAAACTAAAGGAAGCCATTAGAACAATAGTTATATGAAAGAAAAATAACTTATGCATTAAATGGAAAATGCTTTTACAAAAGAGAGGAACATCACATGGATTTTCTTATTTTAGAAGACAATGTGTTCAAGTAAATGAATAACAAGGCATTTAGTTATAAGTTATAACAAAGACCTCCAAGTGTCCCAGAAGCTATAAGCTTCTACTCTTCATCGGAATCCTCAAGATTGGGTTCGTACAACCACCCCCATTGTTCTTAGTGAAATCTATCCATTTCTCGTCAACAAATCCCCAACTCATAAGCTCCTTCCCAGGTCTCCTGGAATCTTGTCCAACTTCAAAATACCTTGGTGGAGATTTATAATCTAATTCTCCTAGGTCATCACTATGTGTAGATAGGCCAATGTCTTAGACAAGTGGGTTTGGAGCATCTTGTATGATTTTCACATCATCTTCACTATCAGAAACTAAGTTTATGACTTCCATAGGTGGGAGGAGAGGTGGTTCTATAATTTGTACTTCATCATCACTATTCTCATCCATTGGTAGTTCAGGTTCAGGCTCTGAGTCTGAAAAAGGTATGTATACTGGATGTATTAGGATAGGTGGGTGCCCCAGTGTGTTCGTATGAGCAATTCAATACATTCTAACTGTCCTATGCACATTAACAAGCGTGGGTTAGTAAATGATCATAGAACAAAGAAACAAAGGGCATCAATCAACCAATGGAGAAATAAAAAGATTACGAACTTGAGGTAAGATCTAGCACACACCATAATTCATCACTCGTGAATTTCGGACTCATATAGAGGAAAATTCCATGCTAGTTTAGTTGATCGAAACCTAACATATGAATTAGGCTACAAGTATCTCAATCCTTCTACTAATATTTTTCTCTATGGTTGATATAATACAAGGCGGGAAGCAAAATTTTTATAAAAGTTCTTGACAAACGACTAGATACTATATGAAATTATGTCAGGTGGGGACAGAAAAGCCTACAATATGCAGAACTCACCTATGGTGTTTGGCTGATGCAATATCTTTTTCAAAACACTCATTTCCTTCTCATTGCCTAAGTCTATTCAAACCATCATGTCAAATTCAAAATACTATAAAGTAACATTATCCAAGTAATTTGACCATCCAAATTCCCATGAAGATTGCAAGATCTTGAAAACTGACATTGTTTCTAAATTGTGAGCATTTTGAATTAGCTAATATGTGATAAACTTGTGAAGATGTAGAAATCATTTATCTCAGAAATGATACAAGTAGCTACCAAAATAGTTTGGGGGGAAAAATAGAGAAGGAAAAGAATATGCAAAATCCTCACTGAGTTCTTAAACTTCACTATATACATAATCACTTCACAATAACAGTTGGATTTCCTTAATTTCATTGCAATCTGGCATAGCCGAAATTAGTATTCTACAGCACAACATTCTTCTGATCTCATGAACCAAAAAAAAAAGTAGCCGGGTTGAAAAGATTAGAGATACAAGGAAATGCAAAAGATGTCCTCGTTATGAGGTAATTCACCTTAAATATCTTGGATGCTATAATGCAGATTGTCTAATCTTATTGCTATTTTGCTTTCTAGTTTCTTAAAAGATGTTGATAATAAAGGAGCAGGGTGATGATCAAAAAATTCTCCCCATTTAAAAAAGAAAAAATGAATAATAATAATAGAATAAATAGACAAACAACACAAAATCTGCAATTAGTGATTATGTAGTAGGAAGACCAAATCAATTCTTTATTTTTTTAGGACTGTTAACGGAAGATAAATGGTCAGTGGAGTTTTCTGCTGGTTGCAATCAAGGGTTCTACTCTGGGGTTTTATGCTTTTATGGAATCTGAAATATAGAATCATATGAATGTCCACTTCATCCAGCATGGTAAGGTTAGGCAGTTCTTATGTGAACTGTTAAACATTATTTTTTCAAGAGAGAGAGAGAGAGAGAGAGAGAGAGAGGGTAGTGGAAGGTTCAATGCAGAATCAAATACATAGCTGAAATTACTACTATAGCATAACAGAAAAAGAAATGAGCGGCAGGGAAAAACTAAACAGATCATGCAAGACAACAAGGACAACAAAGACATAGGAAAATCATTCAGTAGAATAGTATGATCAACCAAGAAAGATACCTATTTGTTTGGAGCAGATATCATGCAATGTCCATGCAATCTGTGTATTTTGTCAAAGGCAATTTTATATATGAATCTAACCACAAATAAGTATCCATATGAAAATAATTATTGATATTCATATTTTGGTAACTGCCATTTATTATTATTGTAACTGTAATTTATCATTCATGTGATTTGTATTTATATTTATTATGATTTATTATGAATCATCACAACAAAAAACTAGTGCCATGATCAGTGTTTTTACTATAATTTATAACAAAGTTGTTATTGGAACTTTAAGAGGTTGTTCATTAATATGGTGTTATAACTATTTATTATGGCTGTTTTTTTGTATTATTGCCCATAAGTTATTAATATAGTTAATATATAATAATAACAATACTAATAGTTATACTACAATAATTTTTGCCTTTTTTTTTAAGAATAATCAAAATACTAATAAGGAAAAACATAATACTAATAGGGTAATACTAACAGGGAACTATCAGAAATAGTAGAAGAATGATATAAACTGAAAACCACCAAATAGTCCTGAAAAGAATTTGGGGTAGAAATTATAAATTAAATTCCACTTCAATAGAGCTATTCCACTTTACTTAAGCAGCAATTATTTTGTTCTGCTGCTTTACTTTCCCAGTTTTCCTCTTTTCCTTTTTCTCTCCTGCCAATATTTCATTGCCAATGTTTTTTTGTTTCTTTTCTCAAGCCATTTTAGGTTAGGTTATATAAAAAATAAAGTGTATAATAAAATAATTTTAAGTTTGAATATCTCAGTGCCTGATATGAAAATAAAATCCTATACCCTCGATGGATAAAAGAATGCTATTTTCCTTTGAGTTTTGTCATATGTAGTGACCTAGTGGAAAGTTGACCAGTCAATTTTCAAATATCTTTTCACTATTGTTAAAGTTTTAATTTTCAACCATTTAAACTAGAAAGAACAAGGACATAAAGTTGATTCATGATAGGATTATTTAGTACCTTGAAAGGCAAAATGTTCAACCGTTCCACTCCTGGAGCCATGTTGAGAACCTTCCTTGCATGGTCAGAGTTATACAGATCTCTTTTCTCTAGTGGATGATTCATGCTAGCAGGGTCTCGACCCACAATGTAAAAGTTTGCACCAACATTAGTACGAGCTTTGGCATGCCACTTCATATCAGTCGTGCTAGCGTAGTGCATTGGAGATTAGAATATATGAACCATAGTGGTCTCTGGATCAAGAAAGCCATCTACAAGCACCTGAAGACAATTTTAGTTGCAAATCAGTATAATAAAATGTCACGCTGATGGGAATATTAAAAGGTGGGGGAAAAATGGTTGGTGTATGGGTAAAAGACAAGAAAACAAGCTTAGAAATGACTAAAAATTTAATATGCTAAATTAAAAGGAAAATTTAGTATACTATATTTATTTAATATACTAAATTTAATATTTTCATTTTGTTAGTTGTTTTAATATTAAATGGTTGGGAGGGAGGGACGAGGGATTAGAAGTTCAATAAATGCATTGCGCTATGATTCTATGAAGCTAGTAAGGAAATTACAACGAAGGAATGCTGAGAACATTGGCTATTTAATTAAACCAAGCAATTGCCCCTTGTATGTGCTCCATAGCAAAAATACTTGTGTTTTCTCTATAACTATTAATTGTCATATTATATTCTTCAAATTTACAACAAATTTACTTACTAATCTTTGTACTGTCTTGATTTTTAGAAGGAGAGTAATAGATGGGAATGGAAAATAAGAGGGAATAGAACTCTCCTTCAGTTCTTTCAATCCATGAACGTTTGGAGGTCAGCTCTTGACTAAAAAAGCCAACTCACAAATTGAGTAATAATGAAAAAAGAGTACTCAAAAAAAATATTGAACCAAATTGGTAATCATTCAAAAATCATGCTATTAAAAACTAAGGTCAGCTCTTCCTTCTATAGCTTAGTTGCTGTCACTGTGTCTTGTTGCATCACACAATGGCTAAGCCAATAAACCAGACTCCACCTAAGATTACACCACATAAATAAATTGAAAATTTAGAAAGGAAAACCAATATAGGAAAACGAATCTAAGTGGATTAAACAAATTAATGAATGCATATGTGACAATCTGTCATAATATATTTGTTGCTGATGTTCATTGTTAAAAGAATGAAACTGCCATATCAAATTTATGACTGAAACTATTTGAACTCATCAGAAAAACATCGATTTATATTCCATCATTGAATCTAGAAAATAGATAGTATCTCTACCACCAATATTTACTTATACTAGGAGATATTTCTTCTAAAATTCCTTGAAACTGGCCTTCTGCAAAAACCGCAAGTTATCAAGATACAAACTTGCTATGTTGCAGGTATGAGGAGGTGCAATAACGATAAAGAGACAAATTTAGGAATTCTAAAATTGAACAAATAAATAACTCAATTATAAACTAATCAGCGGATTATTGAAAACTACAAGAATGCAAATTGCAAGGAGTTTTCTAAAGGAAGCATCCAAGAAACCAAAAAATTTAATATTGCTTCCTATTATACTAAAGAAAGCATGATAAAATAGAAATTCAAAACTTGGCATGTTTTACGTTTGAGATATATCTTTGTTCTTTGACTGATAAAAAATGTTAATACAAATGTACCAAATGTAAAAGAAGAGAAGTTGACTTTGTCACCATAAACTTTGTCATTGGATTTGCAAACCACTACATGTATACAACCATTGTGTACACAAACCCCAACATTAGTCACTAAGGATACAACATAGAAAGGAAATTTGTATAGCACATTACTTAAAACTTTAAAAAGGAAAATGACATTAAACAAAGGCAATGAAATATTAACTAACTTTGCAACCACAACATTGATGAAGTTAATGTTTCTCTCGGTTGTTGCGACTGCCTTTTCCTTCTCTTCGATGAAGTTCACAGTGGGGAACCTCAGCATTCTCGAGTTCAATTTTTACCCACTTCTGATATGTTGCATCACAAGAGTAGTATTCAGTCTGGTTGATAACAATTAGATGAACATGCAAATTAATGAACAGAATTAGCCATAACATAATTCATAATAGCGAAAAACTAATAGCAAATACTCAGCCAAGTGCCCAGTCCTGAAACTCTCTCAAATTCTCTGAAACATCAGGATCCACTGTAGAAAGTAGAGTTTCTATTGGCTATTTCAAGGGTTCAGCAAGTAAGCTCAGTAAGGTGTTAGCCCCAATGGGCTTTGGTAGAACCCCCCACTTTGAAATGACATCAAATTGCCTTTATATACATGTATGATATTTCTTCAGGATAAAGACCCTTTGGGAAAGCTAATGAAAATACATCCAATATGGTATGTTTATGTATAATATTATAACAAATACATTAAATATACCAAAATATGAGAAAGAAATACAATGGACAGCGAGAATGGAATCAAGAAACATATGGCACTCAATGGACTATCAAGGATTTTTGTGACAACATTATATAATATCTTATATCTATGGGTTTAGCTGAAATACATTATATAGGTGTAGTGGGTAGCTTCTAGTCATACATTATTGTTATTGTTTGGCTTCTTTAGCATATGAGTATTATTATACTTGAAAATATAATATCTTATATTTATGTTTTTATATTATAAAACATTAAATATTTCACCCATAAAAAATTTAAAAGCTTATGAAGTAAAGATCTCACAAAAACTCTATAGAATTTGAACAATGATAAAGCATTTCAGAACCACAAGTACCCTCTGTGTGAGAGAGTGTGTGTGTGTGGGAGAGAGAGAGAGAGAGGAAGACCAGGAAAATATGCATAGCAAAAATCCAATGACATTTTTAAAAACTTTAAAATGATTTATGTCTATTAAATATCGAACTTTAAATAATTATTTTAGTTATTTATTCCAACAATATATATATATATATATATATATATATATATTGATTGGTAAACATATTATTAGAGAATGAGTGGAATCAGAAAAGGACCTCTATAGAAGAATGTGACATTATTAAGATAGAAAATATTAAATCTTATTTTCTATTGATAAGCTATTAGCTAACCTATCAAGGAAGATAAGGAGAAGCAAGGAGGAAAGCAGAGCCAATAAATTACCATAGCCTTTTCAAGAGACTGTAACCGGTGTTGCTTTATCTTCCAATACAACTGAGTTAGGTAGGAAAAAATTTTATTGATTTTCTAAATATTCTTAAAATTTTCAAGTGTTTTGCATTTGTAAAGTTAACACTTACACACTCTCTAACAAAATTTTAAAAATTAGTAAATGCGTTAAATTTTTCAAATGTTTTACAAATTTAAGTTCTCAATATTTAAAAATATTTTCAAAATCATCAACATCAATAGAATAAATTTATATACACAGTATTATATTCCATTTGACTTAGATTAAAAAATCTTCAAATTGAATTTAAATTTAAATTTTCAATTACAAAAACTAAAAACTGTTCAAAAAGATTCACAACATGAAAACATTATGAATTCAATTTAAACGAAAATTACAATCATAAATATAGAAAATACCACAGTGGCTATTCTACACTAGATAACCCGATTTTATCTACACCATCATGTTAGGTTATGCTATTCTAGGTGTACATGATTGTTCTAAATGATGGTCATATTAGGCTCATATTCTATATTCGACACAAAATACTGGAAATCAATTACAAAAAGGATGCTTATCTATGAGTATTATAGAATATGAATGGAGCAGTTCAACTCATTCTCCATATACTTCACTAATCACTGATTTAAAGTACAACTCTCATTACCCAAAAAAAAAGTAGCGAATAGTTAGTTGCAAAAAAATTATGCAAACTATAGCAATTAAAATGTGTTGCATCTCAAATGCACATGCCCTTTGTCATTCAAAACCAAAACACCTTCCTTTAGGAAATTCTCTACAAGCTCAAACCAAAACACAATAGAATCCAACAGAAAAAACATAACCCCATTCCATGATAATTTAGCTTAAACAGGCTATTAACCAAGAAAAACATTTTAGGTGCTTAAATTACAACATTTCTGTTTAAAGATTCCCTTTTTTTGGTGCTCACAAAGGCAATGCGAACTCAGACCAAAGCACACTATAACAACCTGTTCCTTGACAAATCCAAAACTTCAAGCTGATTAAGCAGACCAATTTCCGCTGAGTTCTAACCTCTCCATTCCCCAAATTTCCACAGGAATTTCACCACTGAGTTCATTAAAAGGTAGTGACAGAACCCGAAGCTCAGTGAGTTTCGCAACAGCATGAGACAATTTACCAAAAATTGTAGCTTTACTATTCAAACAAGCCCTTCTAATCCCGAAGCCATACAATGGAAATTGAGAAATTCTAGCACAAGAGAGAGAAGGTGAATTACCTCCTCCGATGATATTCAGAGCAACCACGCGAGAATTAGCGTCGTAGCCGATTCCACGCCACGAGTAGTAATTTGAGCAGGTGTTTAAATCCTAGCTGGAGAGCACACATCATGGTCCAAAAGTGACGCCTTGAACTCCAACAAAGCTGATTTATCCAAATCAACAGTCCAAACTGCATAGCTCTAAGCTAAGAAGTAGACCGAGATGAGAATCAACAGCTTCAAATGGTACCATTTTATGACAGAAAAATGACGACCCATTACTGAAACTCCAGAAGGGTCCTCAAGAAACCCAACCAAATACCAAAAACCTTAAGCTTTGACTCTCTCCCCCCAACTGATTTGGAGCAAGAGAGGCCCTTTTGAGCTGTTTGAGGGAAAACCCAAACAAACCTTAGCCCTAATTTCTGATTTACTTTACTTCTTTGTTTGTGAACAAAGTAAAGAGAGAGAAAGTAGATAACATAGAGAGAGAGAGAACATAGAAAGAAAGGAAGAAAAAGGAAGACTCAACTCAATAGATGGGATAAAACTCATCGTCAACCAACAACAATGTTCAAGCAAACACACTAAAGGCAAAAGAAAGACACAAACACAAAAAACTTCCACACAAAAAGCCACCAAAAAAACAAACCTGAACATATTTAATGGAATGATTATTGTGAAACTGATCAATTCTCTTTTTATAAGCAAGAAAAACATCCCCGACCTGAGCCGGCGAAAGATCGACCAAATGAACAGAATGAAGCAGAGACTCAATCACCACATCATGAAACCCAAACCCAGTAACCACCAATCCATCATCACCCTCAACCTTCGGCTCTTGAGACTGAAATTGTAAGTCCCTGCTCAGAGCCGAGTATAGACATGGAGAACAAAAAATTAGTGAGCAAGAGAACTTGAACACATATAAACATCACAAAAAGAAACTAAAGAGCTGCAACACAAATAATTAGACTTTCTGTACACCTTAATTCCTGTAGATATGAGGACTTGGCGAAATAAATAAATAGCAGGATGCAGAAACTCTGGCAGATCTAGTGGCGACTCTATTTTTTAAGAGAAAAATCGAAACTTCAAGAACTCCGGGCTTCTGCTTTAGCAAAAACAAAAACTTAGGAAAAAAAATTAAAACTTCAATCGACAGGGGAAAAGAGGGAAGGACGAGAATAAGAAGATCGCAGGAAAACAAAGAAGATGAAGATGAGTTGCGAGAAGAACATTTAAGGAGATTAGCAGACAGAGGTTTGGCAACATGGAATATGCAGTTGAAGGGGAAGTCTCGATGGAGGACAAAGCCAGAGGAAAAGGGAAGGGGAGTTAAAAAACTTTGGAAGAGGTAGGGTGAGAGACCTAGGATGGGCTGGGGATGGGGTAGGAATTTTCACCATGGGAAATCAGAGCCACACAAATCTATAGCTAAACCGTTAAAATTCAAACTAAGAGGAAGAAAAAAAATAAAAAATATTATAAAATGACTAAACTAACCATGACAACCAAATGAATCTGAACCATACAAAGACTAATATAATGTTCTTGATAAAATCTTATTCATTTATTACAAAGCTCTAAAATTTAAACCATTAGATTTTAAAATACTTGAAGAAAAAAGAAATTAAAAATTATTGAAATAATATATTATGACATTTTTATCCTCTCTTCACTCTTAGTATATACATTTAAAAGAACACAAATACTTCCTCCCCAATGCATATTTCTCCTAATGGTCAATAATGTTTAAATTTTTGTCAGACAAAACTTATTTCTTTTGTTCTAAATAGTATGCACAGTTCTTGTTTTCTTACTTAGTGCACATTCAAAAGGTAATTTATATATCACGAGATTATTACTATTGAAAAAATCCACAGGAATTATTGAATAAAAAAAAAACTTATGTTACATCTCATTCATATAAAAATTTGAGATAACTAAATTGTAGTACCACAAAATAAAATCATTATTCATCGATAATTGTCTAGTGCTTTTGGGAAATTTTAAATAATTGTTACTTTACATTTTTTTAATATAAATTGCTTTAGAATTTATTTATTATCTTTGTTGTTGTACCTTTATTCTATTTATTATATTTATTACTAAATTAGCACACTAAATAGTTTTCTAATTTCTAAAATGGGATAATATGGTTGTTTTTTTTTTTTTTTTAGCGCTAAATAAGAGACTTTCACTAAAAGAAAATTGGCCAAGGCCATTACAGTCGGAGTAGTCATCATATTTGTCTTCCCATGCAAAAAGGAAAGAAAATTGAGAAAGATAAATATTTAAAAAATAAGAATAGTAAAAATTATACAAGATACCAAACCTCCAAGACCCTATGTACAATACAGAAGATATATTGGCAAGAAGGGCCTAGAATTACATGGTTATAAATAAAATAGTGACTTAAAAAAATTATAGGTATATTAATGAATTAAAAAATTGTTTGAAAAAGAAGTAAAATGTTAAAGAGAAACCAGGTAGCAATCCTCTTCAAGAAGAAGAGAGATTGGAAGCTGATTTTTAAAAAAATTAATAATAAATCTTGTTACTATATCATATATATTTGAAAGAAAAAATCATCGTAATTTGTATGCAAAATACGAGTTATACATCCATCCAAAGTCAAAGCTCCTATCAAGTTGTCACAGCTTAATCTAGCTAGAGGAAGGAGAAGATGCAAGAAGGAGATGTTTTATAGAGAAGTTAGAGAAAGTGAAGGGTAGAGAGAGAAAGATGTATGCGAATATGACTTTTTTAATGAAAAAATTGAATTACTTTGTTCATTCTTATGAAAAATCTTTATTTCACATTTGAGGGTGTAAATAGTGATGGTCCAGACTTCGAATTGGGTCATCCTTGTGTTAGTAATTAATCCATCCGTTTCATAATATAAGTCGTTTGATTTAATTTTACACATATTAAGATTCCTAAAAATAAGGTGATTTTATATTTTTTTTTCTTTCTAAAACACCCATATTTAAATATTTTGAAAACAAAAGAAGAGATGTGAGAGAAAGAAAGGAAAAGAGAATAATAAATAAGGATAAAAATATAAAAATAACTTTAAAACCTCATTGAAAAGTTTTCAATAATTTATAATTTGGAATAGTAAAAATAATCTCTAACGACTTATATTATGGGACAGAAGAAGTAATACATAGTTAGGAACAATTCTTACGGAATCTAAAGCTCAATCATTCGGACGTTTCTATGTGACACAACTTGGCTTCCTTCTAGCCTCTAGGTCCGGTTATCAAATCTAGCAATTAGTATGCAGTCATTCTATGAATGTCATATTCTGAGCCCTTCACAATAATCACTTGGAGTGACCACAAAGGTTTTGAATCCAATTATTTCTGAAAATTTCATTCCATTTTGTCTTAATTACTCATTTTGATTAGAAGGACACTTTGTGTGATGAGAATCGAGCAGCAGGAAAGAACTCATGGAGCAGAGCGTGGAAATTCAGGGGGCCACCACGGGCATCCTTGACCCTCTGGTTTGTCTTCCACGATTGGCTCCCGACCAACTATCTGGTTTTTAGGCATGGGGTGAGGGGGGAATCCAGTTGTACTTTATGCCCGGCAATCGGGGAATCTGGTTCCATGCTACCCGAGAGCAAAAATCCGGTTCATTCTCGGGACTCAGGCATCCTTCTTCGAACTAAGAAGCATCGAAGTAGGGGTGGCAATCGTGTCGTGTTCGGGTTGGCGGGTTGTGTCAACTTGAAATAATTACACATGACACGTCAACCCGAACACGACACGATTAATAAACGTGTCTAATTTTATAACACGAACACAACACGAAAATAAACGGGTTGACACGACATGACACGATTAGACACGAAAATAAATAGATTACTACTAAACCCGCTAACCCGTCAACCTGAATACCTGCGAAACCCGCCAACCCACTAACCCGTCAACCTGAATACCTACTAAACCTGTCCACTCATTACACTAAAAATTTGAAAAAATAAATCAAACCATATAAAATTAAAATAACCAATAGAATAGTCCATAAAGTCTTAAATGGCCAGTAAAATAATAAATTATCTAATTAAATATCTAAAAATGTAAATAAATTCATAAAACTTAATCTAAAAAATTTAAACAATCAATTTACTTAACACATTAAAAATTTAATAAACTTCAAACAACATTGTCAATGTTCTTCAGTTCTTCTCAACAGCAGGTGCCTCCTTATTGATGTTCAAATCCATGATATTTTGAACAACTTCATCCACATTTAACTTTCCAGCAAGTGCTTCTGCAATAAATTTAAACAAACAAGTATTATAAATTTTATCTAAAAATATAAATTGAAATAAAAATATAATAGGTAAAAAAATTTTACCTCCATAAATCCAATCCTTAGAACAAATCAAATATTCAACAAGATCAGGTGATAAAGAACTTCTAAATTAATCAAGAACTCTACCACCACTACTGAATGCAGACTCAGAAGCAACTGTAAAGGCAGGAACAGTAAGCACATCTCGAACCATTTGAGCTAGCAAAGGGTATCTATACTGATGAGCCTTCCAATAAGATAAAACATCAAGCTTAACTGTCCTATCAACCCTTGGCTCATCTAAATACAACTCTAACTCAGATTTCTGCATATGCTTCATGATATCTTCATTTTCGAAATCATCAAACTCCTATTTTAAAAATTAAAAATGGAATTAGAAAGCATAAATTAAATTATATATTAACATTGTAATATAAATTATAATTATAAAGATATTGGAGTTATAAAAAAGTAATAAGTAAAAGAAATAACCTGAAAAACACTTGAACTTTCTACACTATCTTTCTCTTTGGTAGAGGTTGATTTTGATTGTCCCTGAAATATAGTGCCAGATACTCCAGAAATAGAAGAAAGATTAGTCTTGTATGCTTCAAAGATAGAGAAAAGTTTAGATTTAAGTTCTGAGCACTCCACTTGACCATCAATACCATAAAGTTTCCTATAACTAAATTCAACAAATTGCATTTTATACCGAGGATCAAACACAACAGAAATGGCCAAAAGTGGGCTGAACTCTTTCCAATACTTATCAAACTTCGAATACATGCCAATTGCAATTCTCTTCATGTAGTCATCAGGACTTTTAATTTCTTCCGTCAACCTCAACTAAATCATAAACACATGGGGAAAATAGAGATTGGAAGTAGGCATCTTCGCACTAGAAAATGCATTTGTTGCATCATAAAATAATTTCAAGAAACCACATATTTTCTCCACTTTACTCCATTCTTCTTCAGAAGGGTTATGCTTGAACTTAAAGTCACTCAATTGCAAATGATAGAAAGCAAGCTTATAATAAAGTGCACTAGGAAGCATCTCATATGTGGAATTCCATCTTGTAGGAACATCTTGCTTAAGAGATTTCTTGGATTCAAGAAATGTGTGTGCCACACACTCTAAAAACTTTTGCTTTCTTGTTGGTGACCTTTTGACATACTTCACAGATTCTCTTACCTTCTCAACTGATTCATCAATTTCTTTCAACCCTTTTTTTACAATTAAATTGAGAATATGGGCACAACATCTTACATGAAACAAAGAACCAAAATCCAACAAACATCTTTGCAAATTCAACTAATATTTCAAAAGCTCAACACATGAATTGTTGACAGAAATATTATCCAAAGTTATAGAAAATAACCTCTTCTCAATTCCCCAACTAGCAACCAAACTATAAATCTTTTCAGCTAATGCAATACCAGAATGAGATGGAGGCATGTAAGAAAAAATCAAAATCTTTTTATGCAATACCCAATTCTTGTCAATAAAATGTGCAGTCAAAGTCATGTATCCATCTGTAGCTATCGAAGTCCAACAATCAGAAGTCAAGCAAATTCTACCGGGACATTGTTTAAGTTGAAGAGTGATCTTAGCAACATAAGCAGCATGTATATTTTTAATATCTTGCCTCGAAGTATTCCTACTAATATGAGACACATCTGGCTCTAAGTAGGAAAATACAGCCCTAATGCCCTCATATTCCACAAAAGATAAAGGCAAATCATGTTGTATCACAACATTAATCAACAACTCCCTAAACTTTGCTTGACAGAATCTCCTAGATCTAGTATTCATGCTGCCACCACTAGATTCAATGAGCATTTGTCCTATGTCCTTTGTATCAATCCTAGGACATTTCTTAATATGCTTTTTCAGGTTACTGTCCCATATTTGCTAGTCTGAAAGATATGTTTGACCACAATACTTACACTTGCATCTTTCTTTTCCATCTTCACCAATTGGTATTAGGTCAAAGTATTTCCAAACATTACTTGTAAGCTTTCTTTTACGTTTATGACCTGTTTGAGTGGTAGAAGAATCCTTTGAATTTGCACCCTCTCCGTTGTCATTTCCAACCATCTCAACACTTTCATCATCTGTGTCACCTTCAAGTTCAACAAACTCTTGCTGCAATTCATCAATTTGTGGTGGAGGTAATAATGAATCCATCTCTACAATTGGTGAAAAAGACATAATTAACCTCAAGTATGTTAAGAATGCTACAATTATGTCAATGTTCATCATTTGAAAGCTCACAATCACAAAGAATTGAGTTGGAATAATTGGAATGCAAATAGTCAATGTTCAATCAAGAAAACAAAGCCTAACGGAGTGATGAAAATGCAAAAGTACAGCAGGAATTAATCTCATTAGCTAGTTAATCTTTTTTTGTTATTTTAAATATCTTTATCGCAAAGTCTTTTAGAACAAATTACTATGCAAATATCACTATCCATTGCACATAACACGTAGTGAAGGATCATTGCTTTACATTCACTTTGGGACAAGAAGTTAGATGACAAACATGCCTGTATTTTTCAACACATTGTCGACATGTTGTGTCAATGTCTTCTTTTCAAATTCAACATCCCTTTTTACATTAATTTGCTTCAGCGTTTTTTGCTTTTTGAATTTTGTGGTTGGGGAGGGGGTGAAGAAGGCTGATTGACTCACGTGTGGTATAGCGACCCACCACTAGTACATTCACAAATGACCTCAACATGAACATCTCTAATTCCTAATCACATGAGGTGGTAAGGATCCATGTTTCAGCAAAAAGTAGGCAATAAAGGCTAGACAGACAACAAATGATGAAAACTTGATAGAGGGAACTTGGAAATTTAATGCAAGGACTTCGTCAAACTGTCATCTTCACACAAAATCATTTTAAAGGAATCACAAGTATGCACGGGAATGAATGCGAGCAGAAAGAGAGAGACAACCTTCCTCTTATTAAGAGTTGACATTTATCTTGAGATAAATTAAAATAAATATATTAATATTCAATTTTGAATAGAAAAAAGCACTATTTTGAAAAGTATTGCAATTGCCTTTTGTCATTGACAATAAGGCAAATGCATTTTCATCATTAAATATTAGTACTCTGTAAAAAATAAATCTTAGAATTGAATTGGGATTATTGGAGATTGAGTACTTAGTTTCAAATTCTTAACGAGTAATAAAGTTGGTTTGCAAAGCATCACTGCATTTTATCAATTAGTTTGTGTTTCAAAATGGGTGAACCGTCAAGTAGCCCTTCATCAGAAGAAATTAAGAATACTTTTAAATGAAGCTTATTAAATAATACTAGTAGTAGTTAGAGTTTGTTTAATAATTTAATTAAATATTTAAAATTTAATTAAATATATTTAATATTGTATTTTAGATTTTAGATATCTATACGCCAATATTCAAAATGATCAAATATGCCTTAGTTAAATGCACATTCAATGATTTCTTATCAACCTTAACAAAATATATTGTTTTTCCCTTTTTTGACTGATTGGATTCTAAAACCAAGGGGAAAAAAAGGTAAAAAGAAACAGATTGCAGATTACTATAGATGGCAATTAAATCAACTCATCCTAATCTACTTATTAAACAATCTTAAGAAAAAGAGAAAGTAATAAGGAGGGAAGAAATGGAAGTTTTATAAAAGGAATGCCATGAAAATATATGGAAAGAATATTGTAAAAGATTCAAAAAATTATTCTTATATATTTAAACACAACTCTTTCAAATTTAAATAGCTTCTTACCATAAGCAAACAAAAAACTTTAACTTTTTCAAAACACGATATATGTATTTCAATAATTATATCCTTTTTCTGTTGAACTACAAATGGTATACTCCAACACCAACAATTTGCCCGAACAAGTAGCTCAATACTCCAACAACTCCTTCACAAAAATCCACAATAATTCAACACATAAAACAGCCCCAAATTGTCGCAAAAAAAATTAATATAGCAGAATTTCGCAGCAGAATACCCTTCACAAAAATCAATCAATAAATAGCCCAATCTACCAAGAACTCATTCAAGATAACTTCCACATCACTACCAAGAACTCATCTCTGCAATTGCCCAAAAAACTCCCACACGCAGATGCAAGCTCATCTCGCGGTTTCTCCAACAATCAACAATCAAACATGCTCGATTTGAGCAAAATACAAGCTCATCTCCCGATTTCTCCAACAATCAACAATCAAACATGCTCGATTTGAACACGCACGGTATATATTTTGCTTGATTATGCTCGATTAAAGCTAATGCAGATGCAGAAAACTCAAGGGAGTAGTTACCTTAGGAAGCAGTCACGGAAGCTCTGCAAGACTGCCGCTGAGCTCCTTTCCTTTCCAGTTGAAGTCGAGGGAGCCCGTCAGTAGCGGTAGCGAAGGCTGCCAAAGAGCTTACGGCAACGGCGAGGAGAGAGTGAGAGGCAACAGCAAGGAGAGAGCGACGGCGAGGAAAGAGTGAGAGCCGAGAGGCGACGGCGAGGAGAGAGAGAGAGCGCGACGGCGAGAGGAGAGAGAGAGAGCGACGGCGAGAGGAGAGAGCAACAGCGAGAGGAGAGAGTGAGAGCCGAGAGAGCGACGGCGAGAGGAGAGAGAGTGAGACTTTCTTCAATTCACACGAGTGATAGGGTTTTGTTTTTTGGATTTTTTTGTGGAAAAAAAAAAGCGGGTTGGCGGGTCAAATGGGTTGAAACGGGTTCAACCCGTTTATGACCCGAACCAGTTAAAAGCTAAACGGGTCGACCCGTTTCGACCCGAACCCACGAAACCCTAACCCGCTATAATCGTGTCGTTTTCGTGTCGGGTTGGCGTGTCGTGTTCAATATTGCCACCCCTACATCGAAGGTCGGGTGGACACAAAGCTCCATATACACTGGGGTCCGGGCAGTTGGTGATCCGAATATGTGGAATGGTATGGAGGAGACGTCCGGGGTTGAGCAGCATACCTCGTGCCACGTGTTTCTCTTGCAAATCAATTGTCTCTTAAAAAAAAAACGCTATCCCCACTCTCACTCCACTCCTAAGACTATAAAGAAGATAAATCACAAAATATGTTTCAGTGTGCAGGCAATTTAATCATTAGGCCAAATTCATGCAAAAGACATGATTTGAACCCCTACCAAATCAAATGTCTTTAGACTTACTTTATGTTTGATTCACAAAATAAAAAGAGAAAAGAATAACTTTTATTTTCATTAAGATTATAATTTATTTTTTTTATTTAATCGTGTTGAAAAGAAATTAAATAATAAATATTATCTTCTCTCAATTTATTTAGAATTATTAAAAAAGAAGTACTATCCATCTTTCTTTTCTATTCAAAAGATATAAATTATCTATTTATAATTATATTTACGTCTCTTCCTATTTCTCTCTCTCTCTCTCTCTAACTCAACTAAATGTGCTGTTAGAGAATTGAGGAATTGTTGGTCGCCCCTCTCTTTTGTGTAATGCGAACTGATGTAACTATCGGAGACGAAAAGTGTCCAAGTATTCCAAGTAATTGAATTATAAACTGAATTATCCATTCTCGGCAAAAAGGAGGATACTATTTGTGAGCCCACCGACTTCTCTTTTTTTCATGGATTTATTGGGTTGTGGTTTTTTTTTATTTTAATTAGTGGGTTAAGATCTATAAGGCTAAAACAGTTAAGTATTATAAGTTGAGGAGCTAAGTGCAATTATTTAGTTAGGTGGCTTTTGTTAATTTTTTATTATAGGCTCAGGCATGTTCTGAACGGTTACGTTGTTTCTGAAGCTATTCCGAAGAGTGAAGAGAATGGAGAATCTGAGAAGGGACTTGAGCCTTTGACATCAACTCTTGGTAAGTTAGCTTTCCCCTAATATTTTATGGTGTTTGTAACCTAGGATTGGGATAAATTGTGCTTGAATCGAAATTATAATATTAGGGTTCTAAATTACGAAAAATTGATTGGAGGATTAATTGTATTGTTTGGATTTTAATTGAAGGTGAATAAGTGTTTGGAGGCTTGAGTGGAAGCTTTAGGGGGTTCCAAGAGGCTGAATTCAGTAGGTAAGGATATTGGGTTTTCCTGTATTTGGTACTGGTTACTGTTTTATTTAAATTAATGATGTCTCTTTATGAAAATGTTGTTTTGATTATATGAAAATGGTATTGAGTATGATATGTTAATTGTTATTTCCGTACCAATAGTTATGTTCGTTGAAAGTTATGAGTTTAAGTTAAGTTTTATGCCTATGTGCTGGTTTTCTGATTCATGTGATGTTGAATGCTTGTGGGTTTCGTTTTGGTAGGGAATTCCCCAACTTTATAAGCTATAAGGCCCTACTAGGGGGATACAATACCTAAGATAAGTTAAAGCCCTTCTTCCAATGGGATATAATAATTGGAAGACTGATCAGTTAAGCCAAATCAAGTCCCTAAGCATAAATCATCTTCATGAATTAAGTTTTGTTTAAGCATGTTTAAATATCTATACATGATTTTTTGTGCACAAACGATATTTTTCATTATTAAAGTGGGTGGTAAAAATTGCGTTTTTGGTCTGAAAAGTTATAGGTTGGATTTTGGGTGTTCTTGAAATCGTGCCTGTGCATTCCAGAATACACCTGTCGCCGGGTACACTCTGTTTTGACTCCGGCACCGGTGTTCCTCTGTTGAAACGATGGTTTTCTCGCTTGTTTCAGTCACATTATTTTCACTAAATAAACCACACCAGTTCGGTATTTATGTGCCAGATATGCCTCTTTTGGTTCAGTAATGAGTAAGGTTAAGAGATTCATTGTTCCTCTTTTTCTCCTTCTTTTTTTTTTTTTCGGGTGATACTCCGAGATCTTCACATGGTGTGACCAACCCACCAGGGAGATATTTTAAGACCCCACGAGTTTTGTTGTACCTTAAATTTCTAAACTCTTTTGATCAAACATTTTGTAAATATATGTATAAGTAGCATACTCAATCTCGGGTAGGCCAAATTTCCTTACTGAGTTAGTGAGCTCACCGCTTATTTAACATTTTGCAAGTTCTCAATTAGATGAGGATGGGTTGGAAGAATGGTTTGAAGAGGATCTAGAGTGCTTAATTATTTTTCATTTTTGTTCAGTTTTATGTATGTTTTGTTTTGGATTTAGAAACGATGTAAGGATATTCTTTAAATATTAATAAAATGTTATGTTTTGGTTATTTATGGTATGTAAGAGTTCAACATTTCTTTTTGGAGTATTGCCATTTCATCCTCGGCTTTGGGGCGTGGCACTATCGGAGACGAAAGTGTCCAAGTATTCCAAGTAATTCTGCCTTCTTTAACCTGGAATTTACACAACAAATTCAAGTTTTGTTTTAGAAGATATTTAAGGTGTGTTTAAATTGTATCTCTTTTTAAAAATAATTTATTTGAATTAAAAAATTAAATTATAAAAAATAGAATTAAAAAGAAAGAATATAATATTTTATAAATGTATGACAATTTAAAAAATAAAAATTATTTAAATTAATTTTTAATTAAATTAAGAGTATCAATGGATAGTTTCTAATTTCAAATTAATAATAAAAAATTTCTAATTTAAATAATTCTCTTTCTATAAAAAGTCTTATGTACTCACATCACATTATATTTTTTATTTTTATTCCTACTTTGATATTACATTGGTTTTATATATTTTATAATTTTTATTTTTATTACCATTGCCAAACCGAGGTTGGCTAGTTGCGGTTGTAGTTGGCCAAAAAGGCCAATCACCAGCAGTAGGTTGGCCAACAGGGGTATGTCTACTAAGTTGTGGGAGTTGAGGGGGAAAAAATAAAAATTAGTATTGACATTATTTTTAGTTTTAAAAATTAAATATAAATAAGAGATAAAGAAGTAAAGTATTTTTTTTTTCATTCCTCTCATTCCCGAGCCAAACAAATTATGCCTTAAGGCTCCATTTGATTGTCAAATAAAGTAAAGTATGAAAGTAATCACAATTTTCATTTTTAAAATTCAGAATTTGGTTCATTATTTATGGTGTGGAAAGGAAGATGATTCCTTATATTTGGAAAAATAAATGTAGAATATTGAGAAAAATGAATCTTTTCTGGGATATGATATTACAATTCCTTTTCCAAGGATTCTAACAATAAAAGATAAAAAAAATTAAAAATTAAACATAAATAAAAAAAATTATTTCAATATACATCATTTACTTTATCTCTTACGTTTTTCCTTACTAATTCTTTTCCCCTTATACCACCCCAACCTACTAGTGTATTAAAAATTTATATATTCATAATTATAAAAATATTTTTTTCAAAAATTTAAAAAACTAAATATTTTAAAATAATTATAAATTTTAATTTAAAAATTATATCATGTTGAACTAATTACATGAGAAGAAAATTTATTAAATTTTCTATAAATATTTTAATTTAACAATAATCAAATGTTATTATTTATGAAATATTAAATTTTGAATTCAACTTCAAGAATAATTAAAAAATTGAATAAAATAAAATTTATATTTAAATATGTAAAAATACTATTTATATAGTTTTTATTTATTATAACTATTTAAACGAATAATATATACTTAAATTATACAATAATATGATAGATATTTAATAATTTTTAGATTTTTTATGCATATAATATTTTATTTTTAAAGTATTAAAAATATTTTATATTTCTTTCTTTTAATGTTTTTTCAACATTCTAAATAGAAAAATGTAATCTTTTCAGAATCATATTCCGTAGATTCATTTTTCCAATATTTAAATTTCATAACATTATTTTTTAATATATCAATAAAACGATTGGAAAAAAAAGGGAAAATATAATTGTTGTTATGAATTATTGGAATCTCCATTAATTAGTGGAGGCTCTACTAATTATGGATTTATGTGAATTATTAGAAGATTTTTATGGATATCCACCATTTAGTGGAGACACCACTAATTGAGATTAGTGGAAGATGATGTATGACATGATGTATTCCACTAATTAGAGCTCTATAAATAGAGCTATGCTCTAAGCTTGTAATACACCATCATTTTGTGAAAGAAAGATTAGTGAAAGAAAGATTAGAGAAAGAATTGTGAGAGAAAGAATTGTGAGAGAAAGAAAGAGAGAAATTCTTGTGCAAAATAGTTAGAGTTTTATTAGTGTGTAGTGTGAAGATTTTATTTTAACACTACCCTAATTTTATAACACGTTATCAGCACGAGTCTCTGCCGTTATTAAAGCCAGAAGACAGGTATGCATTTATTGATCTCTATGGCTAACCTCGCTAAATTCGAATTTGTAGCCCTTAATATTTTTGAAAAAAAATTTATATGTTATATAGAAATGCATCTAAATGCTAAAAAAAATGAGATCCATATGTCATGTGGATAAAAAGAAAGATTTGACCACCTGAAGATGGTCGTACTACCCACTGCACGGTATGAATGGTTGCACCTGAAGTTGCAAGATTGTAAAACCGTGAACTCCGTGATGTATAAAACTACATCTTAGTTAAAAATTTTGCGGAGAAAAAGTTATTGATGAAGTTATATTGGAGAAGACATTCTCCACTTTTCATACCTCGAATATTGTCCTACAGTAACAATATCGAGAAAAATGGTATCCAAAATTGACAGATTTAACATGAGTTATTATTGAGAAATCATGAAGCCAGATGAACTGGCTCAACAGCACTCCCAGAAGTGAATGTTGTTGGCTCCAGCAGAAGCCATCGTTATAGTCGTAGTTGTGGCAGTGGCCGTGGTTATGGTCATGGACACACTCGATATTTCCCTTATCACAGAGAAATACTGGCCACCTGAAGTGGAACAGAAAAGATAATAAGGGAAAAAGATATTTCCATTAATAATAAGCATCACATCTTTTATTCATATCACTAGTGTTCATATGAACTTGAGGATACATGCTTATAGTTGCTCTTTTGTAATTGAGTGACAAATTTAAGATGAAGGTTTGTAATTGTTCTTTTTCAATATTTACATTAGAGGAAGACAAACAATTAGTAATTATGGACTTCAACTCCTCTTTTTCGGCATCCTCCTCCTTTTCTTTCCCCTTTGAGCCGACATCGAGACTAGCGGCAGAATTAGCAGTAAAATTACTTGCGAAATGAGTCTTGGGATTTTATGATCCCCTTAAGTTTATTATAATTAAATTTCTTATTATATTTGGCCTTGAAGCATGCTTGTCTCAATTTCTGTGTTTGGTCCTCTAGCTGCGTATTAGGACTTTCTTCCACCAAGCTGTTTTTCACATTCCGATATCGCAATGGCTTCTTTCAACTTCTTCTCGGCCATATGTCCTCCTTCTTCTTTATTTTGCATCTCCTGTAAATCGAAGTGATATCATCGGTTATTTACTTATAAATCTTTCATAGTTTCATACTTGCAAATTATAAGTATGTATGAGAGAGAACACTGAACATTCTTGATTATGGTCTCCAAGCTCACCAACTTCTGTGAGGCCATCGACGAATTCCTAACTCCCTACATCTTTTCTTGAGACGGGTTATGCCAATATTCGGTTCTTTGGTTGCGCTCTTGATTGGTAGGTAAAAGTACTGCGAAATTGTTTCTCTTGATAGTGTCTGGGAGTTATTGCCCTTCTTCTCTCTCTGCCTCTTAATCATCTTCTTCTCCCCGGGAATTTTGTACTGCAATAATATCTTGAACTTCGATATTATGCATTTCATGAGTACTTACTCCGACTTCGTTGCCAAGACCACTCATTATTTCTCCTAGAAAAAGAAAATAATATCGATAAAGGTAATACCATTCAAAATCCATGTTTAAATGTATAATAACACTGGAATCATATTACGGCTTTGTTCAAAATCCATTAGAGAGTAGAAAGGATCATGCACAAGCATATCCTCATTCAAAGGAATAGCATCAAGAGGAACGAGTATCAAAAGCGAGTCTCTTGTAGGGGCGAGATCAACTTCGTCCAAAGCAGTATGTTCAAAACTTCCACTGATTTACATAAAAAACAAACCAAAAGAGAGTTTAATTTCATTATCAAGCACACTAAAAACAAATGGAAGCCCTCAAAGGTATCTCACCTGAAATTAGGAGGAAGCGGTTGGTTTGGAAATGAAAACATATCAAAATCTTCTGCGTTCGAATTAGGTAGAAGCGGTTGGTTTGGAAAGGAAAATACATCAAAATCTGCTGCAGAAACCGAGTCAAAATTTGACCATGTCTCAAATGAATTACGAGTCTCCATATCTGCTTTGTGATTTTTGTTTTTTATGTTTACTAATGACTGATGACTGAGATATATATCGATACATATATATATATATATATATATATATGTATGAGGAAGAAGAAGAAGAGGTAGATGGTAGGTAGAGGGTCGGAGGAGAAGAAAAGACAAGAGAGGAAGAGGAAAAGTCGGTACCGAGAAGAGTGAAAAAAAAAGAGGAAGATATTTTTCTTGGCATTTCCTACTTGTCATCATTTTATTATATTTCTTTTCTTATTCTCTTGTGAAATCATTTCCTGCTTGTCATCATTTTCTTATATTTCTTTTCTTATTCTCTTGTGAAATCATTATTCCCTAAATTAGGGGGAGAACAGAAATAGTACAAGAAAGATCGTGATTGGACAACATCATTAAATTATCTTGATCCGCATACAAGCGCGTGTGAACTTGAAGTTCAAAAGATAATTCATTTGTAAAGCATTGCAAATCAAATGCCAGACGCTTTTGTTGACTCTAGAAGAGTAACAAAATCGCATATGCCAACTATAAATGCTCCTATTCTAATTGAAGTTCCAACAGAACAAAAATTTTACATATAGCTGCTGAGCCAAAAGCATGCCAGAAGTAAGGCCGACCTCTTGGTTCTAAAGATAAAAATCCTCGAAAGAAGAGAGGATTAATGGTCCAGATGATCATATTAAAGCAAAGAATGATAAAGACCAAGAGAAAACTTATGACAAAGAACCAGACATAAATGAAAGTAATACTGAAATTTCTATCCATTATATCACTTCCGGTAGAAGTTGGAATCGGATAGAAACTGTTATTGATAATATATTTGCATACAATATATCTCTTGATGTTACACAGGATAGTGATGATCCTGAACCAATATCAGTTGATGAATGTCGGCATAGAAAAGATTGGCTGCAATGGAAAGATGCGATTCAATCGGAGTTAAATACACTAACAAAACGTGAAGTCTTCAGACCTGCAGCCCGAACACCAGAAGGTGTAAAACCTGTTGGCTACAAATGGATATTTGTGCAAAAGCGCAATGAAAAGAGTGAAATCGTTCGATATAAAGCGCGATTAGTAGCCCAAGATTTTTCACAAAGATCATGTATTGATTATGATGAAACTTATTCTCCTATTATTGATGCTATTACACTCCGATATCTTATCAGTTTGGCAGTACATGAAAAGATAGATATGTGCCTATTAGATGTTGTCACTGCTTACTTGTATGGAAATTTAGAAAATGATATTTATATGAAAATCCCCGAAGGATTTCATATGCCTGAAGCATATAAACATTATCCTCGTGAAAATTACTCCATTAAGTTGCAGAAATCATTATATTGCCTGATGCAATCTGGGCACATGTGGTTCACACGTCTTAGTGAATATTTATTGAAAGCGGGATTTAAAAATGACCAGGTATGTCCATGTGTTTTTATTAAAAAATCTGATTCTAAATTTGTGATATTAGCTATATATGTTGATGATATGAATCTTATTGGAACTCCTGAAGAGCTCCAAGAAACAATTGATCATTTAAAAGGAGAATTCGAAATCAATGATTTTGGTAAAACCAAATTTTGCCTTGGTTTACAAATTGAACATTTGGAAAGTGGAACATTTATTCATCAATCAACATATATAACAAAAGTGTTAAAAAGATTTTACATGGACAAAGCACATCTATTAAGTATTCCAATGATCGTCCGATCATTAAATGTGGATAAAGATCCTTTCCGACCTCAAGAAAATGATGAAGAACTCCTTGGTCCTGAAGTACCATATCTCAGTGCAATTGGTGCATTAATGTATCTTGCTAATAATACACGACCTGATATTGTTTTTGCTATCAATTTATTAGCAAGATTTAGTTCTTCACCAACACAATGACATTGGAATGAAATTAAACAAGTCCTTCGATATCTCCAAGGTACAATTGATCTCGAATTATATTATTCAAATAAAACCATTCCAACATTGATAAGTTATGCAGATGCTGGTTATTTATCTGATCCACATAAAGCACGTTCTCAAACGGGCTATCTATTTACATGTGGAAATACTGCTATATCATGGCGTTCTACGAAACAATCTATAGCAGCTACTTCTTCAAATTATACTGAAATTATAGCCATTCATGAAGCAAGTCGAGAATGTGTATAGCTAAGATCCATGATTCATTATATCCGAGAAAGTTGTGGATTATCATCAATCAAATATATTCCAACTCCTCTTTATGAAGACAATGCAGCTTGCATAGCTCAATTACGAGGAGTATATATTAAAGGAGATCGGACAAAACATATTTCACCAAAATTCTTCTTTACTCATGAACTCCAGAAGAAATGTGAAATTGATGTGCTACAAATTCGGTCATGTGATAACCTCGCAGATATTTTCACGAAGACTTTACCGACTATAACATTTGAGAAGTTGAGATATAAAATTGGTATGCGTCGGTTTAAAGATTTAAAGGAATCATCTCATCAGGGGGAGTAATAAACAGACATATAGAATAGTGTACTCTTTTTCCTTCACTAGATTTTTTTTCCCACTGGATTTTTATCTAATAAGGTTTTAACGAGGCATATTCTTTATGTATGGATGGACATCCAAGGGGGAGTGTTATGAATTATTGGAATCTCCATTAATTAGTGGAGGCTCCACTAATTATGGATTTGTGTGAATTATTAGAAGATTTTTATGGATGTCCACCATTTAGTGGAGACACCACTAATTGAGATTAGTGGAAGATGATGTATGACATGATGTATTCCACTAATTAGAGCTCTATAAATAGAGCTATGCTCTAAGCTTGTAATACACCATCATTTTGTGAAAGAAAAATTAGGAAAAGAAAGATTATAGAAAGAATTGTGAGAGAAAGAAAGAAAGAAATTCTTGTGCAAAATAGTTAGAGTTTTATTAGTGTGTAGTGTGAAGATTTTATTCTAATACTACCCTAATTTTATAACAATTGTTTAATATATAGGCCTTTTGTAATGAGTGCCAATTAAGGGGGGATAAGAAAGCAAATTATAGCAGTGTTTTTATTAAATAGGATTAATGATTGACAAAATTTTGACTTAAAGCAATTGTTCAATTGATAAAATACGCTTTATCCTACTAAACAGTATTGACTGGATTTAGAGGGCTACTAATCCCCCTCCTCTCCCATCCCACAAACCCCACAACAGCTTTTTTTAATTGCATAAGATTTTCTTTGGAGGTTGGGGGGGGGGGGGGGATTACCAAAATTACTGAATTAGTCATTCTTTTTATTTATTTTACACATTTGTGCACAATTGGGGCATAAAAAAATTTAATTCTTAATTCAATTAGCCACTATTTAATTCAAATAAAATTTAATTTCGTGTATTCATAAAATATCATACTCCTTTTCGTTTCAAAATACTTGTTCATGAAATTTTTTAATTTCTTTTCAAAATTCTTATTCATATATATATTTTTAGAATTAATAATTACTCCATCCGTCTACAAATAACTGATCTAATTTCTTTTTTAATTTGTTTAAAAATAACTGTTTACTTTCTAAATGTATGTTGCATTTATTTTTTTTTTTCAATTTTACCCTTAGCATAATTTTTTTTATCAATTAATTAGTATCACACTTACTCATATTGAAATTATTTTAACTAACTATAAAATTACATTATCCTATAAAAATAGTCAAAAGTGTAATTTAATTAGGTGATTTGGGTGAAAAGAAGGCTTTAAAATAAAGACTGGGAAGAGAGAGACAAATGACATACTCCCTCCGTTTCAAAATACTTGTTCATAAGACATTTTGAACATATATTAATGGTGTTAAAAATAATATTATAATTTAAATAAAGTTTTTAATTTACCCATATTAAAAACATGATGGTTATTGGTGGGTAAAAATTCTTAAGTAAGAAGATAGAATAGTTTTGGAAAGTTATGCAATTGACATTGAATAAATAAGGGTAAAATGAGAAGAAACTAATCATTAATTCTAGAAATATGTACGTGAACAAGTATTTTGAAACAAAATAAAAAAGTTTCATGAACAAACATTTTGAAACGGAGGGAGTATGTGAGAACAGAGAGACATGTAATTATTAGAGTGATGTAATTAAAGAAGTGGTGAAATTCAAATTATTGAAGTGAGAAAGATAATAAAAATACTCCAAATGGTATAATGGACATTTTAATCATTTTTATTATAAAATTTCACAATTACTTAATATGCGTAATTTTTACAATTAGAATAATTATTTGTGGACGGAGGGAGTTGTTTCTTTTCATTTTACTCCATTTAGTCTAAATCAACTATATAACTTTCTAAAACTCTTTTTTCTTCTTACTTTTTGAGAATTTTCACTAACAAATATGTATCATATTTTTAATATGGGTAAAATAAAAATTTTATCTAAATTGTAGTATTATTTTCAATATACTTAACCTATGTACAAAGAGTTTTATGAATAAATATTTTGAAATAGAGAGAATATATTTTTTTATCTAAAATTTTTTTCTCACAAAAAATTACAACCTAAATCACTCCGTATATATATAATAGGATTTACGAAATACTTCCGTTGTGATATATGGCAGCATCCACAACTCACATTATTACACATGTCAGCATCCTTTATTGACATTTAACACATATAATTTAAATAAATATATTTTTTAAAAATATAAAAATTTATTAATTCAAATGGAAGTTATTTGATAAATAAACTTTTAAAAAATCATAAAGTTATAAATAAAGTTAACACTTAATAGACTTTTAAAAAATCGCAAAGTGATAATTAAAACTTATTACTCTATTCATTTCAAAATACTTATTCATAATTTTTTTTTATTTTGCTTCAAAATGTTTCTTCATTTACATATTTCTAGAACTAATGATTAGTTTCTTTCCATTTTACCCTCATTTATTCTAAGTCAACTGCACAACTTTTCAAAACTTTTTTTCTTCTTATTTGTTGAAAATTTTTACTAACCAATAGTTATCATGTTTTTAATATGGATAAAATAGAAATTTTATCTAAATTGTAACATTGTTTCTAACATTCTTAATCTCTATATAAAATATTTTATGAATAAGTATTTTGAAACGAAAAAAATATTTATTTATCGTATTTTGTTTGATATGCTTTCGTGTAACGCACGAATATATTAGTGTACAATAAATGAACTAATAATGTCTGGTGTATAGTGTATTAGTGTACTACTATTATTTACCTATTAAATGCATAAAAAAAATATTGGGAAAAGACAATAGTTGAGGGGCCAAAATACCTGGGCCACAGTTCCAGTTATGAAAGACATGGACCCATGCAATAGAATCTTCCATAAGGACTAAGCCCAAATCCAGTAAGCTCTAGAAGGTTCGTCTGCCAGGCCCAAAAGCTTTTAGAGCGCGCAAATGAGCTTTCCAGAAAGTACTCGAATTCTTTTCTCAGAGGCTTTAAATAGTACCGCTTTTCCCTCTCGCAGACCATAACAATCGAATCGGAAGTGTTCATTTTCAAAATTTCATACCACAAACTAGAGATTTAATCTTCTTGCCCTGTTTCCGAATCAAAGACTTGTGAAAATATGACGTTGATCCCAAGTTTCTTAGGTGGTCGACGAAGCAACGTCTTCGATCCATTCTCGTTGAATGTCTGGGACCCGTTCAGGGACTTCCCATTCTACTCCTCTTCACTGACTTCCGGCAGGGAGACGACGGCATTTGCAGACACCCGCGTTGACTGGAGGGAGACTTCAGAGGCCCACGTGTTCAGGGCCGACCTTCCGGGCATCAAGAAAGAGGAAGTAAAGGTGGAGATCGAGGATGACAGAGTTTTGCAGATCAGCGGTGAGCGGAATGTGGAAAAGGAAGACAAGAATGATACTTGGCATCGGGTGGAGCGCAGCAGCGGCAAGTTCATGAGGAGGTTCAGGTTACCTGAGAATGCAAAAATGGATCAAGTGAAGGCTTCAATGGAGAATGGGGTGCTTACAATTACCATTCCCAAGGAGGAGGTGAAGAAGGCTGATGTTAAATCCATTGAAATTTCTAGTTAGGATTTTCAGTACTATGATTACGGATGAATAACATTTTGTGTGCCGATGTATTTGTGAACTGAGGCGTATGTATGTGTGTTTGAGTGATTGTCAGGCTGTGCTTTATCCTATCGTCTCAAAAAGGAGAAAAAGGGTTATGTGAAACGTCAACTCTTTTTCACCCCAATTCTTTCTCTATTTGCATTGTACTATTCATCAAAACAGTAGCTCTCAAATTCAATGTCCAATGGAGCCCTGTTTATCATCTCCATATGTATCCGCAACGGTAAGAGTGTAGGATTTCCCAATTGGAATTGTAGTAATATTATTATTATTTTTTTAAATTATGCTCTTCAGTTGATTAAGGTCACTCTTATAAAATTATTGTCAATTTAACTATTTAAAAGATTTAATTGTATTTATAACAAAATTTTAAACTAGTAAATTTATAATTTACATATTATATCATCCCTAATTAGGCGTGCATTTAAAGTGTTAAAAATTAATTCAAATTTACGATTTTTATCTTTTTCATAATTTTTTATGACTACAATGAGTCTACTTAAACATTTGAAATTAAGCAAACTATTGGGTTACCTGATAAAAGTGACACAATTACAAATTTTTAAATTTTATAAGAATGATATTTGATTAATTTGGAGAAGAGGGATATAGTTGCACAAAGGATAATCCTTGAGGGGTTAGTATTTGATAACCTTGTGTAATTTGCCATCAAACCTATGGAATGGAAAGCACAATTCATGGATTCTATACCATTTAGTTTTAGTTATTGGAAGAACTCAAGTACTTCCTCCCCAATGCATATTTCTCCTAGTGTTCAATAATGTTCAAAGTTTTGTCAGGTAAAAATTATTTCTTATATGCTAAATAGTATGCATAGTTCATGTTTTCTAACTTGGTGCATATTCAAAAGGTAGGAGTATATCACTAGATTATTACTATTGAAAAAATTCACAAGAATTATTAAGTAAGAAAAACTCATGCCACATCTCTTTCATACAAAAAATTGAAATAATTAAATTGTAGTACCACAAAATAAAATCATTGTTCATTGATAAGTGTCTAGTGCCTCAAAACACAAAAACAAAACAAAAGATGCTACTCTTGTTTTATATAATTGTCACTTTACAATTTTTTAAACATATATTGCTTTACAATGTATTTATTGCCTTTGTTTAGTTATACCTTTATTCTACTTATTGTATTTATTACTAAATTAGCAAACTAATTTCTAAAAAGGGATAATACAGTTTTTTTTAAGTGCTAAATGAGAGATTTTCACTAAAAGAAAAATGGCCAAGGCCATTACAATCGGAGTGGTCATCAAATTTCTTTTCCAAGGTAAAAAGGAAAGAGAATTGAGAAAGATAAATATTTAAAAAATAAGAACAATAAAAATTATATAAGGTAATAGAAAAAAAGATACTAAACCTTAAAGACCTTAAGTCCAATATATCAGATACATTAATAAGAAGTGCTTAGTATTATCTCGTTATTTATAAATATTGACTTAAAAAATTATACGTATATTAAAGAATTTAAAAATTATTTGAGAAAGAGGGGAAAGACAAAAAAAACCAGGTAAATCTTTTCAAGAAAAAGAGAGATTGGAGATTGATTTTTTTTTAAGTAATAAATTTTATTATTGCATCATTGATATTATATACATATAAAATGATAGGCATCCGGCCAAAATCAAACCTCCTACCAAGTTGTCAGAGCTTTATCTAGCTAAAGGACGCAGAAAATGCAAGAAGTAGACGTTTTAGAGGGAACTTAGAGAAAGAAAAGAATAGAGAGAATGGAAGCCTGATAATATTGTTTTTTTTTTTTGTTTGATAAAAATTGTAATTACCTTATTCATTCTTATGAAAAGTCTTTATGTCAAAGTTGAGGGCGTAAAGTAGTGATGCTGCAGACTTCGAATTTGGGCCATTCTTATGTTAGTAATTAATATATAATCAGGAACAATCCTTACCGAATCTAAAGCTCAGTCCTTGGACTTAATCTATAATGGTTCAAGACATCCCAGTCAATTTTATTTATTTATTTTTTTTTTGTTGGTCGCCCGTGAACAGATGTAACCTCTTTATGTGTGTTTTTTTTTTTTTTTTGGAGATATAAATTGAATTGTCCATTTTCGGCAAAAAGAAGGACACTATCGGAGACGAATGTGTGCAAGTATTCCAAGTAATGCTGCCTTCTTTAACATGGAATTTACACAACAAATTCAGGTTTTGTTTTAGAGGACATTGAAGGTGTATTTAAATTGTATATATTTTTTAAAATAATTTATTTGAATTAAAAAATTAAATTATAAAAAAATAAAGTTAAAAAGAAGAATATAATATTTTGTGAATATATAACAGTTTAAAAAACAAAAGTTATTTAGATTAATTTTTAATTAAATTAAGAATGTAAGTGAACAATTTTTTGTCTCAAATGAAAATTTTGATAATAAATTTTTTTTAATTAAAATAATTCTCTTTTTATAAAAATTTTCATATATTTACACCACATTATAATTTTTATTTTTATTTCTATTTTAATATTACTTTGATTTTACATATTTTATAATCTTTATTTGTATTTTTATTTAATTGAATTCGTCTAAAAAAAATTACTGTCCAAATACCCCATAATCATAAATTTGGTAAGCTAAAAGCTTAAAACGCGTTTGGTGACTTGGTACATTTTTTACTATAGTCAGTATGGTGCGTTCGTGGAGAAATTTTATTTTATTCATCGCAAACCAATCAATCCAAATGACAAAGAAAAACCCTCTTTTTCTTTCTCTCTCGTCCATTCTTTTGTCCTCCTACCTTCATGTTTGTTCTCCACCGCCTTGGCTATTTTCAGGGGGGTCACCGGCTGTTTGGCCGGATTATTTTCCTTTCTTTACGTGTTGTGGTTAGCTTATATTTTACCGGTCTTTTTATGTCCATAAAACACGATAATCTTCTTCCTTAGCAAGGAAAAAAATTAGGGAGTGAACAAATTTTTTCAAATTTTATATTCATTTAAAAAATATATAAATTCTTTTAATATATATATATTTTTAATTTTATATTATTGGATATCTCACGCATATCATATATGGCGTAACGAAAAAATAAGAACGAGATAACAACCCAAGATCCACATATATGTGAAAAACAAGATATAAAAAGAACAAATGTAACAATTTTTATTCTTCAAGTCTGAGGCGCGATCTAACAATCCTCTTGATCAAATATTACGAGAGTTGAACGTCCAACCACTATAATCACAGTGTGTGATTATTTCTAACAGAAATCCACACGGAGAATCACACTCAAGCACCAAAATTTTCTGTGCTAGCAAAAAATAACAATGGCGGCTAGGGTTTTTCTTGGTTACTCAAGAACCACGAGAGATAAGAAGGTTTTGGAAGCTGTTTCGTGTGTCTTTCACCTTATGAATTTCGTGCATATCCTAGCTGTCACAAAAATATTACCAAAAACTAAGAATTCCAAAACAATTAGAATTCTCTAATTGTAATTAGAAATATCAAGTTATCACAATTCTAATTTAACCCATAAATTATAACTAATTATAATTTATTTATAATAACTCCTCTTTCTCGCAATTAACCCCACTATATTATCAAATAACATTTTGAGTATACAATCCTCTATTATGTGTGACCTATTAGGTTTCCCAATCAATTGGTAGCGAACATGAATTAATCCAAACGTCTTTGAGATTAATAATTCATAATTAATTAGAATTAATCATATTGATTCTAATCAGTATTGGTTTATTAATTCATCAATCAATAAACTCATATTCACAGATCATGAGTGGTATCTAGCAACACATCATGACCACCCAAGAGTTCAGGAAATCAAGTGGTTTGACATGAACCCTTCAATAACAAACTACAGTACAATTAACTATTTTCACCATACAATATCTCATTCGATTTGGAATACGGAATTAGTGCCAACCCCCTCCAAAATATATTAATTCTGGCCCGAATACAATAGTACTTGTGCCAGAGACCCACTACTCTATATGTGTATCAATTGAAAATATTTTCAATACACAATCGCCTTGGCCAAGGACTCTCGATTATTAATTTTTATAAGTGGCCGTGAGATATTCGTCCATACTATTAGGAGTGGTGAATCTTTTATTAATCCTCTCAACTACTTTCGTTTACCTCACAATATACCAATATCCATCTCATAAACGACCCTTGATCTGGCTCTAGAGATTGGAATCAAAGCACAAAGCTCAACAACACAAAATACCTTGGAGATCTCAAGTCTAAGGATATTTGCACGTTTGCTAAATTGAGATTATATCACTGGCACTAAATGGTTATCCATGTGATTATCTCATAATTAGGTCATCAAATGTATTTGTTCCAATAACAAGCATTCATGTGTTAACTTTGAGTATCTCAATACTCACGAATATAAGAACCACCGCCTGATCAAATCAGGAAATCTAACACATATTAGTCTTAACGCATTAATGATGTCCTGTCTCATTAATACTACGACTAAGGACTATTTAAGTATTAATACTATACAATGTAGTAGGAATCTCATATCATGATCTCCTTAACACAGTGTTGTACTAAGAACTTTATCTAACAGTTATTTTACCCAAAAGTAAACAAAAGAAATTGTAAGATAAATAATACATTTTATTAAAATAAAATGTGCCATATACAATGTACAAGTGATTGCCTCTAGGATATAACGCCAACAAACATTCCATTTCCTAACAATCTTTAGAGATTATCATTTAACATATTCTAACTCTAAATTTTTAATTCAATCTCATTTTTTTTTTTTTATATTTCTAATAAGATCTATGAACTATAGTAAGTTTTCTTATCGATTTTTTAGATCAACTTTTAATCACTTTTACCTTATATTTGTTTTACAAAATAGGAGGGGAAAAGGGGATGGGGAGGAGAACTTTTATTTCTACTAGAAGAAAGTAAATGTAATTTACTATTATTTTATTTAGTTGGATGAAAGGAAAGTAAATAACAAATATTATTTTGATTTATGTCTCAAATCTATCCAAATTAGGATAGAGTATTTTTTTTTAACATGGAGGAAAAGAGCTTCTCCTCCTAATTTACTTCTCCTCTATGTTTCTTTTCTAACCAAACGATATAAATTATCTATTTATTTATAAATTTACATCCATTCATATTTTCTTTTATCGTTTTACTCCAATCAAATTTACTATTAGTTGTAAATGACAAATACTATATTAATTTATATCTCAATCTACCTAAATTATGATAGTCTAACATGGAGGAGAAGATGTCTCAATCTATCTAAATTATGACAGGTTATTTTTCTAACATGAAGGGAAAGAGCTTCTCCTCCTAATTTACTTGTCCTCTGTCTTTTCTTTTGAACTAAACAATGTAAATTATTTATTTACTTCTAAATTTATATTCCTTTCTCTTTTCCTTCCTCATTTAACTCCAATCAAGTTTCCCTATAGTTATAGAAGATCTTGCCTTGTCTATCTAAATTTGATTTAAATCGTTTTGTAGTCTTTGACTTCATTTTTTGGTGACTTTGAAGATTGTTGATACATCCATAATTTTAAATCGAAGGATTGTCGGGATGGATACCGGTGTTCTTCAAAGATAGCCTTGAAGACGCTTTGTATAAGACTATTATGTGGTTGTTTAGTTTACTTATTTCTATACTCACTTAATTTCTTTAAAGTCTGCTATATTTTCTTTACTTTTTATAGTTTTTACTATTTATGGGTTTGGAATTCCTTGATTTTTCATTATAAATTAGTGATTATAATCTAACTATTAACTATTTGTATTAAGGATTATAGATCTATATACCTTAAGTTAACTTTTTTTATTAAGGATTATAGATCTATGAATTTTGAATTGGTCGTAATGGTTGGTGTTGAGATTTTTACATTAATATCTTAAATTTAAATTTTTCTTAGAATATGAACCCTGTATACTATCTTGAAGGTGTGGTTGCAGTTTTTTTTTTTTTTCTTTTTTATACATAGGGGAGTGTAATTAGTGAAGTAAGTTTTGTTTTATTAACCTTATATACTATGTTTAGTTTAAGGAAAGGTGTGGTGGCTAGAACTTTAATTCTCCGAAAATGTAGGTTTGAGGGAGTTGCAATGATGGCGGTTGAACTATAGGGTAACACGGCTAAAAATTATTATACCAATTAAATTATTTTCCTACAATGTAAATTACCTTTAAAAAAGTGATGTACCATGCCTTAGTTTACCACGGTGTTACCTTATTTTTTGTGTATTGCCCTAGTTTTATTGTGTAAATTAATTAATGATTATTCAATATATTATTTTATTATATCTTTAATTCCTAATTGTTCGTAGAAACAATGGTAAATTTTTTACCTTAAACATGAAAACAAGTTTCCAGGGACCAAAACAAATCTTGTACTCTAATCCATGAAAGAAAAAAATAATAATAATATTGACTTTATAAGATGAGACTAAATAATTTGGAAGAATGAAGGATGCCAATTAGCTAAATCTAAAGATAGCTAAATCAAGCTTAAAACAAGTGGGGGCATGAATCTTCAAGTATACTTAGATTGCAACTCTTTTATTAAAAAAAATTATAAAAATTATAAAATTAAGAAAACATATATATATATATATATATATATATATATGTTATAAAATTAGGGTAGTGTTAGAATAAAATCTTCACACTACACACTAATAAAACTCTAACTATTTTGCACAAGAATTTCTCTCTTTCTTTTCTCTCACAATTTTCTCTAATCTTTCTTTCACTAATCTTTCTTTCACAAAATAATGGTATATTACAAGCTTAGAGAATAGCTCTATTTATAGAGCTCTAATTAGTGGATTACATCATGGCATAAATCATCTTCCACTAATCTTAATTAGTGGTGTCTCCACTAAATGGTGGACATCCATAAAAATCTTCTAATAATTCACATAAATCCATAATTAGTGGAGCCTCCACTAATTAATAAATATTCCAATAATTCATAATACTCCCCCTTGGATGTCCATCCATTACATAAATAATATGCCTCGTTAAAACCTTACTAGATAAAAACCCAGTGGGAAAAAAATCTAGTGAAGGAAAAAAAGAGTACACTATTCTATATGTCTATTTATTACTCCCCCTGATGAGATGATTCCTTTAAATCTTTAAACCGACGCATACCGATTTTATATCTCAATTTTTCAAATGTTGCGATCGGTAAAGTCTTCGTGAAAATATCTGCGAGGTTATCACATGACCGAATTTGTAGCACATCAATTTCACCTTTCTTCTGGAGTTCATGAGTAAAGAAGAATTTTGGTGAAATATGTTTTGTCCGATCTCCTTTAATATATCCTCCTCGTAATTGAGCTATGCAAGCTGCATTGTCTTCATAAAGAGGAGTTGGAATACCTTTGATTGATGATAATCCACAACTTTCTCGGATATAATGAATCATGGATCTTAGCCATACACATTCTCGACTTGCTTCATGAATGGCTATAATTTTAACATGATTTGAAGAAGTAGCTGCTATAGATTGTTTCGTAGAAAGCCATGATATAGCAGTATTTCCACATGTAAATAGATAGCCCGTTTGAGAACGTGCTTTATGTGGATTAGATAAATAACCAGCACCTGCATAACCTATCAATGTTGGACTGGTTTTATTTGAATAAAATAATCCGAGATCAATTGTACCTTGGAGATATCGAAGGATTTGTTTAATTCCATTCCAATATCGTCGTGTTAGTGAAGAACTAAATCTTGCTAATAAATTGACAGCAAAAGCAATATCAGGTCGTGTATTATTAGCAAGATATATCAATGCACCAATTGCACTGAGATATGGTACTTCAGGACCAAGGAGTTCTTCAACATTTTCTTGAGGTCGGAAAGGATCTTTATCCACATTTAATGATCGCACGATCATTGGAATACTCAATGGATGTGCTTTGTCCATGTAAAATCTTTTTAGCACTTTTGCTGTATATGTTGATTGATGAATAAATGTTCCACTCTCCAGATGTTCAATTTGTAAACCAAGGCAAAATTGGTTTTACCAAAATCCTTGATTTCGAATTCTCTTTTTAAATAATTAATTGTTTCTTGGAGTTCTTCAGGAGTTCCAATAAGATTAATATCATCAACATATATAGCTAATATCACAAATTTAGAACCATATTTTTTAATAAAAACACATGGACATACCTGGTCATTTTAAATCTCGCTTTCAATCAATATTCACTAAAATAATTGAACCACGTGCGCCCAGATGGCTTCAGGCCATGTAATGATTTCTGTAACTCGATGGAGTAATTTTCACGAGGATAATGTTTATATGCTTTAGGCATATGAAATCTTTCGGGAATTTTCATATAAACATCATTTTCTAAATTTCCATACAAGTAAGCAGTGACAACATCTAATAGGCGCATATCTATCTTTTCATGTACTGCCAAACTGATAAGATATCGGAGTGTAATAGCATCAACAACAGGAGAATAAGTTTCATCATAATCAATATCTGGTCTTTGTGAAAAACCTTGGGCTACTAATCGCGCTTTATATCGAACGATTTCACTCTTTTCATTGCGCTTTCGCACAAATATCCATTTGTAGCCAACAGGTTTTATACCTTCTGGTGTTCGGACTGCAGGTCCGAAGACTTCACGTTTTGCCGATGCATTTAACTCCGATTGAATCGCATCTTTCCATTGCAACCAATCTTTTCTATGCCGACATTCATCAATCGATATTGGTTCAGGATCATCATTATCCCGTGTAACATCAAGAGATATATTGTATGCAAATATATTATCAATAACAGTTTCTATCCGATTCCAACTTCTACCGAAGTGGTATAATTGATAGAAATTTCAGTGTTACTTTCATCAACTTCGGTTCTTTGTCATCGGTTCTCTCTTGGTCTTTATCATTCTTTTCTTCAATATGATCTTCCGGATCATTTAATCCTCTTTTTTTCGAGGATTTTTATCTTTAGAACCAAGAGGTCGGCCACGCTTCGGCGTGTTTTTGACTCAAGCAACTATAGGTATAATATTTTGTTCTCACTGGAACTTCAATTCGAATAGGAGCATTTATAGTTGGAATATGCGATTTTGTAACTCTTCCGGAGTCAACAAAAGCGTCTGTCATTTGATTTGCAATGCTTTGCAAATGAATTATCTTTTGAACTTCAAGTTCACATGCGCTTGTGCGCGGATCAAGATAATTTAATGATGTTGTTCAAGCAAGATCCTTTTTATGTCTGTTTTGGTTCTCCCCTAATTTAGGGAATAATGATTCATCAAAATGACAATCAACAAATCTTGTCGTGAATACATCTCCGTCAGGGGTTCAACATACCCGATAATAGAGGGAGAATCATATCCAACGTATATCCCCTTTCTTCTTTGAGGACCCATCTTTGTACGTTGGTTTGGTGCAATTGGAATATATACAAGACACCCAAAAATTCTTAAATAAGCAATATTTGGTTCGACCCAAAAGCCAATTGCAAAGGAGAGAATTTATGATAACTAGTCGGTCTTATACGTACAAGTGTTGCGAAGCATGTAGAATAGCATGTCCCCAGGTAGATGTTGGGAGATTTATTTTCATTAATAATGGTCTAGCAATTAATTGTAATCGTTTAATCAAAGATTCAAGAAGACCATTTTGTGTGTGAACATGAGCTACAGGATGTTCAACATTAATCCCAATTGACATGCAATATGCATCAAAAGCATGTGATGAAAATTCACCAAGCATTATCCAAACGGATATTTTTAATGTGATGGTCCGGAAATTGTGCTCGTAATTTAATTATTTGAGCAAGTAATCTCGCAAACGCCAGAGTTGCGAGTAGATAATAAACATACATGTGACCATCGGGATGATGCATCAATTAAGACCATAAAATATTTGAACGGTCCACATGGTGGATCAATAGGTCCACAAATATCTCCGTGAATCTGTTCGAGAAATGTAGGACTTTCAGCTCCTACTTTTACCGGTGATGGTTTAACAATTAATTTTCCTAGGGAACATGCAAGACATGCGAATTTTTCTGATGTTAATATCCTTTTATTTTTTAAAGGATGACCATGTGTATTCTCAATGATTCTTCTCATCATGGTAGATCCCGGATGACCCAACCGGTCATGCCAAATGCTAAAAGTAATAGGATCAATAAACTTCCGGTTTACTAGATGATGAATTTCAATTGTACGTATTTTTACAAAATATAGACCAAAGAGAAAAGACTGCAGCTTTTCTAATACCGATTTCTTACCCAAATGTATTTGAGTAATAAAAAGATGCTCAATCCCATTTTCCTCATTTGTTTCAACATGATACCCATTTCTCGTGATATCTTTAAAACTCAATAAATTTCTTCCGGATTTTGAGGAAAATAGTGCCTTATCAATAATAATTGTTGTTCCTTTAGGCAACAATATACTAGCTCTTCCTGAGCCCTCAATTACATTTGCACTACCGTTTATCGTATAAATATTTATTTCTCCCATTTTGAGATCGTAAAAATATTTCTCATTTTTTAGTATGGTGTGTGTAGTTCCACTATCAATAATGCATACATCATCATTAATAACAATCATCCGAACACAAATATATATATGTAAAAGTAAATATTATTAGAATAGAATGAAAATGAAAATAAAAAAATATCGGGGTGAGGCTTTAGTTCTTCTCGGACACTCGCCATCACCAATTAAATGGTCTATCCTACCGTCCGAGTGTTCAAAAAATCCGATACATCCATATGGGTAATATTGATATTAAGATCTTCGGGATCACTATCGTCATCCTCAAGCATTATTTATTGGATGTTGAGAAAATTTTGCTTCCACATTTTTATTTTTCAATGAAGCTTGATACAATTCAACTAAATACTTAGCCGCATGTACGCTTTCGTGACCAATGACATTTCATGCCACATCTATAACATATATCCTCATGCTTTTCTTCAATTTCTTTTTCTTTTCCCTTTTGATCTTTTCTCGCTCCACTTCGTGGCCGTATTTCTCACGCTTGATTATAATTGTGATAAGGGAAATATCGAGCGTGTCTACGACCATAACCACGACCACGATCACGGCCACGGCCACGACCACGACTATAACGATGGCTTCTGCTGGAGCCAACAGACATTCACTTCGGGAGTGCTTGTAGAGCCGCTTGGTCCGGCTTCATGATTTCTCAATAATAACTCATTATTTTTCTCTCGCAATGAGGAGGGCGATAATTAAATCAGTAAATTTTGTATACCCTTTTTCTCGATATTGTTGTCTGCAGGACAATATTCGAGGCATGAAAGGTGGAGAATGTCTTCTCCAACATATCTTCATCGATCACTTTTTCTCCGCATAATTTTAATTGAGATGTAATTTTATACATTGCGGAGCTATATTCATTCACGGTTTTAAAATCTTGCAACCTCGGGTGCAACCATTCATACCGTGCAGATGAGGTAGTACGACCATCTTCAGGTGGTCAAATCTTTCTTTTAAATTTACCCATAGGCCATATGGATCTTTTTCGGTAAGATATTCCATTTTCAAATTTTCATCGAGATGACGACGAATAAAAATCAAAGCTTTAGCCTTGTGTTGTGCAGATGCACTATTATTTGCTTGAATAGTTTCACTAAGGCCTTCAGCATTTAGATGCATTTCTGCATCGAGAACCTATGACATATAATTTTTTCCAGAAATATCAAGGGCTACAAATTCGAGTTTCGCGATGTTAGCCATAGAGATCAATAAATGCGTACTGTCTTCCGGCTTTGGTAACTGCAGTAAACTCGTGCTTAGTCTTCCGCTTTTGTACCGGTAGAGACTCGTGTCGATAACGTGTTATAAAATTAGGGTAGTGTTAGAATAAAATCTTCACACTACACACTAATAAAACTCTAACTATTTTGCACAAGAATTTCTCTCTTTCTTTTCTCTCACAATTTTCTCTAATCTTTCTTTCACTAATCTTTCTTTCACAAAATAATGGTGTATTATAAGCTTAGAGAATAGTTCTATTTATAGAGCTCTAATTAGTGGATTACATCATGGCATACATCATCTTCCACTAATCTTAATTAGTGGTGTCTCCACTAAATGGTGGACATCCATAAAAATCTTCTAATAATTCATATAAATTCATAATTAGTGGAGCCTCCACTAATTAATAAATATTCCAATAATTCATAATAATATATTAATTCTTGTTATGTTTTTAATAGATATTATTAATTTTTTAAAAAAAATTAGAGAAATCATAATTCAAAAAAGTCACGCACATACTCTAACTTCCCCTTCTTGAATTTGGCAGAGCTGCGAAGAACGATTCAGAAGACCCACTTGACAATGCCAATTGCCAAGGAAAGAATCATTTCATTGCCTACCAAATTTAGAGAGCTGTTGAATTAGTCCCATTACTAAAGGGTTTTTAGTTTGCTGGCTCAAATGAAGACGAGAGATCACCCTTTCACATTGACAATGGTCGGACAACGGCCATAAGGACAAAGACCAACGGGACAATAAATGGTTGTAGGGAGGCGGCCATTGAATCGAAAGTGTATCTTTCAAGATTTGTTGCCTTGGAAAATGACAAACAAATCTTATCAGAATTCACAACGATGGTCGAATGATGTCTTCTTCGCCTCTGTAATTATGTTTTGCTCCTTATTTGATTCCATATGATGACCCTCTTTTACTACCACATGAATAAATGGAATCAAAGTATTGGGAAGCATCATGGAAGTGACAATGGATATTGGATTGATATCATTAGATACTGGAAATCAACCGCACATCATTTTCCAATTGGGATTGCACTGTCGATTATGCTATTTTGGCCAATATTTTGTTTTAGATAATTTACTAAATCGGTTAGTTAGATAAATAAAATGACTTATTAAAGTAAAAAAGAATAGAGAATTATGTGAAGGTTGTAAATTCTGATTAATCAAATTTAAATTTATAAAATTACGGTCTTTTACCTTTCCATTCCGAATCCAAACTTTTATTTTGTGAGGAAAAAAAAACGAAAATCTAAACCTAACTCATTGAGTTCAAATTTCAGTTAAATTCAACTAAATAATATGGTATGAAATTTGCTCATTTTCATAAGTAAAATATAATTTAAACGGGATGGTGATCAAACCATTATATCAATTGGTCAACAAAAACACATCTTTTAATTAGAGTAAGACTATAAGCGAGAACAAATGCTTTTTAATATAAATTAAAATTTTAATTTAAATAATTATTATTTATTCACAATTTATTATATGTTTTTTTTCTTTAATGATTGAATCCTATATTTATTTTATATTTAATAATATTTTATTAAATTTTAACAAAATTTCTCTCCATTCAATCTTTATCTAAATATAAGATAAGTCACTTTCCAAATTCCCTCTATTGACTTTTTTCTAGTAAACTCAATCACATTTATTTGGTGGACCAAAAACAGTAACAATTAACGCCTAATTTGTTTGTTTGAGTATTAGTATTATTCTTTTCCAAGCAAATCCTACCACCACTTATGATCAGTCTATTCATTACTTTCCACATGCCTTTCCCTTCTACTTTTTCACTTTATTCTAATCCTAAATAAAGCAGCTTTTTGAGATGGAATGATGGACAGAAGCCAAAAAAGTGAATTACGATGCAGTCATGGGGGAAATCACCATACTTTTCATGGAACCACTTTTTATGTTCAAACAAAAGACTAACACGATATGGTGGCTTAGATTTTTGCTACTACATACCCTGGCATTTTTATTGTTGGCCTCTTATGCGATTCCTTGCTGACCAATCTTTTCATACAACTTTTTCCAATCAAGTGTAGTGCTTTTAGATTTGGATGTTTGCTCTTCAGAAACTCCGATTTTTTGCAAAGGATGTTGCAATGGGTTAATTTGACAGAGTCCTTTAAGAAGCAGTTTATTAGAGAAGGTTAATTGACATAGTTATATTTGGTTAGATGAGTTTGTTAAAATTTAATATGATATTATTAAATATAAGATAAATGTAAATTTTAATTGTTAACGAGAGAGAAAAAATATAATGTGTTATGAATATATGATAATTTTTTATAAACAAAAATTATTTAAATTAATATTATTTTAAATTAAGTTACAAGCAGAATATTTGAAATAAATAAAATTTTATCACGCATCAATCTCACTTGGAATTTTGATGATAAATCTGAATAGTATATAAATATTGACTTAAATACTCGTTATTAATTTGAGATATTTATTTTGGCCCAACGAGAACGACGGTCAAGTCCATAGTCGCCCTCTCGACATGGGGCAATGCATGACATTCTTAGTCTGAATATGGTAAATACCTATCTAATTATTAATATTTTTATATTTAATTTAAATTGTAATAAAATATAATGTAAAAATAAATTTAAATTAATTTAAATTTTAAATTCAGATTTTAAAATTTAAATTTTATCAAATAAACCCTTACAACATAAAGCAATTTGTGATGGCCAAAGTTTGTAAAGGAAATGATGCTCAAGAATAGAATGAAATGAGAGGTGAGTCGAATAGATGAATTCAATATGACGATGGATTTATTATCTCTTTTTCTAATGGTAACATATATGGCAATCCGATGCAATAACAGGCTTTAATTCAAACATTATAGTTTTGCAATATCGTTCTTGGTAATATTGTTGAAATTAAAGTATTACTTAGAAATAGAAATTTGAAAGCTATATACATACATATGAAGTGAAAAAAAAAAATCGTGATTAAGGGCATTACACATGTCATCAACGTAATAATTTAGAGTTTAAATATATTTTTTTAAAGTTATTAGGGTTTAATCCTCATTAATTAAGAATTAAATACTTAAAATTTGAATGCTTAATTTATAATTTGACATAAAAGTTGGATCCTTTTCCTTTCAAGTACTGGAAAAAGGAAGGGTTCAGAGGGCCTGATATGTGAAATTAAAATTTGTCCTAAGCAAAGTCGTACGGTAGGGAATATGTCAATCAAAACGGCTTAATTATTTAATCATATAGGAGTATTATATTTTCTGTATTTATATTTAAATATTTTCTTTTAACTTGATATAAAATTTTAGAAAAATAATTTATTATAAATAAATATTATTTTATTTTTATTAATTATAGAAGTTAGTAATAGGATTATAAATTAGTAAAATTTATATCCCTTCAGCACAAGTTAATTATGAAAGTTTAAAGGAATAGTATGCTTATTTTATAAAAATAAACATTTATTTTTCGTCATTTTAAAATAAAATATGGACATTAAATTTCAAATAAAACAAATGATAAATGATAAAATTAAAAGTAATCTATCAAAGAGCATGTGGAATGTGTGAATTTGTTTTCTTTTCATTTTTTTTAATAAAAAACACATAATTACTACCTAAAAGTTAAATTTGAAATTTAAATATTTAAATATTAAATTTTAAAAATTAAGGTCTAAATCTAAAAGTTAAATTAATTCTAATTAATTTTATATTTTATTTTATTATAATAAATATTAAATAAAAATAATAACAATAAAATGAGTATTTAACAAGATATATATGTATAGATATATATAATTGATATCATATATAGGCGTGAATTTGGATTAAAATATAGAAACTGTCATCCATCCTTCAAAATTGAGGGGTGGAAGCAGCTCTTTTTTTTTTTTTTTTTCTTGAATTGGTAGGAACTCAATTATTATTATGCGGATGGTTTCATGTCCAGCAAATCCCCCAGTGTCACCTCTCTTGTCAGTTGTCGGTTTGTGGGTGAATCTGTGGGTCAATATGCTGGGAAAAAAAAAAAGCATAAGAAAACACAGAATAAACAGGCAAATGTGGACATCAAATTAGACAAATCCACCTCTCCCTACCTACCTCATATAAGCCATGGATAAATGGATTTGCTCATTCTTTTCTTTTTCATCCATCGAACTTTTCTTAAAAACAAAAGGGTTTATTGCAAATTATTTCCGTCAAGTTAAAAGCATTTTAATTCATCTTAAAAAAGGTATAATGGTGTTTTGTTTCTTAGGAAAATAAATACCCTCTTTTTCCTTTTATTTCCCCAAATAACTAAAGCTTAATTTCAGTTTTTTTTTTTTCCTTTTTCATATAGCTTTTTCTTGTTTACACATACACAACCTTTTTTTGGGAAAAAAAATAACTAATCCAAATAAATTTGAGCCTTCCCATTTATTTAGAAATGAATTTTTAGCATCTGTTTGAATTGAGGGAAACAAAGGGAGAGGAGAGGAGAAGGAATTGAGGGGCTTAAGTTTTACGTATTTGGATTAATTTTTTAAGAAAGAAAGAAAACGAATGGGAAATGAATGGAGGGATTAGATTTAATATGAAAGCTTCAAATCATTTCCGTCCAAAAGTGAGTGGAAATGGATGAAAAAGAAGTACTACTTAATTAAAATATCATTAATAAATAAAATGTACATTATTGTAAGATTAAATTAATTAACAAAAATGTAAATTTTGTTATAAATATGTTGAATTAGTGGAAGCTCCACTAATTATGGATTTTTATGAATGTCCATCATTCAGTGGAGACACCACTAATTAAGATTACTGGAAGATGATGTATTCCACTAATTCAGAGCTCTATAAATAGAGCTATTCTCTAAACTTGAAATATACCATCATTTTGTGAAAGAATTATGAGAAAATTGTGAGAAAAAGAAAGAGAGAAGTTTGAAGAAAATTTTGTGTAAAAAATAGTTAGAGTTTTCTTAGTGTGTAATGTGTAGATTTTATTCTAACACTACCTATATGTCTGAAAAAAAATTATATGTCATGCATTCTCGATATAGAAATGCATCTAAATGTTGAAAAAAAAAAGGATTTGACCACCTGAAGATGGTCGTACTACTAAGTGTACGGTATAAATGATTGCACCTGAAGTTGCAAGATTTTAAAACCGTGAATGTATATAGCTCCGCGATGTATAAAATTACATCTCAATTAAAATTATGCGAATATATATATATATATATATATATATATATGGAGAAGATATTCTCCTCCTTTCATGCCTCAAATATTGTCCTGCAGCAACAATATCGAGAAAAATGGTATACACAGATTTACTTACTGCAATAATAAGTTATTATTGAAGCCAAACCAACTGGCTCTACAGCACTCTCAAAAGTGAATGTTGTTGGCTCCAACAGAAGTTATCGTTATAGTCGTAATTGTGACAGTGGCCGTAGTTATGGTCATGGACATACTCGATATTTCCCTTAGCACAGATAAATACTAGCCACCTAAAGTGGAATAGAAAAGATAATAAGGGAAAATGATATTTTCATTAATAATAAGTATCACATCTTTGAGATGTTACATTCGGATGTCAATATATGCTATATTACTGCTAATAATTCAAAAAAAAAAAAATCTATCTCCTCTTGATCATAAGTCTTGTGTTCACTTGCATTTTCTTCATTCATCTCACTGGTGTTCACGTGAACTTGAGGATGCATGCTTGTAGTTGCTCTTTTTCAATTGAGCTGATAAATTGAGGATGAATGTTTGTAGTTGTTCTTTTTTCATGTTTGCATTAGAGGAAGACAAACAGGTAGCAATTATGGATTTCAATTCCTCTTCTTCAGCATCCTCCTCCTCTTCCTTCTCCATTGGGCCAACATCTAAACTAGCAACAGAATTAGCCATGAAATTACTGCGCAATGAGTCTTGAGATTTTCTCATCCCCTTAAGTTTCTTATTATATTTGGCCTTGAAGCATGCTTGTCTCAATTTCTATGTTTGGTCATTCAATCGCGTATCAGGACTTTCTTTCACCAACTTCTTCTTATGTTCCAGTATCTCAATGGCTTCTCTGAACTTCTTCTTAGCCATATGTCCTCCTTCGTCTTTATCTCACTCCTGTAAATCGAAGTGATATCATCGGTGGAGATACATTCATTCAAGTCATTATTTACTTATAAATCTTTCATAGTTTCATACTTGCAAATTACAAGTGTGTGTGTGAGAGAGAACCTGAACATTCTTGATTAGGGTCTCCAAGCTCATCAACTTCCTGTGAAGCTATCGACGAATTCCCAACTCCTTACATCTGTTCTTGAGAGGGGTTAAGCCAATATTCAATTCTTTGGCCGCGCTCTTGATTAGCAGGTAAAAGTACTGCGAAATGGTTTCTTTTGATAGTGTCTTAGAGTTATTGCCCTTCTCTTCTCTCTGCCTCCTACTCCTATTCTTCTCCATAGGAATTTCGTCTGCAATAATATCTTGAACTTCGATATTATGCATTTCATAGGTCTTCACTCCGAATTCGTTACCAAGACCAGTCATTATTTCTCCTAGAAAAGGAAAAATAATATCAGTAAAGGTAATACTATGCAAAATCCATGTTTGAATGTATGATAACCTAGAACTATATTCTGACTTTGTTCAAAATCCATTAGGGAATAGAAAGGATCATGCACAAGCATATCCTCATTCAGAGGAACAACATCAAAAGTAGTCTCTTAAATAGGTATATCAAATTGAAAATCCAAAGCAGCATGTCCAAAACTACCATTGATTTACATCACAACAAACCAAAAGAAAGTTTAATTTCATTATTTCATTATTAAGCTCACTAAAAAAAAAGGAAACCCTCAAAGGTTTCTCACCTGAAATTAGGCGGAAACGGTTAGCTTGAAAAATTAGGCGAAAGCGGTTGGCTTGGAAAGGAAAATGTATCAAAATCTTCTACATTAGACCTGACATCAGGCAAAAGCGATTGGCTTGGAAAGGAAAATAGATCAAAATCTTCTGCGTTAGACCTGACATTAGGCGGAAGCGGTTGGCTTGGAAAAGAAAACACATCAAAATCTTCTACGTTAGAAACCAAGTCAAAATTTGACCATGTCTCAAATGAATTACGAGTCTCCATATCTGTTTTGAGGTTTTTTATTTTTTTGATGTTTACTAATGACTGAAATATATATTAATACACACACACACACACACACACACACACACACACACATCTGTACGAGGAAGAAGAAGAAGAGGTAGATGATAGGTGGAGGGACAGAGGAGAAGAAAAGACAAGGAGGAAGGGGAAAAGATGGTAACGGAAAGAGTGAGATATATATAGAGTTTTTTTTTTAAAATATATTTTTTGGCATTTCCTACTTGTTATGTATGTAATATTCCTCGTAATGTTCTTACATTTCCATTATTCTCTTGTGAAATCATTATTCCCTAAATTAGGGGGAGAATAGAAACAGTATAAGAAAGATCCTGATTGGACAACATTATTAAATTATCTTGATCCGCATACAAGCGCGTGTGAACTTGAAGTGCAAAAGATAATTCATTTGTAAAGCATTACAAATCAAATGCCAAACTCTTTTGTTGACTCCAGAAAAGTAACAAAATCGCATATTCCAGCTATAAATGTTCCTATTCGAATTGAAGTTCCAGCAGAACAAAAGATTATACCTATAGCTGCTGAGCCAAAAGCATGCTAGAAGCATGGCCGACCTCTTTATTCTAAAGATAAAAATCTTCGAAAGAAAAGAGGATTAAATGATCCAGATGATCATATTGAAGAAAAAAATGATAAAAACCAAGAGAAAATTGATGACAAAGAACTAGAAGTTGATGAAAGTAACACTGAAATTTCTATCAATTATACCACTCCCGATAGAAGTTGGAATTGGATAGAAACAATTATTGATAATATGTTTGCATATAATATATCTCTTGATATTATACAGGATAATGATGATCCTGAACCAATATCAGTTGATGAATGTCGGCATAGAAAAGATTGGCTACAATAGAAAGATGCGATTCAATCGGAGTTAAATGCACTGACACAATGTGAAGTCTTCGGACCTGCAGTCCGAACACCGGAAGGTGTAAAAATTGTTGGCTACAAATGGATATTTGTGCGAAAGCGCAATAAAAATAATGAAATCGTACGATATAAAGCACGGTTAGTAACCCAAGATTTTTCACAAAGACCAGGTATGGATTATGATGAAACTTATTCTCCTATTGTTGATGCTATTACACTCCGATATCTTATCAGTTTGGCACTACATGAAAAGATAGATATACTCCTATTAGATGTTGTCACTGCTTACTTGTATAGAAATTTAGAAAATGATGTTTACATGAAAATCCCTGAAGGATTTCGCATACCCGAAGCATATAAACATTATCCTCATGAAAATTACTCTATCAAGTTGCAAAAATCATTATATGGCCTGAAGCAATTTGGGCGCATGTGGTTCAATCGTCTTAGTGAATATTTATTGAAAGCGGGATTTAAAAATGACCAGGTATGTCCATGTGTTTTTATTAAGAAATTTGGTTCTAAATTTGTGATATATGTTGATGATATTAATCTTGTTGGAATTCCTGAAGAGCCCCAAGGAACAATTGATTATTCGACATTAAGGATGTTGGTAAAATTACATTTTGCCTTAGTTTACAAATTGAACATTTGGCAAATTACATCAATCAACATATACAGCAAAAGTTTTAAAAATGATTTTCATGAACAAAGAACATTCATTGAGTATACCAATGATCGTTCGGTCAATAGATGTGAATAAAAATCTTTTCCAACTTCAAGAAGAGGATGAAGAACTTCTTGGTCCTGAAGTACCATATCTCAGTGCAATTGATGCATTGATGTATCTTGCTAACAATACACTACCTGATATTGCATTTGCTGTCAATTTATTAGCAAAATTTAGTTCTTCACCAATACGACGACATTGGAATGGAATTACACAAGTTATTCGATATCTCCAAGCAGCTACTTCTTCAAATCATGTTGAAAGTATAGTCATTCATGAAATAAGTAGAGAATGTGTATGGTTACGATCAATAATTCATGATATCCGAGAAAGTTGTGGATTATCATCTATCAGAGATATTCCAATTCCTCTTTATGAAGACAATGCAGCTTGCATAGCTCAAATACGAGGAGGATATATTAAAGGAGATTGGACAAAACATATTTCACCAAAATTCTTCTTTACTCATGAACTCTAGAAGAAATGTGAAATTGATGTGCTACAAATTCGGTCATGTGATAACCTCGTAAATATTTTCACGAATACTTTACCGATTGCAACATTTGAGAAGTTGAGATATAAAATTGGTATGCGTCGATTCAAAGATTTAAATGAATCATCTCATCAGGGGGAGTAATAAACAGACATATCGAATCGTGTACTCTTTTTCCTTCACTATATTTTTTTTTCCACTAGGTTTTTATCTAGTAAGGTTTTAATAAGGCATATTCTTTATGTAATGGATGGACATCCAAGGGGGAGTGTTGTAAATATGCTGAATTAGTGGAAACTCAACTAATTATGAATTTATGTGAAATATTAGAAAATTAGTGGAAACTCTACTAATTATGAATTTTTATGGATATCCACCATTTTAATAGAGACACCACTAATTAAGATTAATATAAGATAATGTATTCCACTAATTAAGAGCTTTATAAATAGAGTTATTCTCTAAACTTGAAATATACCATCATTTTGTGAAAGAATTATGAGAAAATTGTGAGAAAAAGAAAGAGAGAAGTTTGAAGAAATTCTTGTGTAAAAAATAGTTAGAGTTTTCTTAGTGTATAGTGTGTAAATTTTATTCTAACACTACCCAAATTTTATAACAAATTTAAATTTATATCATTTTTTTCTATCTCCTTCCCTTCCCTTTTCCAAACACAAATATTTAACCTTTTATTTATTTTTTCTCTATATTTAACTAAACACCATAAATAATTATTAATCTTCTCTCTTTTCTTTCCATTCACTTTCTGTCCTACTCCTCTCCTCTCTTTTTCTTTCTTTCAATCCAAACCAACTTAAAGGTATCATAGACCAAGTCAAGTGGCCCAATAGGCTATTTAGCATTATTATATATCATAAGTTATTTAGAATTGAGAAAATAAAACGAAAGAAAATTATCATTCATTTTTTACTTTAAGCATTTTAAATTTTAAATTTTAAATAATAATATTAAGCAAGAAAATTTAATAGAATTTAATTCTTTCATACTTGAAGGAGAAGGTGAGATAAGACACGTGGTAATTGCTCGCTTAATGTTTGTCTCCTTAATTTTGATTGACAGATAATAACAGCATATTACACATTTTTTTAAAAAAGAGTGACTAAAGTGCTCTTAGCTCCTAACTTAAGTAATTTAAAACAAACCTAACTAAACAGAAATCAAACATCATCCAACAAACTCTCAATGTATGATATATTATTTCTAGCCAAATTAAACTACCAAACAAAGAGTAATAACTCATGGCCTCTCACCTATAAATGGCTAAAACTTGGATAATATCAAGCTATATATAGACCTTATCTAGGTTTGTTGTTCTATATAATTATGGATATAATCTGGAATGGAATCAGGAATTTATAGTTGACGTCACAAATTCGGTGTATCAAATATATTACTCATTTCGTTCCAACTAAATTTACCTATTTTTTATTTTGGACGATCTTACATTTTTCTTAAAAGAAAAATTATATATTATAAAATAGTCAATATACCATACATATATTTTTTTTATATATTTAGATTTTACATAAAATATTGTGAAATTCATATATTTTATACGTTTATTATATTATTATTATATTTTATCTTTTACTTTTATATAAAATATCGTGTCAAGTCAACTAATATCACTTTAATTGGGATGGAGGGAATAATTATGAGAAAATGCTAACAAAAATACTTATTAGAATTTTGAAAAAAAAAAGTTAGAAAACCCAATGTGAATCATCTTGAATCTAAGTTGTAGCGATGATGGATTTTATCGAGTTAAGTTATTTAATGAATTAGTAAAATATTTTTTTATCAAATTAAATTAAATAATATAAAAACTGATACTATATACATGTCTATCATCGTATTCTTTGTTTTTTCCCACCTCAAAAACTCGTAGTATGTGTACATTGAAATCGGAAACCCAAAGAAATGTTTTCTAATAAAAAATAAGAAAATCCAAAGCTTTCATTTACCCAAAGAAATGTGGCCTAATACCACATTTGAATATATATATATATATATATATATATATATATATATATATATATATATGTTTTTAATTTTAAAAAAAAGAAATTCCAAAAGCTTAAAAATAGGGGCGGTAATATTAAACACGACACGAAAACGATACGGTTATAGCGGGTTAGGGTTGTGGTTTCACGGGTTCGGATCGAAACAGTTCGACCCGTTTAACTTTAAACTTGTACAGGTCATAAACGGGTTCAACCCGTTTTAACCCGTTTCAACCCGCAAACCCGTTTAACTTTTTTTAATATTTATATTTAATACTTTTTGTAATACCCTACAAATTTCACTATAAAAAATTAGATAATTTAATTTTTTACATGAATTAATTAAATTAAATTTTATTATATGAATTAATTGAATTGTTTGTGTGTCTTTTTTGTTTAATTATATGAGATCTCTTAAAAAAATAAATTATGTTAATGCGGCTATTTACTTGATATATAGTAAATGAATCATTCTTAATTAATTATTATTTAGTATTTATAATAATATTATGATTACAATGACTTTTAGTTAGAGAAAATAATTTTTTGAATAATTCAATTTTATTACAAAACTACATTTGTTTAGATTTTTAAGATTAAATCTTATGAATTTATTAAGATCTCTAAATATTGAGTGGGATAATTTGTTATTTTATTAATTTTTTATGATTTTATGGGCTATTTTATTAGTTTTTTAAATTTTATATGATTTGATTTAATTTTGTAAAATTTTTTGTGTAATGGTGCATAGATTGGTGGGTCTAAAAAGTATTCGAACTGATAGATTTAATAATTATCTATTTAATTTTTGTGTCTAATCGTATCTACTCGTTTTATAACACGAACACGACACGAGAATAAACAGATTGACACGACACGACACATTTATTAAATAAGTCGTGTTCGAATTGATTTGTCGAATGTAATTATCTTAAATTGACACGACCCATCAACTTAAACACAACACGATGGCCACCCTTACTTAAAAAAATCATTTTGCCATCCCAAGTACAGTATCCAAGGAAATGCACTAATCTAAAATTGGGAACAGCGAAGGGCTGTGGACCCATACGAAAAAGTCCCTAAAGTAAAATAAAAAATAAAAGATGGATCAAAATCAACCCTTTTCATTTTCATCCCCTATGACGGATCAAACGCTTCTGCTTTTACGTATAAGGATGCAATAAATAATGCCTGAAAGCCAAGTCGACCATGTGGGCCCTCTGATGTGATCACCAGCGACTGCCTCCTCGCCTTCTAGCCGTCCGATGAAAACGATGCCCTGACCTTTTCTTCCCTCCTCTCCGGCACCTAAGACCAGAATACACCAACTGATGTCCAGCCGAAAGTACCATAGTACTAATACTACTACTGCGACTACTGGGTTGTTTGCCTTTGCTTTCTCTCTCTAGATTCTTGCTTTTTTCCTCTTCTTTGTGATTGATTCTGTATATTCTGGTTATGAGCTTTGGAATTTGGAGAAGTGAATGAATAGCAGAAAAGGTTGTTTGATGTAATGTAGTACAAAGTGGGTTTTACCAAGGTTATTCTCTCAGTTCTCGTGTAAAGCTGTTTTTTTTTCTTTTTTCTCTCAGCTTTTGAGGATTTGGGGTCCAATTATTACTGTTTTTTTATTTCGACCGACTTTCGGCCCACCGACACTTGGTTGATTCCTGTTCAAATTCATGGTCATGATGGGTTTCTTGCTGTGCATTTCCGCCGATGAGTTGGGTGAGTTCTCGTCTGTTATTGTTCTTTTGATTTGTTCTGTAAAAATTGTTTTGAATAGTACTTGTTTTTCGATGGAGCTTGCGAGGTTGGATTTGGTGTTTTATTTATTTCTTATTTTGAGTTCCAGGAGTGGGAAAATGTTCAAGAATCAAGGTCTCTCTCTCTTTTTTTTTTTTTTTATATGGCCAACCGTGTCGGGGGAAAATAATGTCACGGTTGGTTTTCGCCCTTGTCTCGAAAGGCTTGCATGCGCTCGAATTTTGAGCTTGATATTTCTTTCACAGCCAGGGAACAGTGGAGCCATTGGTGCTTTTTGCTTTAGACAAATGGCCCCCTTCACTTTTCTTTCACAAGATGAGTAGGTGAAAAAAAGACGAAAAGATAAGGAAAAGAGAACGCTTTTATGCCCAGAAAAGCTTGAAATGCTTAAAGGACTTTGTTTGCCAAAACATTCCCTCTTATGCTTTGTCTGAAAAATAATTGAAGGTCAATGTTTTGAGGATTTTCGAAATTTGGATCCATTTTGATTTGGAATAACTTTATCCCAAAAATCAAATTGATTCAAATTTCTTTCAAGTGTGGATCTGCTTTACTTAGAGAATAGCTGGAGATTTTGTCTTTTGCAAGAACTTCAACATCGATGAGGACAGGCTAATTTTGCTTATCTTCAACAGTCACTTTAGTCTCAAGGACCACCTATTCCTCGCTTTCAAATTGATTTACGTATACACCTTCGACTTGTTCTACATTTCCTTGACCTTCTGTTGGCTCATTATTTTCCTTTCTTTTTGGGAATTAATGGGGAAATAACTTACCGCTTTGTGTGAGGCTACTTGAACTTGGTGGATCGTAATAGGAAAGCTGGATGAAAAACTGGCAACCATGAAATTCCACATTTTACCAGTGTGCGTCCAATCCAATCTATAGTACTTTCTGATCCATAGATGTAGAAGAAGGTTCAGTTGAGAGATCCCGATCAGGAGATGTTCAATATTTATAATGGGAGATGGTGTAGAGTGAAAGATAACAGTTCGGTTGCATTTTCTTGAGAAGTGATCTTAAAGCCATTTCAGAGTTTCTCGTCTTTCTAGATCTGGAGAAGAACCAAGAGTTCTAGACCATCCTGGGGGATAAAATGCAAGTAATTCTGCTTCTGAATGGTGTAGTGTTGTTGTGACCATGGTTTCAATGTTCTTTACCGGGTAAGGGAATTTTGATACCTACCTTTTATAAGATTGGCTTTCTTTTAATAGGTGAAGTCATGTATTGTCTGACAAGTGGCTCTTCTTTCTAATTGAAGCTCTGTAATTCCTTGTTAGCCTTTTTGTCTCAGTTTCTGTTCTTGGACATTTAAACAAGTTGAATTTATTTAGTAGCGCAACTTTCTCTGCCTTAGCAGTGTATATTTGCTTATTCTATTGTTTTGATTTTGACTCCTAGTTTCTGTCTTTTGCTGCATTTTGTTTCAAAGTCAGAATATCCTTCCTGTAAAACGCTCATATCATTTTGCAATTCCTTCCCTCTGTGACTGTTCTGATCTATACATTTCCTATCCGTCTTACATATTTTGTTGTGGCAGAAGATATCCTCCTTCTGTTCGATTTCCTCTGTACATTAAGCACTTTTCCTATATTACTTCATTCTAGCTAATTACCGTCAGTCTTGTGACACTGGCATACTATGTAACTGGCAGATGCAGTGAGACAGTATGGGTGAATATTTCGTTGAAGTGCTAGTGAGAGTTTCACATGTTTCTCGTTGGCTGGTCACTCTAAAGATTCAACATGCTGCTTATTGAGTTATATTCTTTATAGTGACTGGAAACTCTTAATTATTTCTTTCCACAATGCTTATTAGACTGCCTGTTTCTGAAATATTTACCAGCTAAGCAGATTTTCATGGAACGAAGAAGCTGGTGAAGTGTATGATTAAAACTCTGGTCCCAAATCGGTTGAAAAGAAGATGACCAATATGGATTCTCATTCAGAGCTCAAGAGAAACACAAGGGATGTGGAAGTTCCAGAGATGGCATGTGGTCAGTTGTTGTGCCAAGGTAGCCAAAGTATAAAACTGGGAGATAGGTTCAGACTAGATGGGCATGAACCATCTTATGCACATTTTCGTTCTGAAGTTGTAAGTGATGTGGACAGTGGGCTACAAAAGTCTAAAGGGTTTCAAAAAAAGCAACAGGCTCAAAGGAATGCAGATGAGGTTGTTAGATACATGTCAAATTTGCCAGGTTATCTGGAAAAAGGAGAAAAGCACAAGGATAAAACTTTCAATGTTGGGGTCCTTGAATGGCGCCGTCTAGAGAAGTGGCAATATAACCAGCGACAGGTTCCTGATCAAAGTTGCAGGTCTTCACCATCTAGCAGCAATACCTCATCGTTTTCCTCAACAGAGGGATCATCGTCCTATTCTAGCAGAGCTCATAGTTGCTCTCCTGCTCGTCAGAGGCCTCACCACACTACGCTAGACTCTAATGCAAATGCATCTCCCAGTAAAGTATATTCCCGAGCGATCAAAACCTCAGAGAAAAATGGTTTAAAGTCTCATGACCTTGTAGATATCCCAAGTAATTACTTGAAACTGCAGCAAAGTATCCTCAGGACTCATCAGTGTTTCAACAAGTATACTGAAAACAAGACAAAAAAGTGCAAAAGCGATGCTTTAGATCTGCAGGGCACCTCTGACAAGAGGAGGTTACAAGAACCAGAAAATCAGTCTGCTGCCTCAAGTTTGAAAGGGAAATTGAAGATTGAAGATGGTGAAGTTTTAGAGGAAATGGATAATTTACAAGTTCGGGAGAATTATCACGCTGATCCACGTAGCATAGAAAGGCAACAAACAGTGGTAATCCTACTGCCAAAAGATGGACAAGAAGTTAGGTATCCTGCATACTCCAAGAAATATTATTCAGCAGGAAAATATGACCGGGAAGCAATCGAAACCGGTCGGCGGAGCTTTGTTGATGAATCCAGTTGCAAGGTCAACGAGCTGTCCTCAGTTGTACCTCACACCTGTCCGCTTTCCTGTGAAGCTGATGCTGTTAATCAGCCACAGGATCAGACTGAACAATGTAGCTCCATTGGGACAAAGAGCATCAAGTTTCTGTCTGAGCTGAGGCAATCAATACCATATTCTGGAAAATTGTCAGTCAGTCCTGTCAGAGGCAAGAACCCAGAAGAGAGAAGGTCTACCCAAAAATTAAATGGTTTAGCTGAGGTTTCAAAACCGAGAATGGAAATGGAAGAATCCAATTGCAAGGTCAATGAGCTCTCCTCAGATATACCTTGCTCCTTTCCCTTTTCTTGTGAAGTTGATGCTGTTAGTCAGCCCCAGAATCAGACTGAACAACATAGCTCCACAGGTGCTAAGGGCGTCAAGTTTCCACCTGAGGTTAGCCAATCAACACCATCTCCTGGCAGATCATCAGTCAGTCCTGTCAGAGGCAAGAACTTGGAAGGGAGAAAGTCTACCAAAAAATTACCTAGTCCCACTGAGGTTCCAAAACTGAGGATGGATGTTGAAGAAGACAGTAAAGTCAGACATTCTTCCCCAATTCGTAGATTAAGCTTCAGCATGGGTAGAATTGGCAGGAATTCCAGCTCAAAAGACTCATGTATGCCACAGAGCATTCATCCTACCAGTGAGATTAGCTCAGGCGGAGTTGAAGCGTCTGTCTTGTCAGTTCATTCATCTTGTGATAAATCAAATGCCACTGGTAAAGGAAGGTCCAGTCCTTTAAGAAGATTACTAGATCCATTACTCAAGCCTAGGGCAGGGAACTCTGATATCTATAGTGACTCTAGACAGAGAGCTTCAGCACAAATTGACAGGAGCTGCAAATTACCTGCTGGGCGAGGAGAAGCTTCTGCTTTGCATTCAGTGAAAGTGAAATTAGATTTGGGAAGTTGCAAATCGACTGATATTGATCATCCACATGACTCGGGGAAATGTGGATCAACAATGGTTCAAGCACTTCTGCAAGTAGCTATTAAGAATGGTCTTCCTCTGTTTACATTTGCAGTTGACAAGAGTAGTAACATTCTAGCAGCCACAATGAAGCTAAGTTCTGGTAGAAAGGATGGAAACAACTTGATTTATACCTTCTTTGCTATTCATGAAATGAAGAAGAAGAATGGAAATTGGTTAAGTCAGGGAAGCAAAGAAAAAAATCATGATTACATTCCAGATATTGTAGGGCAAATGAAGGTTTCTGATGTTCCAACTACAGTTTTGACAAGACACAACTCTGTAGATCAATGCAGCATTAGGGAGTTTGTTCTGCTTGCTACGAACACAAAACAAGCAGATCAACAAACATCAGACCTTCAGGCAAATCATGAGCTTGCAGCTATTGTTGTTAAACTACCCAAATTGACTGGTAAACCTTTGAATGATAGTGGGCCCAAAAAATGTCACTCGAGAAAGCTCTTAACATTGGATTTGAAAGAATCACCTGGAGAAGTCCGTGGTCCCTTTGATTGCATGGGTATGGAAGGGAGTGGGTCATCTTCTGATATCGTAGACCATTTAGGCCTTACAGTTATTCTTCCAGGTGGTGATCATGGAGTACCTAGTAAAGGAAAACCTTCACCACTGATGGAAAGATGGAGATTGGGAGGATCATGTGATTGTGGGGGTTGGGATATCGGTTGCAGACTAAGGGTTATTGCAAGTGAGGCTCAGGTTAATAGAGGATCTAGTTCAAACAAATCCCATTCAACCACTGGAAAATTTCAGCTTTATTCTCAGGTAATTTAAATTCTCCATTCCAATCTTGTTTTGTTTAGTTCAGTTAAATATTTCTTAATACATATCAAACCGTGCAAGTCTTATTTCCTGATATCCCTTTTCACGCTTTCAACAGGAACAAGTGTCAGACAAAAAGCCTATCTTTAGCCTGTCACCATTCAAGGATGGGATCTATTCAGTTGAATTTGACTCATCCCTCAAACTTCTACAAGCATTCTCCATATGCATCGCCATTCTAAATGGCCTGAAACCTGCTGAATTTTCAGAATTGTGTCGTTTCTTTGAGAAGAAATCTGCAGAAGAAACTACATTATCAGCCACAGACGGAGCAAAGGTTTCCAACAAAGACCTAGAAGAGATTCCTGCAAGCTTTATTGCCTGCCCCCCAGGTTCACCAGTTGCAAGGGTCTAAGCTTGCACGGTCACTTAGCAACACAATCAGGGTGTACAGTTTAACATTTAAATATTGGTTAAACTGCTTCTGAAGCCAATAATGAAAAATTATACCTTACAACATCTGGCATAAGCTCATGCTATAGGAGCAATGGTGCCAATAACAGTTACCACCAGTTTGTATTACTAGGGGTATAGAAAAATGATTGTTATGTTTCCTATATCATATCTGACCTAATACAAGTGTGCATATTTCTAGTTGATGCTTCTTCCCTTGTATCTTTGGGCTTTGAATTTGAGGTATTGCACATATATCTGTATTTCCAGTGCAAGGCTAATAGCAAATGAAGTATTTGTGGAATGAAAGCAGAAATCTTGATTGGCTTTGTTGTTATCCTGCTTAAAATGAATTGACAATCTATATGTAGGAGTCTGGATACTGGCAGGCAACCCTAGCAGGAAGGTCATGTTCTTCGCTGTGGCTATGAAGGAGAGAATAATTTTTCTTACCTTCTTTTTGTTTGATGTAAAATATGAAGGAGAAAGGGTAATTGATTTGTTTTACTCTTTTACTCCTCATTCTTTCTTTTAATTTAATTTTTAAAGCTAAAAGCAAGGTTAAATTTATCATTAATATATCTAACTCATTTTCTAGCTCCCAAACCAATCCAGCTCTTGAGGGGAAGAAATGTAGGTGTTATTCCTTCTAATTTACATTTTCCTCTAAATTTCACTTTAACCAAATGACGTGAATTTTTATTTTCTCTTCATTTTTGTTTTTAAAAGTATTTCACTCCAACCAAATCTAGTAATTGATGGTTTAAAAAGATGAGGAATTGAAATAGAAATAATACAGACAAATATTCTACTTAGGGTGTAATTGAAATAGAAATAATACAACAAATATTCTACTTAGGGTGTAAGTGGATTGAGATTTTATTGAATTGGATTGAGATGAGTTTTATTGAAAACAGTAAAAAATTATTAAATATGTAAAGTTAAGAAAAAAGAAGATAATGAGTTGTAAGGATACGATATTTTTTTTAAAATTAGCATCGGAGTCACAAATTGAAGCAACATGTCTTGGTTTTCATTTGGACCCAACCCATATGTTCGTAAACGGAACAGGCCCCAATAGGAAGCTGCTGAACCGTTTATTGTGAAATTGTGATGAACCCAAACAGCCCAATTGTAACGTGGATGGCTCTTTTAGCAAATTAAGAGGTTCTCAGGTTTGCGAGCGAGTTTTGACCTAATTGGGTTAAAATTCAATTCAAAAACTAAATAATTGGTGGATTTTGTAGGGCTGGTGAGGAGGGTTACCTCGCATTCAGTGGATGCGAGATTCTCGAGCTTCTCGCATTCACCAAATGCGAGATTGTATAGCAACTGACAAAGGCCTGACATTCTGTGCAGACTCTGAGCACGACCTCACAAATCACAAAAGCCAGGAAGTCAGAGTCTACACGAAATGCTAGGCCTTTGTGGACCTCATAAATTACAAAAGCGAGGAAGTCGCCTTCTCGGCGCATGTCCCGACTGTTCTTCTGCACTGCGTTCACGAGCATGCAATTTTTGCATGCTTTTCAGAAGATTCCTCTTTTGATTTGCTGTGAGTTAATTTACAAGTTGGCGGCATAAAAGAAAGTTTTTGAATTCTTTTTGACTATTCAGTTGGTGGTTGAATTTATATACAAGTTTTTTTTTTTTTTGCTAGATGAATTTATATAGAAGCTGTGGAGTGAGTAGTTTTTCTTAATTCCAATATATGGTTGACTTTATTGGTGAATTGACGTTGTGAGAAGTACGAAGTTCAGTTATTCGTACTTTAATTGGTTAGATTTACTAATGAATTGATATTTAATTTTATTAATCATACGGTAAAATAATTAGTTTAACTTATTATTCATTAATTTTATTGTATTGTTAGTTAATTTTGTTTCTATGATTTATTTATTTATAAATTTATAAATTTAATTATTGGTGTATAATTTATTACTATTATGTTTAATTAATATAATATAATTATTATACTATTCTTTTCATAATATATTACCATTGTAATATATGATGTTATTATTATTATTTTTATCTCTAATTATTATATTATTGTCACAGTTAAAATTTTATAATATAATTTAGTATGTATATATATTTTTAAATTAAAATTATTATTCAATATTTATAATTATTATTAAAATTATTATATTGAGATCATTATTAATTTATTTAGTTATTACATAATATTATTTATGATATTTAATACTCAATATTTATTGTCTTACTCAAATAATTAATTATTTATTTACTTAATTATTATTTATTTATTTGATTATTTATTTAGCTAGCTGGACTAGCCCAGAGATGAGTCCACAAACAAAAAGTACTAAGCCTTTTTCTTTCTTCCTAGTTAAGGGAATTGTCGGAGGTTGTTTTTGTCAATTTGCAGGTGTTGATTTTGTTTTTTTTTTTTTTTTATAGATTGATTTTGTAAGGGAATTGTCCTGTTCCATTCATATATATATGTGTGTGTGTGTGGATTTACTTTCTTTTGATAGTATACTTTCCTTTGTTTGTATAGATATTATTAGATTTTAATGCTTAGTGCGCATAAAAACTTCTTGAATTATGAATGGAACAGGAGATTGATAGGTTCTTTATTCAAAATATTTGAATATTTGAATTTTTTTTCTTTTATTGTTTGAACTAACCTAATTGATAAATAAAATATGAATTTCAAAAATAAATTTTATTCAACGAAATAACATAATATACATTTTTTCATATTACATAGATCTTTCCATACAATCATATATAATATTAACTCGTGCTTGATTAACCCAAGCAAACAAATAATCTTATATCTTTTTTATTTACTTAATAATTATTTATTTATTTTTCCATTTATTTAAATATTTAATTACCTAAATAGTTATTTATTTATTTGTTTATTTATATATTTATTTATTTTTATTATTATTAATATTATTATACATTATTTATTAACTTTATTACTAAAATTGTTTTTTATTACTTATTACTATAAATATTATAAATATTTATTAATAACATATTTATTGGTTGATATTGTTAAATCTATTATTCATTAATCTTATTGTATTGTTAGTTAAATTTTATTTCGATGATTTATTTATTCATAAATTTATTAGTTTAATTATTAGTGCAGGACTATTATGTTTAATTAATATAATATAATTATTATACTATTCTTTTCATAATATATTACCATTGTAGTATATGATGTTATTATTATTTTCTTATCCCTAATTATTATATTATAGTCACAATTAAAATTTTATAATATAATTTAGTATGTATGTGTGTGTATATATATATATATATATATATATATATATATATAATTAAAATTATGATTCAGTATTTATAATTATTATTTATTATTATTAAAATTATTATATTGAGGTCATTATTAATTTATTTAGTTAGTGCATAATATTATTTATGATATTTAATAACCAATATTTATTGTCTTATTAAAGTAATTAATTATTTATTATGTTATTTATTTGCTTAATTATCATTTATTTATTTGATTATTTATTTATTTATCTATTTATTTAAATAATTAATTACCTAAATAGTTATTTATTTATCTGTTTGTTTATGTATTCATTAATATGTTTGTGCTGATTAATTTGATATTGGTTCATATAATACTTCGAGATTGTGTCATACGTTGATTTTTTAATAAAAAAATCCTGCTCAATTTATCTAGACGCAATGTCATTAGAAGAACCTGTAAGACTACGGTTATATTGGAATTGTAAAATTATGCGCACGGCACATGGCGATTTTTTTAATAGTTCCTACCGCAAGACATTAATTGTTAGAAATCGAGTTAGTTTTGGTGGTCTAGTCAACAAAATATGTGTTATTCAAGGTCTGGACACGTCTACTGTGAAGTTGCAAATCACAATGAAGGATGATACTGTTATTGGTACTTGGACAAGGTCTACAACCGTTGCTATAACGGATGACGATGATATGAAAAATTTGTGGTATTATGCATCTACCGTGAAGGGATAACCAATTGATCTACATGTTCACCATGAGATCGTCCAGATTCCATATGCAACAGCTACAAATATTCCAAATCATAACATCCCAACTCCTATCACTGAATCATTCACTACATTATTTAACTCAACTGTTCCTGTCAACATGCCTAACTTTGATTTAAATTTTCCAACACTTGTAGCCAGCGATCCTCCACATATCAGAAATGAGACTTTTCAATCCCATTTCAATACATCAATTTTGGATACCCCAGTCATTGGACCTAGCAATCAATACTTATCAACTTCTACTGGGTTTGTTATAACTAAACCTCATGACTACATTCAATCCATTCAAGCACAGATGAGCCAACAATTATTTTCAACGGCTGAAATCGGTGTTCTATTAGATATAACCCCAGTTGATGATTAGGTAGCTCGAGAACATAATTGGGTCAATGCTCCAGAGGCGACTGTGGACGGGTTAGGACCTACGTCAGACATTGATGCACCAACTGCGAATGATTCACCAGACGAGGACGGGGGGATAGCAATGTTGACGAAGATATTCCCGATCCTTTTGTATTGTAATAACCTGCTAATAGATCATTTGAACCGATCCGCTTGTATGATCCACCGTATTCATTATATTTTGACCGATTAGATATTTCGCAAGAGTTGGAAAACGAAGCTAGTGGATTGGTGCCGAGTACGGGGATGGATTTATGGTCGGAATCTAATAATGACTTAAGGGTTGACATGTGGTTCCCGTTGACTGTTCGGATTAGGCAAATTACACATTTGCCTTATCCGAACAGTCAACGGGAACCATTGAAACATGAGTGCGAAACTCATGGCGAGACACATCTTGTCAATGATTCATGATAATTCAGATATTAAAATTAGCGAAATAAATAGTTATATTCATAACACATTGTACTTCACCTTATCATACAAGAAAGGATGGAACGCACGCAGGAATGCTATTGAGGAGATCTATGGAGATTAGCCTTCTTCATTTGCACAGTTACCATGATATATGCAAACCTTATAAGATGCAAATCCTGATACTGTCGTGGTATGGCACTTCTTGCTTATGGATAATAATGGGGCAAAGCCTTTTGGATATGTTTTTTGGACGTTCGGACTCTGTATTGATGCATTTATTCACATGAAATCGGTGGTCAGCGTTGATGGGACATTTTTGAGGGGTATATAGGGAAAAACTTTTAACAGCAATTGGTCAAGATGTTAATAACCATATATTGCCTCTTGCATTTGCCGTCGTTAACGAAAAAACTAATGACAGTTGGGGGTAGTTTTTTACCTTGCTAAGAGAATATGTGTTAAATGATCGAAAAGTTTGCTTAATATCTGACAGACACATTGGGATTATAAATGCAGTTCATCGACTACCCCTCTGGCAAGAGCCAATGGCTGTACATAGATTTTGTCTCAGGTATATTTGGAGTAACTTTAATGCAAAGTTCAGAATGCATGAGTTAAAGAAGTTGATGTACGCAATTGGAGATCAAAGAAAAAAGTGAAAATTTTTTAAGATTATGGAAGAAATTAATTTGCTAAACCCCCAAGCGAAGGCATGGTTGGATTTGATTTCAAAAGAATAATGTACGCTTGCTTATGACGGTGGACATCGGTATGGTAACATGACAATCAATTTGGCAGAATCTTTCAACAGTGTCGTAAAAGGCATACATGCCCTACCAATCAAGATGATTGTGGAGTCTTCATTCAAAAAAACAATCAAATATTTCAATGACCATAAATAGGAGGCTAATCGTGGGCGATATCACTTTCCTTCTAGGATATGGGGCAAATTTGTGAAAAATAAGACGAAAGGAAGAACACACCGTGACTTGCTTTTAATCGAGATCGTGATATTTTTAATATTGTGTCACCACATTGTGAGTATGGGAAGAGAAATATCTCGTATAAGGTTAATATTGGGGCTAAGAAGTGCAGCTGTTGCAAATAGGAAATTTATGGAATACCTTGTTTGCACGCGTTTACAGCATGTCGCAACTAAGGTTGAATCTTGGAGATTTAGTGGCATCAGAAAATACGACACTATCCTATAGAATGACTTATACAACACAGTTCAGGCTAATTCCACACGAGGAAGTGCAGTTGGGATTGAATCCTGGAGATTTAGTGTCATTAGAAAATACGACACTATCCTATAGAATGACTTATACATCACAGTTTAGACCCATTCCACACGAGGATTATTGGTATAATCCTGGCTTTAGCTTAGCCCCGTTTGCTCATCGTTTCAAGAATCGTCACAGGGATAGATTACAGACGTCGCATATTCGAAATGAGATGGATGAACATAATCCTGATTCACCACCTCGTTGCGGCTTATGTCATCGCATTGGACACAATAGGAGAAATTGCACTCACGATGCTGTAGAATGAACTAAACATCGATTTAAGTTTTATATTTAGATAACTAAATTTGTTTAGATACATTACTCATTTGTAACCTTAATTTATAATATTTGTTATATATCGTGATTTAAATCATTTATCTTTACTTTTGTGTTTATTTTTTTATACTTAACTTGATGTTGGCTTTATATCGTTCTTTTTTGTTTATTTTTAATTTCTCTAAATCGGTTCTATTAATTAGGATAGAATGTATGAGTCTATTTCTCACGGAGTAGATTTAGGTCCTATTATACCAGACTTATTGAGATTGTAACACAAATATAGGTCGTCGCATATTTGGGTAGGATAGTTATACAAAGACGTTATTAATGCAAAGTGGAATTATAGCATGTTTTGGGAAGCTCAACCATTCGATCATCGTGTTGAGCAGCTCATGGATATTACCGATTTTGGTAGACTATGTCGTTTATGTTACATGAAGATTGACCATCCACTGATAATAGCATTAGTGGAAAGATGGCGTTAGGAAACGCATACGTTTCACTTTACAGTTGGAGAGACTGCTATCACCCTATAGGATATAGAGGTTCTCTTTAGATTCTGTGTAGATAGGGATCTTATCTGTACCAGTCGTGTCGTATATACATCTGTAGAGTTGATTGACATGTGCGACGAGCTTCTAGGATTTCGACCAATTCCGACGGAGTTTGATGGATATAAATTGAAAATCATTTCACTCGAAAGAGTATTGAGTCAGCCACTACCTGCACATGTGACGCCAGAAACAATATGGCAGTATACACGGTGTCATATTATGCAGCTCATTGGTGACTTTCTATTCTCGAACAAGTTCGGTAACAGAGTACATCTACGCTTTCTAAAACACATTCGTAATTTAGAGGTATCTGGCACCCTTAGTTGGGGAAGTGTAACATTGGCTCATTTGTACCGTTATTTGTGCAACGCCACGTCCTACAGAGCACACACTATCAATGGCCTATTATTGTTGGTTCAGGTATGGAATGCACATTTTAAAAAAATCTTATTAGTATTTTAAATTAATAATAAATATAGTATTTTCTTAAGAATTGGTTGTTCATGTTGAAATAGTTGTAGATTTGGGAGCGTATCCCTACTATTAGACTGAATAGAGTTCGTCCGATTAAGGATGTTGATCTCCAAGCCCCGAGAGGATTAGCATGGGAGGGACAGTTAGAACTTGCACGCACCCCGACACATGTGCTTCTTACCTATAGGAATCAGTTAGATAGAATGCAACATGATCATGTAAGTCTTACTTCAATTAATTTGCTTTCAACACTAATTTTAAATTTGTTATTTATTATTAATACTGACAGTTTACCTTTATATAGTTTATCTGGCAACCTTATGATGAGCACGTGTTAGCTATCTTACCCCCGTATTGCTCTTATGGACAACACATTTAGGTATCTATCACATCCCTAATTTGTTGGAAAACAATAGAAGTGCATCGCCCAGATAAAGTCATGTGACCGTTTGGATTTGTACAGACAATACCTACTACAGTTGACACTGGTGACAATTTGCATACCCGTGACATGAGAACTACCAGTGCAAGGTGGCCCGAGATAGATTTAATACATCTCGTGAATTGAGTTATTAGGCATCCAATAGTTCTTCTTGGACAATATAGTTACGGTCAGAATATAATCTCGCCTGTCTATGTAGCATGTATTGGACTCACACTAGACGACTGATTGGTAATCCGATTATAACGCAACTTAATCCTTCGAGCTACCAATTGAGCGGTGGGGCAACAAAAGTATTGGTATGTAAATTTTCTTACATAATATTATAAAATATATAATTTACACTCAAATAATTTATTGACATTTCAAAATACATATATGGGCTGATTCGATGCATCGAATATTATACCTTGGTAATGAAGGCTATCAAAATGCGGATGCTGTGAGTAGACAAGTATTTGCATCAATAATGGATCTCGTTACGCGTTCGTTAACTGTCGCTGGTGAGACAAGTCGTTTGAACCACCCACCCTATGAGCCAGTTAGACGAAGCAACATTACTCAACCGATACCTCCGATTCTGCAAGAAGTCAATCGCGGAGTTCTCCCGGTGCGAAGAGGGGATAGACGGGCACGCATACGTGCTATACCTGATATTCCTATACAGGATCATTACTCACCAATACACGATTATGAACAAGGTGATCCTGTAGAAGTTGAAGATAGACAAGCTGATTTTATTACTCCACAGCACCTAATCTTCGATACTAGATGCTTATCTTTAGCTGATGAATTTGATGACAACCTTCTTCTGGACGGTCTCAAATACGGCACAAACATTCTATAGATATTCCCGATCCATCTCACCGTTACGATGAGCAAGGTACAATACAACCAGAAGAATCACCCGAAGAACAACAACAACAGCCTCAGAGATGATTCAACCTCTAAGGAACTGTCGATGATTTCATTGTGGGATTACCTTTCATCCTTTTTTTTAGATTATTTCATGTATAATAAATTTTATTATTTGTATCACGTTTTAGAGTTCAATTTAGTTTGGCCATTTTTAAGACAAAGTTAATAATAATAGAAATTTAAAGACAAATATAATTTAATTTTTTTAAATATATTTTTTAGAACTTTAATATTTCACACATTATACGAATTCAGTTAATTTATAAATTATTTGGATTATGAAATGTAAGGGGATTATGAAATTTAGATAATTGATATTTAAATTTAAATATTATTTAAATAGTTGACACTATAATTTTGTGTATTTAGATAGTTGAGAATTTATATTTTGATAATTTTCTTCAATAATTAAATATTATAAATTAAACTTAAATTAAAAATACAAATTTATTTCAAAATCCAATACAAATAAAATTAATTGTAGTAACAATAGAATACGTATATTACATGTTAATATCAAATTTAAATTAATAAATTTTAATTGTGTGTTATTTAAATTTATATATTTTTGTTATTTAAAAGTATTAATTCCTTTGAAATACAAAGTTGGAAGTTTATAAAATTGAATTATAAGAAATGAGAGGAAGAAGTCACAAAAATGATAAAATGCTTACAATAAAAAAAAAGGATATTTTAAATATATTTAAATAGTTGAGAATTTAAAATTTTATAATTTTTTAACGAATAATTAAATATTATAAATTAAATTGCAAATAAAAATTTATTTCAAAATCTAATATAAATAAAATTAACCGTAGTAAAAATACAGATATTACTTGTTATGATCAAATTTAAATTAATAAAATTTAATTATTAATTATTTAAATTTATATAGGTCTTTATATGTTTTGTGTTGTTTAAAAGTATTATTTCCTTCTACAATAGAGAATAAAAATTACAAAAAAAAAAAAAATGAACGGATGATTATAGTAGAGATTTTAAATTCAATATAAAAGAAATGAGAGGAATAATTCATAAAAAATGATAAAATGGTTACAAAATAAAAAAAAGAAAGACATTTTTAGTATATTTAGATAGTTGGGAATTTAAAATTTTATAAATTTTTAATGAATAATTAAATATTATAAATTAAAATACAAATAAAATTTTATTCCAAAATATGCGCATATAAATAAAATTAATTATAGTAAAAACATGTATATTACTTGTAATGATTAAATTTAAATTATTAACTATTTAAAGTCATATAAGTCTTTATATATTTTGTATTATTTAAAAATATTAATTTCTTTTACAATAGAAAAAAAGAAATTGCAAAAAAAAAACATATTTTGTATTATTTAAAAGTATTAATAACAATAGAGAAAAAAATTACAAAAAATAAATAAATAAATAAATGCACTCCGCAAAAGTAATTTACAAGGTACAACAATTCTCACAAAACTAATTTGCAAGGTACAAAGAACAGTGGGCAAAATGCAAGGTGAATGTTTCTTCCATTCGATGAATGTGAGAACCTTGGGAACCTCCCATTTAGCGAATGCGAGATACCCCTTCTTTATCTATCCTCCACAATCCACCCCTTATTTAGATTTTGAATTAGATTTTGATCTAATTCGGTCAAACACCCAGTTTGCGAGAGGTGAAATTAACTTTTTTTGTATATAGAAATTAATTTATTTGATTTTTAAAGTTTGAAATCTATTTTATTTTTATCTTTAATAATTTTTTTTGTTATTATGATCTATAATTCTTAATTTTATTTTTCAATATAAATTTTGATCAAACGAAAAAAGAGAGTTAGGAATGAATTTTCTAGTGAATATTTATACCGGAAAATAGAGTCAATGATTACTTGATAAATTATAATTATCATAATACTAAAAAAAAATTATTAAAAAGAAAAACATTACAAATTTAAACTTTAAGAATTAAATAGTCTAAATTTTCTTTTTTTTTTAATGAATAGCTTTTCCTTAAATCTATGAATAGTCGATTATGTTTCTCCCCAAATTGCATTGGAGGAAGAATGATGCTTTCAGTCCCATTTTTACTTGGGGAAAATTGAAAAGGAAGGGGACCACAAATCCTTCTTTGATTGTTCCACGTTGCTCTCGATCGTTTCTCCATTACAAAAGATCAAGAAAGTATGGGCACGTGACGCCTTATAAAGCCAACGGCGCTGTCATGTGACCCAATCATACTATTATTACAATGCTTTCTTGCCTCAATACCTTATGTCTCTTTTTTTTTTTAATTATAAAATTGTCCACTACGCTCTCTATGCTATTCTTTTTAGTACAAATATAATTTGATCGGTTTATTCTTAAGTAAATTTTTAACTTTATAAGGTTTATATATTATAGAAGTTTAATTAATGTAATGCCTTTGCTTGTAAGGAAAACCCATTTGTTGATTAAAAAAAAAAAATCTCATTAATCTTATATTTAATTCGCAAAAGAAAAGATTGAGAGAAGTAAAAGAAAATATTTATTTTTATTAAGAGAAATAAACGAAATAATACTATTTCAATTTATGTTTTAATTCGTCTAAATTTAGATGGATTATTTTTTTATATAGAAACTCCATATTCTAATTTAATTTCTTTCAATCTTTTCTTTATTAATTTATCTCTAAATTTATATTATCTTCCCTTTACCTCTTTTTTTTTCCCACTAACCATCTATACTATTAAGTATTAATTAAACTAATATTTTGTATCTATTCAAGATGTGTATTTACCCTTTACACCTTACATATCTTGAACCTAAGATATATTAAATTTTGAGATATATTAAGGTTCTTGGATTTGTCCCACAACACATGCACGTCCTGCACATTCTAAGATGCATATTGCTTCAATATGTTTACCATGGAATCATAGAATTGGAGACAGCATATTTTGATATCACATGGCCTCTTCTCCATTGCATTCCTTATCAACCCATCAGTATGACCTCTTTCCCTTTTATCTTTGGCTTAATGCCACATTTGTCATCTACTTCAAAATTGACACTTCCTCTGTCCGCCTCTTCTAAATGACTAGTTTAATCAAATTGAGAGTCTTGATAATCATCATCTCATACTCACACATTTTACATAATTAGATATTTTGATGCTATTATTTTATGATTGATTTGACACCACTTTTGCCCTAAGTTGGGGTAGGATTAGGGGCAGATTGGAATAGCCACAAATTGTTTTTCCCTTTCAAAATCCAAAATTGTATTATTAAGCAAAAAATTGAAGTCCTAATTTCGTATATTCCATTCCTCAAATCCTCTCCACTTCTTTTTCCTGTTAAATCAGACACACATTCTGAGAAAAGGATTGTTTAGAACAGCTTGGTTTGCCTGTCCTAGTGGGCTTCTCGGCCATGTTTTCAAGGATGTTGACAGCAGGTTTAAGAATCCTGTACATGGGGTGCATGCATTTCATGATGGCTTTGAGGCCCCTCCATCATTTTAGTCATTCTAAAACAAAGGACATGTTGATCCTGATAAAGAGCTTAGCTACCTACTGCCATTGCTAGCACACTTGAGCTGGGAAAAAAAAAAAAAAGGAAAGAAAGGTTTTTCAGTCAAAGAAAGTGATAACCCAAAATTTGTGGCATTTGCCTTTCTCCATCATTTGAGGTAGAGATACTGTATCTTACTTGTGGACCTCTGTTTCTTCCTGTTTTAGGGTCATTGTATCAAACATAAAGTAGGCATTTGCTGACCATGGCCAACCCATTCCCTTTGGCTGCTGCTGCTTTTTTCAAACTTGGTTCAGCCATTGTACATGGTCCAAATTTTTCAAGGGAGGGCTGATTACTGATAGCCAATAGGTAACAACCCTCAATAGAAAATTTTCTGCTTTAGCCTGAAGCTCTGGAGCTGGTTGATCTTTTCCTTTTTCTAAAAGTAGATCTTTTATTCCGGTACATGAATAAGATAAATAAGAAAGGAAAAAAAATTATAAATAATTTTTTACCAATTAAGTTATTGCATTTCTATATTCGATAGTATACTTTAATACTGATTTTCTTTAATCTGATCAATAAGTCTCATTAATTTATAATTATCAATCACAAGGGAGCCTTAAAAAAAAAAAAGGTTACCATCTCTTCTTATCAATTTCCTAAGGAGGTTCTATGAACAGACCAAAGAAAATGTTCTTATGACCTGCCTTTTTTTTCCCCTTTCTTTTTGAGGTCAGTCCATTGTAACTTCAAAGTTATTTTAACAGTTTCAGCTAAAGTTATCCCTTCAATATAACAACTTTTGAAAAGTATAGGGCTGCTTTGACTTAATCATTCCCTTCATTATTGAAGGTTGGGTGATTTTGTGTGCCTCTATTATCTTTTTTTTCCAAAGTATTATATCTTTTATGTTTATATTCACAAAAAGTATTTATTTATTTATTTTTTGGTGGCCTAGTTTTTTATATGAAAATAAAAGCAGTGAAATATTATTCTGTTTGAATTGATGGATGAGAGATATAGATGCATAATAGAACTTGGAAGTAGAAAAGCATTTTTAAATGGATTTGATGATTAGAACTCGTTTATAGGTCATTTAGTCGAATCATTTTTTAGGTGCCTGTATTAACTTAAATATTATCTTTAAACGTTATTATTATTATTTTATAATATATGTCAATTTATTTATCTACTCTAACTTTGCCCATAGGATTGTAGGGTTATTATTCCATCTTTGAATGACTATTTAACGCAATTGATGACTTGGATCAACTAAATAAAATATTCAAAACTAAATAGTGCATTTGTATTGAAAAAAAAAAAAAGCTGTTCTATAATTTGTTTTAATGAAAAATAACTTAATATTAATGAATTTTTTTGTTAAACATTTCTAATTTTATTATTCATATCGAGTAAATAACAATATTAGTTTTTAAATTCATAATTTTTTCGTATAAATATTTTCTTAGCTTACATTTCAAAGCAAAGGCCAAAAGATAATTTTCTTCTCTCACTCAGAGAGAGAATAGATTTACATGGGAATTTTATATGTAAGAATATATTTCTTTCACAACATTAGTAACTTTCTTTATATAATTTGAAAAAATCAAGCTAGAAATTTGAGGGGTTAATTTTTTCCCTTTTCTGGATCATAAACTACTACAAATGTACATTTATAGTTTAAGGATTATCTAATTCGCAATTTAGAACAAGGTAAAAAGGTTAAAACATTTTGACACAGTGCAGAGGAGGGAGGAGAGGACAGAGACCTAAATTCAAAAGGCTTTGTTATGTTTTTTCCTCTCTCCCAAGTCCCTTCTCCCCGACCCAAAAAGAATAGTAGGATATATAGGGGTTGTAGGGAGCAGCAGTAAGCAGCCTCATTGTTGCTTTTTCTCTGTTCCACATTTTCATATGACCACCTGAATGAAACTCTCTCATTCTCAGCACCATTTCCGCCGCATTGAAATAATTGTACATAAAACCAAACAAAAGCAACACCCCTCCACCTCTCTCGCTCTCTCTTCCCTGGAACTCCCATCAACGTCATTCACACTGTAGCTGTAGTTTTTGGGAGAGGGAGGGGGTGGGTTTTAGAGGGAGAAAGAGGTTTCAAGCTATCAAGGCAAGACTAGCGTTTGAAGAGAGCCACATTTGCCCAAAAACCTCTACCTCTGTCTAAAACCTGCATTTTTTTTCTTTTTGGTTTTCTTGGTATCCTTGCGTTGTCATTCAATGGGAGCTCGTTGCTCCAAATTGGGTTTTTGTTGGTGGCCCTCCAACCTCAAATCCAATGTCCCTTACTCCTCGGATCTTGGTAAGTCATAAAGTTTGATTCTTTTTTAGTTTGACCAGAATAAGGGAATTTTTTTTATGTATGCAATTGTGTTTGTGGCGTTTTAGAGAAATGTGGAGATAATGAAGGCCTGAATTTGCCAGCATTCAGAGAATACAGCTTAGATGAGCTGAAGGTTGCGACCTCAGGATTTGCAGTGGAAAACATTGTGTCAGAACATGGAGAGAAAGCTCCTAATGTTGTTTACAAAGGCCAGCTCGAATACGACGGCCGTTGGATTGCTGTTAAGCGTTTCCATAAGTCTGCCTGGCCCGATTCTCGCCAATTCCTGGTTATTAGTACTTTTCTTTTGATAATAGCCAAAGGTTGATGCTTCACGTTGTTATTTGTCTAACACGTAGATGTTCATTGATGGTCTAGGACGAGGCCAAGGCAGTGGGGCAGTTGAGGAGTGAGAGGTTGGCGAATTTGATAGGATGTTGTTGTGAAGGAAATGATAGATTGCTGGTGGCTGAATTTATGCCTCATGAAACTTTGTCCAAGCATTTATTTCATTGTGAGTAATTTTCACTTCCATCCAATTCTGTAATGTAACAATTTGCAGTTGATTTCATTGCCATATCCGGGATCTTTAAAACATAAAAATTAATTAAAATAAATGCTAAACTGCTTGTGTTGTGAATATGCAACACTACAGGTATAAGTTTCATAGATGGCAAAACAAGTTTATGTATTAAAGCTTAGATCTTTGTACAGCCTAATCCTTGTAGTGCTTATATGTGGATTTGTTGTCTATACCTTTCTCTTGAGCAAAGGAGATTATATTCTTATCAATGAATGTCTTTTGTATTTTATGGTACTTTCAGGATTTCTTGCTTTAATTGAAAGATTTGGCTTAACTCTGATTTAGTTTTTCTAAACTAATATAGGGGAAACCCAACCATTGAAATGGGCAATGAGGTTGAGAGTGGCCTTCTATCTAGCACAAGCCTTAGACTATTGCAGTAGTAAAGGGCGAGCTCTATACCATGATCTCAACGCCTACAGGATCTTGTTTGATCAAGTACTTTCTTTTGCCTTGTAATCACTTACCTTTGAATAACTCAGCTATATTGTGCTATTGAAATGTTCTAAGAGCTCCAATCACCAACGCATCATAACAAGTCAGCATGTAACAGGATGGTAATCCCAGGCTATCTTGCTTTGGCCTAATGAAGAACAGCAGGGATGGAAAGAGCTACAGTACAAATTTGGCTTTCACTCCTCCAGAGTATTTAAGGACAGGTACTACAAGAATATTAAAAAGAGTGTCCAGTTTTGCTAATTTTTAGTTTCTGTCCTTGCAAAAAGCATGCAACACTAATTTATTCAAAAGCAATTATGAAATTGGTAATTATGATTCTTTGTATGGAAACATGCTTCTGTTATGATTCAAATTTAATATTTTGTTTTGTTTTTTTTTCTTTTAGATGGTTATGCTTGGTGAACCATATTGTGAAGTTGTTCATTTATTTTTATAACATTGAAATTAGCAATTGGGGGAGGTTGCTAAGTACACTACCTAAGTACTTGGGATACAAACATTTCAGGTTCATTGTTCTAGTATGGTTGATTCTATATCATCATTTTAATTGGCAGGTAGAGTGATTCCCGAGAGTGTAGTTTACAGTTTTGGCACACTGTTGCTTGATCTTCTCAGTGGCAAACACATTCCACCAAGCCATGTAAGCATGCGATTTTTTCTCTGGATTTAAAAGTTTTTGTTTCTCTAACATTGCAGAAACATAGGCTAGAATCCAACTCATTTAGCTGATTTTCAATGGCTTCATGAAGAAGATTCAAATCCTGTGAAAATGAGAACTTTAATTTGCACTATTTGGTAGATGGAGAAATTTATATTTGTCAAGGAGGAAAAAAATGAGAAGGAAAGAGAAAGATGCAAGAATTTCAGTTTTAGTTTTATTTAATCTGTGCAAGACAAATGCAGCTTAGAAACTCACTTCTCTGCAATTATGCAAATGATATATAAAAATTTTGACTTCTTCCCAAATCTGAGCCTTGTTTTATTGTGTAAGCAGTGAAAGCTAGATTTAACTGTATCACTTTTATGTAACTGCTATTATGAATTTTTGATGACTTTAAAACAAGTTTCATTCCATAGGATCAATTATGAGTATGTTTAACAAAATCTTCAAATGATTAAAGATCACCACGTATAGAGTACTGTGATGTCTGATCTTATTCAATCCGGGCCCCAATGCATAATTCTCTCCTTTCTAGGCACTTGACTTGATACGTGGAAAGAGTGTCCAAATGTTGATGGATTCTTGTTTGGAGGGCCATTTTTCAAATGATGACGGAATGGAAGTAGTTCGGATAGCTTCACGTTGTTTACAGTATGAACCTCGTGATCGGCCAAATGCTAAATCTCTTGTTACCTCTCTTGTTCCTCTTCAGAGAGAAATAGAGGTAATGCCCCATGCATCATGCGATCTCCTGCATATATGTGTTGCACGCAGAGTGCTACAACATTTTCTTTCCTCGTGGTTTCATCTATACTCGAGTAGAACTACGAAATATTTTGTGCTGGTTTTAGTAGTTTTGCTGCTGAAGTTAGATCTGAGAAGCTGAGATGCTTTATGCAAATTTACTTCATTGTATGTGCATCAACATACCTGACATGCTGGTATATATGTAAATATTCATTGTACCTAAAAATTGTCACATTATTTGATTCGGCTGGTATTTGCAGGTCCCATCATACCTTTTGATGGGTATTGCTCATGAAATCACATCTCCGACACAGGTATCAAAACTCTCACCTCTTGGTGAGGCTTGCTCAAGAGTAGATCTAACTGCAATACATGAAATATTGGAAAAAGTTGGATACAAGGATGATGAGGGGGTTGCTAATGAGGTCAGTGGGCTTAAAACCTTATCCCTATATCACTTATAGTGATACATTTCCACCACTAAAATCCCCACCCTTAGCAGGAAGATGTCTTTTTCTAGTTTTGTATATTTTTATGCGGAGTTTAACTCCTAAAATGAACTTAAAAATGTCTAGAAAATCTATTAGCTTCTTCCGATCTTTCAGATGCACTCTCAAGCTTGTAGTCTATTAAATTATTTCTACAAGCAAACTCGAGTGTTTTTCTCGTTTCCTCTATCTTGTTTCTTTTTATTTCGATGCTGCCAATGCATTTTATAGATAGGTTTTCACTTTCTTGTATTTACTTTACTGTCTGTCATGATTTCGTTTTTGTTTTCACTGTTTGGCAAACAGATGAATTTGGTGCTACTTTAATTTCTGTATTGGTAGTCCAAGAACCTCTTGAAGATGCTTAAATGATTTCTAGAATAAGCTAATCAATCAACCATTCTCTTGATGCTAATCCAACTACTTTATGAGGAAGGCTATAATAGCATTTGTTTATTGCATGATGTTAAAAATTAATACATTCTGTAATTTCTTTTGGGATATTCATTCTTGCTCATGGATGTCATCTGGGCTCAAGGAAACAAAAAACGAGGAATAACTCTGTTTATCTTTGTGAATAGGACTTAAACAATAGCTTCCTCTGAACCTATCAAAACTTATTGGATGGAATGCCATTTAACTAGCCGCATGGGTTGAAATATTTTCATGTGCGTCAATCGTTTCATCTCACTCCTTATATTTTCTCACATCTGAATTACTTTTGTTTTTCTCTAGCTTTCATTTCAGATGTGGACTTCCCAAATACAAGAAACTTTGAATTGCAGAAAGCGTGGTGATAATGCATTTCGAGCCAAAGACTTCACTACTGCTATTAATTGCTACACAGAGGTGAGTCAACCATCTGAAAATAAGGGTATATTGTGATGCCATTGTCGTTGATTGCACTAACCCATCTGAAAGAGAACAAAGAATCTTGCTAGAAGAAAGAAGTTTTTTATTTTGAAACTAGTGTTATGGAGATTGGCATCTCATCACCAGAGGAAAATCGATCAAACGATATGTGACATGATTATTGAGATTTCTAGCACCACATCCCAAGTCTTTTTAGATCTACCAAAAGTCATATTTTAAGATGGTAAATCTATGATGGATGATTGTCATTTCATGTTTGCAATTTTACAGTTCATCGAGGATGGAACGATGGTATCCCCAACAGTATTTGCCAGGCGTTCACTCTGCTACTTGATGGACAACAAAGCACAAGAGGCCCTGGCGGATGCTATGCAATCCCAAGTAGTCTCGCCAGATTGGCCCTCTGCCTTTTATCTTCAAGCAGCTGCCCTCTTCATGTTGGGAATGGACAATGATGCCCGAGAAACACTTAAAGATGGCTCATCAATGGAAGCCAGAAGAAGATAAAGAGTAATTGAAAAATGTATAGATTTTTTTTGGCTTTTACTTTCAAATTTTATCCCTGTAACTATATTTTGGAAAGGTTGGTCGTAATATTCATTCTTAGGTGGCCGACTCTGTTTTTGTGTGCTCTCCCTTAATTGGGAGGGGAAAAAACATCTTATTTGGGGATGCTCAACTTCTAAACTTATTACGTGACTGCTTGTTGAGTAGGTTAACGGGCCGGTGACTAAAAATCCCAGTCCCGCCTCCATATAGCTTCTATTTTTCCGTTCCTGCAACTGAAAAAGGCAGGAATCTTTGTTCTTAGTCCGTTGAAGATAAAATAATTTCCGGTTTCAGCTCGGAAAGTAAAGGTTCGTCTGAAAACCTTTTTAAAGATTTTTTTTATCTATATATATATATTTAAAATCTTTTAATCATTTCGAAAATTTTTGTAATAAATTTTAATGGTTTATATATTAATTATATCATTAAATTAGTAAAAGTTAAGTTGATAATTGATATTTTTTTCTTCTCTTATTTTTTTAATATTATATATATATAAATAATTTATTTATAATTTATATATATAATATATATATAATATAAAATATATATAAGACGAATTGGATAGACCGGTAAATGGAGATCATGCAATCTCCCTCTCAGGCTCGCTAAATGGAAGAATTCCCAACTTGGGTAGAGCTGAATCTCGATTTAAACGGGAATATTGCCATCCTTGGTTGCATGGTATTCCATACAATGCCTGTGGGTCAATCAGACGAGAAGCAAGTGGCAAGTGATGATGCTAGTTTTTCTCTTAAAATAATAAAAACTCTATAGAACAAAGGTCCAGGAATCAGTGCCGAACATGGTTGTTTAAGTGTTTAATGTATCATTTAGTGTATGTTAGTGTGAAGTTGATTTGAATTGAATTGAGATAATATAATAAAAAATTATTAAATATGTATCGTTAAGTGAAATTTAAAGTAAAATTAAAAAGAAAAAAAATAATATATTATAAATATATGATACTTTTAAAAAAAATAAAAATTATTTAAATTATTATTATTTTAAATTAAAATCAAATTTGAAATGGAATGGATTTGCAATCCATACACACCTAGTTACCAGTAAGTAATGTGTATAAAATTTTAGCACCAATCATGGAGAAATTTTAGGACTTCTGGACAAATGGCTTCACTGCAGTGTTGAAAATCATGTTGTCTGTCTCCATGGTTAAAGAAGATTAAGCGGCTAGAAAATCGGGTAACACTGTTTCCAGCTCTTGCCGGGCAAAAGCAGTATATGGAAATGTACAGACAACTTAGAGAAATATCCCGTTAAGTCAGATTTCACACGGGAGGCCGACCAGAGCCAAGTAGCTGACCGACAATATTTGTCACCTGAAAAAAAAAACACACACGCACACACAATGCGTATTAGCATATATGCTAGAAATTAACACCTGTATAAATGAACTCTAGTTACTCTTCCTCCCCAAGTCTTCCTCTTCACCACCTTTCCCATCATTTTAGTTTCATTGCAACCACCAGCCTTTGATTTTAATGCAAACATTCTTATTTTGAATTCTCTTACTTGTAATAATTTTCTATGTGTGCGTATCAAGTACATGTGCACAAATATACATATTTATAAATGCAACGGGCTAGCCAGAGATTGCAAACAAAATTGAACAACTGATGATGCAAATGCTGGCAATCAGGTAAGAGCTTGGAGAAGATCCCTCAAACCAAACAGATGGAAGAAAGGCCCAGTCTATTACTTACAAGAATCTATACCCGGACAGCCTAAAATAGAAAATTGACTTTCAGATGTAATCTACCAGCAACATTGTAAATATTGAATTGCTCACCTGCCAGTACTTAGAAACACAGCGATCAATGCAGCTATTTTCACCCATATTTAGTTCGCCTTCCTTGTACCTTACAAAAGAGGCATTTGAAATCAACCTTAGCGAGTAGTAAATATTATTTATAGCAGGAAATCAACTTTTTAAATATGAACCTGCCAGTTTTAGCAGTTCATCCACTGTGGATAAGATATTGAAATGGAGGTGAAACTCAATACCTCTTGTCAACACACTTGTTAAAGCATGTATGTGTGAGCCTGGAAAATAATGATAAAAACGAGCAATCAGGATAAAGTATATCTTTGGGGAGACTATTACTCTTAATGGATAAGACAGTAATCAGATAGTCTTGCACTTGCCAATTAAATTCATCTAATCAGTTTTCAGATTTGACCTCAGCATGTTCACAAATGTGAAATACAAATGCTTAAAATGGCATAAGATTTCTTAAATTAAAACATATGATTGATGACCTCTTGAAATGACCATGCCTTTGTCTACCTTCTCTGAACCTGATCATATGCACATGTAAGAGTGTGTTATATGCACGGGCTTTATGTACTCCTGCAGTTGAGCCTTAGGAATTCAGAATAATGGCAAAGGGGGAATCCGGTAAAAGGTAATTCAAGCGAGAACGATTCGCACCCCCTATGGAAACAGGCACCTAAACTGATAAAGTTTGAAACAGAAAGAGACCATTATTTAATATTGTATGTGAGAAACAGTGACAGACAACTAAAGTTCAACATATGCCAACTTCGTGGAACTTAAGGTGATTGATCAAAATAATAGTCCAGACTCCAAAGAGCACCTTCTTGAGGTCTTTCAAGTATAAAAGAGATCTGATTATCCCACTTTCGATTCTAAACGTCTCTTGTATCCCACTTAAAAATTGGTAATAGGTGGAGAAAGATGACTTCCAGTCAATATCCCGCACAAACCGAATTTGGCAAAGATCCCAATTAGGAGGCTCTCTGCCCAGTTCTACCATACTAGCCAAAAGACTAATCACTAAACAAGCTTAATAAAAACTAAAATGCAGGACAGCTTACTTGTTGAACAATTCAACCCTATACTCCATTTCCTTCTCCGCCATTCCAAAAATCTGCCAAGCACAATATACCAGAGAAACATGGTTCAGAACGGCTTCTTTGCTCAAGAATTGACTAGAAGCTAAAGTCAATCACTAAATTAGATAGCTAAGGAAATCGAACAATTCCATGAACTATTCCAACAGCAATATATCCTTCAATTATTAAGAAACGACAGTAAAACAGCAAAGAATACACAGCGAAGCAATACAAAGAAGAAGGCATGATTCCTATAGATTCCCACACTACGTATACAGAAAATGAGGAAAGAAAACTACCTGCTCCTTATCAATTCCTGTCGGAGGATTGCTTTTTCCGGCCATATCTAGAATGGCTTTCACCGACTAATTAAAAAACCCTACTTCGTTGAGAAAGATGGCAGAACCCGAAGAAGAATTTGGACGATGTTATAAACCCTAAATTGTATGTGAATTTGCCAAAGTAGGGTTTAAGGTTTGTGGTTGCATCCCCTAAAATTCATTTTTTGACGTTTGACCCATGAATTTTGTTATTATTATTTTTTTCTTTTTTATTGGGGGAGTCTGTATCAAATAATAAATTGCATAGACAGCTATGTCTCTGCTTGGATCCTTATTGGTCCTTTTTTTTTTCCTATTGTTTATAAAGAGATTATACATTCATTGTTATAAAATTAGGGTAATGTTAGAATAAAATCTTCACACTACACACTAATAAAACTCTAACTATTTTGCACAAGAATTTCTCTCTTTCTTTTCCCTCACAATTTTCTCTAATCTTTCTTTCACTAATCTTTCTTTCACAAAATAATGGTGTATTACAAGCTTAGAGAATAATTCTATTTATAGAGCTCTAATTAGTGAAATACATCATGGCATACATCATTTTCAACTAATCTCAATTAATGGTGTCTCCACTAAATGGTGGACATCCATAAAAATCTTCTAATAATTCACATAAATCCATAATTAGTGGAGCCTCCACTAATTAATAAAGATTCCAATAATTCATAATACTCCCCCTTGGATGTCCATCCATTACATAAAGAATATGCCTCGTTAAAACCTTACTAGATAAAAACCCAGGTGGGAAAAAATCTAGTGAAGGAAAAAGAGTACACTATTCTATATGTCCATTTATTACTCCCCCTGATGAGATGATTCCTTTAAATCTTTAAACCGACGCATACCGATTTTATATCTCAATTTTTCAAATGTTGCCGTCGGTAAAGTCTTCGTGAAAATATCTGCGAGGTTGTCACATGACCGAATTTGTAGCACATCAATTTCACATTTCTTCTGGAGTTCATGAGTAAAGAAGAATTTTGGTGAAATATGTTTTGTCCGATCTCCTTTAATATATCCTCCTCGTAATTGAGCTATGCAAGCTGCATTGTCTTTATAAAGAGGAGTTGGAATACCTTTGATTGATGATAATCCACAACTTTCTCGGATATAATGAATCATGGATCTTAGTCATACACATTCTCGACTTGCTTCATGAATGACTATAATTTCAGCATGATTTGAAGAAGTAGCTTGGAGATATCGAAGGACTTGTTTAATTCCATTCCAATGTCGTCGTGTTGGTGAAGAACTAAATCTTGCTAATAAATTGACAGCGAAAGCAATATCGGGCCGTGTGTTATTAGCAAGATACATCAATGCACCAATTGCACTGAGATATGGTACTTCAGGACCAAGGAGTTCTTCATCATTTTCTTGAGGTCGGAAAGGATCTTTATCCACATTTAATGATCGGACGATCATTGGAATACTCAATGGATGTGCTTTGTCCATGTAAAATCTTTTTAGCACTTTTGCTGTATATGTTGATTGATGAATAAATGTTCCACTCTCCAAATGTTCAATTTGTAAACCAAGGCAAAATTTGGTTTTACCAAAATCCTTGATTTTGAATTCTCTTTTTAAATAATCAATTGTTTCTTGGAGCTCTTCAGGAGTTCCAATAAGATTAATATCATCAACATATATAGCTAATATCACAAATTTAGAACCAGATTTCTTAATAAAAACGCATGGACATGCCTGGTCATTTTTAAATCCCGCTTTCAATAAATATTCACTAAGACGTGTAAACCACATGCGCCAGATTGCTTCGAGCCATATAATGATTTCTGCAACTTGATGGAGTAATTTTCACGAGGATAATGTTTATATGCTTCGTGCATATGAAATCCTTCGGGATTTTCATGTAAACATCATTTTCTAAATTTCCATACAAGTAAGCAAGTGACAACATCTAATAGGCGCATATCTATCTTTTCATGTACTTGCCAAACTGATAAGATATCGGAGTGTAATAGCATCAACAACAGGAGAATAAGTTTCATCATAATCAATATCTGGTCTTTGTGAAAAACCTTGGGCTACTAATCGCGCTTTATATCGAACGATTTCACTCTTTTCATTGCGCTTTCGCACAAATATCCATTTGTAGCCAACGGGTTTTATACCTTCCGGTGTTCGGACTGCAGTCCGAAGACTTCACGTTTTGCCGGTGCATTTAACTCCGATTGAATCGCATCTTTCCATTGCAGCCAATCTTTTCTATGCCGACATTCATCAATCGATATTGGTTCGGGATCATCATTATCCTGTGTAACATCAAGAGATATATTGTATGCAAATATATTATCAATAACAGTTTCTATCCGATTCCAACTTCTACCGGAAGTGGTATAATTGATAGAAATTTCGAGTGTTACTTTCATCAACTTCGGTTCTTTGTCATCGGTTCTCTCTTGGTCTTTATCATTCTTTTCTTCAATATGATCTTCTGGATCATTTAATCCTCTTTTTTTCGAGGATTTTTATCTTTAGAACCAAGAGGTCGGCCACGCTTCGGCGTGTTTTTGACTCAGCAGACTATAGGTATAATATTTTGTTCTCACTGGAACTTCAATTCGAATAGGAGCATTTATAGTCGGAATATGGGATTTTGTAACTCTTCCGGAGTCAACAAAAGCGTCCGGCATTTGATTTGCAATGCTTTGCAAATGAATTATCTTTTGAACTTCAAGTTTACATGCGCTTGTGCGCGGATCAAGATAATTTAATGATGTTGTCCAAGCAAGATCCTTTTTATGCTTCGTTTTGGTTCTCCCCTAATTTAGGGAATAATGATTCATCAAAATGACAATCAGCAAATCTTGCTCGTGAATACATCTCCGTCGGGGGTTCAACATACCCGATAATAGAGGGAGAATCATATCCAACGTATATCCCCTTTCTTCTTTGAGGACCCATCTTTGTACGTTGGTTTGGTGCAATTGGAATATATACGACACACCCAAAAATTCTTAAATGAGCAATATTTGGTTCGACCCAAAAGCCAATTGCAAAGGAGAGAATTTATGATAACTAGCTGGTCTTATACGTACAAGTGTTGCGAGCATGTAGAATAGCATGTCCCCAGTGCAGATGTTGGGAGATTTGTTTTCATTAATAATGGTCTAGCAATTAATTGTAATCGTTTAATCAAAGATTCAAGCAAGACCATTACGTGTGTGAACATAAGCTACAAGATGTTCAACATTAATCCCAATTGACATGCAATATGCATCAAAAGCATGTGATGAAAATTCACCAAACATTATCCAAACGGATTTTTTAATGTGATGGTCCGGAAATTGTGCTCGTAATTTAATTATTTGAGCAAGTAATCTCGCAAACGCCAGGTTGCGAGTAGATAATAAACATACATGTGACCATCGGGATGATGCATCAATTAAGACCATAAAATATTTGAACGGTCCACATGGTGGATCAATAGGTCCACAAATATCTCCGTGAATCCGTTCGAGAAATGTAGGACTTTCAGCTCCTACTTTTACCGGTGATGGTTTAACAATTAATTTTCCTAGGGAACATGCAAGTACATGCGAATTTTTCTGATGTTAATATCCTTTTATTTTTTTTAAAGGATGACCATGTGTATTATCAATGATTCTTCTCATCATGGTAGATCCTGGATGACCCAACCAGGTCATGCCAAATGCTAAAAGTAATAGGATCAATAAACTTCGGTTTACTAGATGATGAATTTCAATTGTACGTATTTTTACAAAATATAGACCAGTAGAGAAACGACTGCAGCTTTTCTAATACCGATTTCTTACCCAAATGCATTTGAGTAATAAAAAGATGCTCAATCCCATTTTCTTCATTTGTTTCAACATGATACCTATTTCTGCGGATATCTTTAAAACTCAATAAATTTCTTCTGGATTTTGAGGAAAATAGTGCCTTATCAATAATAATTGTTGTTCCTTTAGGCAACAATATACTAGCTCTTCCGGAGCCCTCAATTACATTTGCACTACCGTTTATTGTATAAATATTTATTTCTCCCATTTTGAGATCAGAAAAATATTTCTCATTTTTTAGTATGGTGTGTGTAGTTCCACTATCAATAATGCATACATCATCATTAATAACAGCCATCTGAACACAAATATATATATGCAAACGTAAATATTATTAGAATAGAATGAAAATGAAAATACAAAAATATCAGGGTGAGACTTTAGTTCTTTTGGACACTGTCATCACCAATTAAATGGTCTATCCTACCGTGTGGGTGTTCAAAAAAAATTCGATACATCCATATGGGTAATATTGATATTAAGATCTTCAGGATTAATATCATCATCCTCAGCATTATTTATTGGATGTTGAGAAAAATTTGCTTCCACATTTTTATTTTTCAATGAAGCTTGATACAATTCAACTAAATGCTTAGCCGTACGACAGTTTCGTGACCAATGACCTTTCATGCCACATCTATAACATATATCCTCATGCTTTTTTTTAATTTCTTTTTCTTTTCCCTTATGATCTTTTCTGTTCCACTTCAGGTGGCCAGTATTTCTCACAGTTTGATTATGATTGTGATAAGGGAAATATCGAGCGTGTCTATAACCATAACCATGACCACGGCCACGGCCATGGCCACGACCACGACTATAACGATGGCTTCGCTAGAGCCAACGACATTCACTTCGGGAGTGCTTCGTTGAGCCGCTTGGTCCGGCTTCATGATTTCTCAATAATAACTCATTATTCTTCTCTCGCAATGAGGAGGGCGATAATTAAATCAGTAAATTTTGTATACCCCTTTTCTCGATATTGTTGTCTGCAGGACAATATTCGAGGCATGAAAGGTGGAGAATGTCTTCTCCAACATATCTTCATCGATCACTTTTTCTCCGCATAATTTTAATTGAGATGTAATTTTATACATTGCGGAGCTATATTCATTCACGGTTTTAAAATCTTGCAACCTCGGGTGCAACCATTCATACCGTGCAGGTAGGTAGTACGACCATCTTCGGTGGTCAAATCTTTCTTTTAAATTTACCCACAGGCCATATGGATCTTTTTTGGTAAGATATTCCATTTTTAAATTTTCATCGAGATGACGACGAATAAAAATCAAAGCTTTAGCCTTGTGTTGTGCAGATGCACTATTATGTGCTTGAATAGTTTCACTAAGGCCTTCGACATTTAGATGCATTTACGCATCGAGAACCCATGACATATAATTTTTTCCGTAAATATCAAGGGCTACAAATTCGAGTTTAGCGAGATTAGCCATAGAGATCAATAAATGCGTACTGTCTTCCGGCTTTGGTAACGGCAGAAACTCGTGCTTAGTTTTCCGGCTTTTGTACCAGTAGAGACTCGTGCTGATAACGTGTTATAAAATTAGGGTAGTGTTAGAATAAAATCTTCACACTACACACTAATAAAACTCTAACTATTTTGCACAAGAATTTCTCTCTTTCTTTTCTCTCACAATTTTCTCTAATCTTTCTTTCACTAATCTTTCTTTCACAAAATAATGGTGTATTACAAGCTTAGAGAATAGCTCTATTTATAGAGCTCTAATTAGTGAAATACATCATGGCATACATCATCTTCAACTAATCTCAATTAATGGTGTCTCCACTAAATGGTGGACATCCATAAAAATCTTCTAATAATTCACATAAATCCATAATTAGTGGAGCCTCCACTAATTAATAAAGATTCCAATAATTCATAATATTCATAATAATATGACTTGGATTATTACTTTTGTAACAAAATAAACATTCATAGTATTAAAAGGGAACTCAGTTAACAAAGTAAATCATTACTATTCATTTTCCCTGAATGGTAAGATAATTGATTTTTAGATTTATTTTCTAAAAAGGTTTATAATGCATCTAAACTAATTTATAAAGTTTTAATTACATTACTAGTAATTGTAATATTTATTTAGTAATTAAAGTATGAATAATAAAGAAATTTTAGTATTGTTGGAAAAAAAATTAATACAAAATAACTTTTGTACTTCACAAAATATTGCCTACCATTTTACCAAATTTGAACACATTTGAACTCTTTGGAAAGCTAGCTACCAATCTCATAGCTTCATTTCTCACACCCCTTGCTTAAGCTTACTCATGCTCCTTTTTAATATAATTTTTTTTTTAACGGCAAGTTTGGGAGAAGAAAAGTGGAAAGAGAAGAAAAGATTTGGAAGGAAGAAGTGTAATCTTCTATCGTTTGGAAGATTTTAGAAAAAGAAAGGAACATATTTAGAGTGATCAAACCTCAAAATACCTCTTCTCAAAAATAGAAAGAAAATGATAGATTGTTAACGAGAGAGAAGAAGTAAATTTTTAAATTATCGCGATACCTTCGTTTTCTTTTTTTTTCTCTCTGCCTCTGGATTAGGTTATTCCCATCATCCGTTACTACCTCCTTGCCATTACTACTTAGGTGGGATTAATGGAAAAATTTGCTCAATCATTGGAAATTTGTGGAGGAAATTATAGGATTGAGCAAAATTGTGAAACAAATCAATAAAATGTAGTGAAATTTGTGACTAATTGAAGTACGAAAAACTCACAAATTTTTTCTTTTGAGACTTTAGTTTTCTAATTATGATTACAAAGAGAAATAATAGAAGAGATTTTTGGTGTTGGTGGTAGCAGAGATGATAAGGGTTAGATAGAGTTTTGGAAAGGAGAAATGGGGATGATAGTAATAAAAAAGTTATGTAGAGTAATCTCGCGATGGTAAATACCTAATAGGGATAAGACAAGAGTAATTTTGAATAATTAATCTATTAATAGATTTTTTTTTCTTTTCTCTTCAAACTTCCAAATAAGAAAAAGAGTAATTTTTTTTTTATTTTTTCTCATAAACTCCCAAATAGTATAATATTATATATAAATTATTTTATTTTATTTTTTCTACTTTTCTAAATAACTTAAATATATTTTCTTTTCTTTTCTTTCTTAAACTTACAAACTAATTATAATAGATAATGTCATGGAGAAAGTTCAATCTCTAACTTTTTATAAAATGAACACTTCCACCCTCCCCCAACACATAGACTTCAAAACTCATGTTGATTGCTTTGATTTGCTCGGGTACTTGCAATATAAACTTCTTTTAAAATTCTTCTACAAAAATCTCGAATAAGCTAATGTAAATATTACACTAATGATTTTGAAATGTAAAAGGAGAAGTATATTTTCGTGTTAAGTCGAAAGGCTGGGGGTGAATGTCAATTTAAGAAAAGTCAGGGGACTATGCTAGCAATATTTTGTACCTTCAATTAAACAAGATTTTGGATTTTGGTAGGGTTTTACAAGAGCAAAATACATTGCGGCAGAAACGCAAAGAGACCGGAAAACCAAAAGCAAAGAAGAAAGTTCGACCAGTTCCCCTCAGCCCCTCACTGCTGTCGTCCAGAGCAGCCTTGTTACTTTCCTCCGGCGTGTAATAAACTTTTATTCTAATCCCCTGACACCGTAAGCCCTTCTTTGCTTCCTTCCCTTCCGGCGGATGCTCTTGTTAGATCGTTGAGTCCAGTGTGTGATTGTGATTTTTCAAGACAAAGAGATTCACCACATTCTTCGGTAATGATAACTGGCATGCTATTTTCTTCGGTAATGATAACTGGAATGATATTAGCAGTTGTGTCTTTCTTCAGTCTTCCCGCTTATCTCTCTAAGCTGCAAACTTCGATTTTTTTTTTTAATTTTATTTTTGGTTGGGGGTTGTATTCATAGCTCCTTCTGGTTAACAAACCAAAAGTTTTATGCTTTCAGACTCAAATGCTGTCCGTATAATTGGTTTGGTTGGATTTTACACAATTATTGTTTAGCTCTTTTCAGGTGATAAAATTCTGCAATTGCCCTTTGCAAAAGAAAAATAAATTCTTCTATTGCGTTTAAATTGATTCTGATATTTTCAGGCATTAAGTTTTATTTTCTTATTACCCCTTTGGGTTGCCTGCTGGGTTGATGGGAAATGAATTGACGAGGAAACAGTATTGGACTCCCAATTTTGTGTTGTGTTGAGATTTTCTGGAAAATTGATGCGTACGAGTTCTTTAGTCTATGGAGTCAACTGAACTGAACTTGAACAGGTAGTTGGGTCATGGATTCATCATTCAGAAACAGCCCATGTAGGCTAACATAATAAATGGTCAAAATAGGTTGATTAATTTCACCATTGTGCAAATAAGTGTACATGTCTTCAATCCTCGCATTTCTTCTGCTACCTCTAAAGTATTGGTCTTGCTTTTATAACTAGTTTCTTTTGGCAGCTGCAATGGAACACGGGTCGTATCAAGATCAATCAAATGCTACATTTTCATTGACAGACGAGGATCATACACTCGCTAATTCTCTTAGATTCGTTCTTAATCAAGAGTTAGTTCTATCTCCAAAACCCAATAATAAACTCTGATTCATGTGGAATTGATACTAATTTGGCAATTTGCTTGAGAGCTTGTATTATTTATTTATTTTTTTTAAGAATTGCATGCTCGTAATCATTTGTTTTTATCTCGACTTATTGATGAATGAATCAATTCTAAATTCTTGCAGCCCCAGAGTGACAGTTTGTGGATACAGTATTCCGCATCCTTCCGATGCTCGGGTGAATATAAGAGTCCAGACGACAGGTGGAGCTTTCAAATAAATCTTGATTTTGGATGTATACGGGGGATTTTCTTGTGGTTCTTTGATCATTTTGTTGTTCCTCATGTAAATATCCCTTGTTTTTATTTAGCCCAGCACTTTTGAGTTATCATTCACATTGGTACTCTGCACTGGCCCACTTTGAGTTCCTAACCCATGGTTATGGAAGTATTTTCCAATCAAGAGACAAAACTAAAAGCTTAACCACTCACTAAGCAAAAGCTGGAGTATCTAGAATATTCAAACATTGGATATTATAAAGTTAGGTAATGTCCACCAACAGTCCATAGCATTGAAGTTGAAAGCACAGCAAACCATGCACTCTGTCATCCCCATTAAGTGCCTTAGCTTCGTGAGATGTGCAAAATTCCAGACCCTAAAAGGTGCACAAAAAATGGTTGCCTTGGCAAAAGCTGCATATTGTTAGATCTTTGTTGTTCTGTACAAGTTCAATTGTCTTTTATGTGTGATAAAGCAGGGCTAACTTTTAGCCCTTTTCTCTTGTTGGAAGTTTACCTCATTTTCTTTTCCTGCTTTGATTGCTTTCTGTGGGAACACCAAACACCCCCTCCTGAGCATGCATATCTCTCTCTTCCCTGACTGTTTTCCCCCTGAAGATCTACTTCTCCTAGTACTGCTGTTACTCTGACTTTTTGGGCTTATCCTCTTCTCTTCCTATTTTTAAATTGTACTGCTGCTGTCTGCCCTTACACATCATCCATTTCTATCGTCTTCCCTTTTGTTTATCTAGTATTTATGGGGTGTTTTACAAGTTGTTTTAAATTTTGAAGTGTTATAGCAGTGAAATTAAATATGGATTTGGATTGTGTAGTGCTTTCCAATAATTGAGTAATATGTACTATGGTCTATGGTTGGTAGTCAATGTCCACTTAAATCATTTACACTTTTTTTCTTATATATTGCATAACTGTATCATTGAATGTGCTTTGGCTAATTTAGTGCTTTGCTAAAATTGAGTTTGCTCTTTCTGCCTTAGGCCCTAATATTCTTGTGTTTTGGTGGCTTTGCACCTCTAACATACTAAAGTCTGCTGAAAAAGTAGTTATAATATCATAATTAAACCTAAATTTCAGTTGTCACGGCTTAGTTATAGCATATGGAAGTCTTGCTAATGCAGTTTTCCATTTTTTGTGATTCAGCAGCAGTGGGTACAAAATGACGGGCTGAGCAGATTCTCATTGGATTCTATCATAGTCTTTTAACTCTATTTATAGATTTTGTCAGCTATATAACACCATGGGTCAAGCACTTGTTTTAAGTTCATTTGGTGAATGTCTTAACAATCTTCTTTAACTATGATGTACTTCTTTGCCATAATTTAGCTCTAATTTGCATATATATTTTTCAGAGAAAATAGCTAGAATATTGCAATTATTTTGTTGCCCCATGAATCTAAACCCCCCCTTTTTTTCTCTCTTCTCTCTTTATTCTTGATATGATACAAAAGCTCTCTAAACTCGATCTTGATTGTTATGTATTAGACAAGTTTCTCACGTTTTCATGACTGACTTAAAATGCAGGCGACCCAGCAAGCGAGGTATTAAAAGATGCATGCCAGGATCTAATGCTTATGTGCCAGCACATTAGAAGCACCTTTGAGCCAGCTGCTAGGGAATTCAGGATACAACAAGGAGAGAAACATCAGATTCAAAAGGGAGTACAAGCCATGAATATCAAAAAATGATCGGCACAAATCTGGTCACTTCTTTTTCCTACTGTTCTTGGAAATGTGATTATGGTAATTTGTATTGGTCCTACATGTAAAGATTAACTTTTCCTGAAGACCTAGCCGTGAGTGTGGATATTCAGAAGCAGTTACAGGTTTAAGAATGAGGATCATTCACGGTTCATCAGCAGAAAAAAATCAAGTGCCCGAATCAAATAAATTTAAATTGGACTTTTGGTTTTCACAGTGGACTCTCTGGGATTTTTAATTTTAGGCTTCTCTAATTCAATGGTAGATTGCACTGATAGTGATTTTGGCCGGAATGGAAAATGAATGTTGTATAGGAGGGTGATTGATATGGACATGCTCAAAGTAGGTTCATAAATGTGAATGTGCGCAGTAGGAATTTAGATATCAAACATTTGTGTGCATGACTATTAGTGGGTGGAGGCAATGTGCTCTTCATCTGGGCTGCTTAAACCAGACATTCCACGCATAAATTATGCTTGAGGGTGCTCAAACTCTCGGGTCAATATTCCCAAATATTAGTGCCCTCAGTAACCCTGTGATGCTAAGCTAATAGTTGTTATAACTTAAGTTTGCACCCGCCCTCTAAAAAAATAGGAATTTTAACATTATAGGCAGTCTGGTGGGTATACTTTCCACAAGAAGAGGAGGGTTGCTTAAGGGTTCTCTTTGTTTTTTCCCCCCTTATTTTTTCCTTAACCAAAAGAGAAATGCCAACTCGTATATTTTAATTAAAGAATCAAGATCTATTGGAAAATATAAGCAAGCAGCACACACTCAAATCTTGAGTACTTTCTTGGACGAATTGGTCATCAGGCAAATACCACAAACACACGTCTTTTCTCATTTATTATTATTATTTGGATTTTTTATTCTACCCTAAATCCACCATTTTCTCATGGTGTGTCATTACTCGTGGCAAAGTCAAAGTAAGCTCATGTAAGAAGTTTTATGCACTTCACTGAAGAGGGTAGAAGCTTACCATCAGAGTGGGACATTCTTAGATTCCCAGAATATTGAATATCACTGAGAATCTAGTAGTACGGTACACCAAAGGCGAGGAAGTTAAACTGGCATGAAAAACACTGAAGGAAAGGCAATATATGGGACATGATAACGCTACTGCAACTCATTTCTTTTGAGAATTCACACTAAATCAACAGAAAGTAAATCCATTTCCACACTCCTAAGAAAGATATAGACATAGCACAGGCTAGTTACAAACTACACAGCCTTATATAAGTTCTTCTATAGCTAATATATCATCCTATTACAGACATTGGGAAAAATGCATTGCTTGAATCAAAACAACGCCCACCAGAGCATCTCTTCAGGATTCATGGTAGAATTTTGAAATGAAAAAGCCACGAAATTATGAAGGCAAAAATCATACAGGCAAGCAGGAAATTCATGACACGACGACCATGCCAGAAATTTCGAGTTTCATTGAAGACTAAAGGAGCGGATGGTGCCACAGAAGCTGAACCAGCACTACTGTTTGTCTCATTTACCTGCTCTCCAGCAATATTGACAGCAGAGGAACCACAAATTTCACAAATCCTGCATGAACAATACAGTGATATAAGGCACTCAGTTAAACAGTTCACAAGAAGAAACATAAAGAAACTTTATGTGGAAACATGAATTCATGTTTCCAGAATTGAACTAGATCAGGTAAATCCATCTATAACACAGGCTACAAACTTCCAAACCACATACTTATTCTATGTTTTCGTTTTGAGGTCAGTCCTTATTCTATGCCATGATCTACTTTTCTAATATAGATAGTTCCATCAGCTTTTTCGTCAATTCTATGTTTCAATCTGGAAGACAGAGTGAGAGTGAGTTTAATGAAAACAAAATAATCCTACTTTCTGTATTCTACTGTATCTCCAAACGTATGCACCATTACAAATTCTTTTTCAACATACAGAACAAGAAGGAGCAATTAATTAGTGAATTGACCAAACACATTGAATTAAAAGCTAGAAAGCTACATAGTTAGTTCCATGAGATGCCTATATGCTCAGTGAGGTGAATGTTGATTCTCACTTTGGGTGGTCTTCATCTATAAACTGTGCTGTGTTAAGCACATTGCAAATCAAGGACCACATATCAGAAGAGACCTACAAAAGGCAAAGAGGTTGATTTTTTAAAAGCATATGTTATCCAACATCAGAGGATACAGTTTGGAGATCCAAGGGGGCCATAGAAGCTTGGTGTTTCTCCATCTAACAGGGCATACCCAGATCTGTGATAAGCGGAATAAGAGCAACTCCATTTCAAGTGACAGAATGGAAGAATATCACACCATATGTACTTGATATCCTATGCCAATGGGTGCTTTAACCAACAAGGTGTTTTTTGACTGGAGTCCAGGTCTGCAACATTGTGCTCTAACTCACATATGAATATACACAAATAGAAATGCCATAAAAGGAGTTCAGCTAAGATCCCAGGTAAAACAAAAGTAAAGCATGATATGCAAGGTGTTTATTAACATCAATATAAAAGAGAAACAATACTTGATAAATGAAAACAGATCACCATATCCACTAGTTGTATACCAAGAAAAACCATATGCCATAACCAATCCAGGCATAAGATTTTTCTTACCACTTTAAAAATTCAGTTCTTTTCTTCAATAAATATTATGAAGTTGAGATCCTACATCAAACAAAAATTTCATCAGCCAGTTTCAAAGTTGCAACAATCACAAGTGATAGGGAAATATTCTTGTCCTACCTCAACAAGATATTATCATATCATTATTTGTTCTTGTTGTAATAAACTCTCCCAAATCATTTTCAAGATATGTAGTTGGCACTAAGAAATTCAGTATATTTGTACAGGACCACCATAAGTTTCCTTAAGCACAGGGAAGGCTCATTCAGAATAATCTGGACGATGTCACCAAGCACATCCATACCCCCCCCCCCTCCCAACCTCTTCCCACCCTCGAAAAGGAAAAAGGAATACATATGGGCAAATGATTTGCTTTCATAGCCACAAGCAGGTCAGAAAGTCATATCAATAGCTTCCAGTGGACCCCACATTGCTCAGCTACTGCACCTTTTGCGTCTATGGACTACCAAAAGCAATTCATGTTATCCTCCTAATGGCATAAGGTAGTAGCAAAAGAAGTATTGTTACTCCATAAGTGAAGTTACACACTGTTGGGCACAATTTGCCCTTTGATAGCATATGATGGCAAAAGAATAAGACAACCAAACATGTGAAGGAAAGGAACAGAGGAGCCCATGATGCATTTCCCACACAGCTGAAGTCTAGCATGAGCAAAATTTGTTCTTATCTTCTGGAGTTACTTGAATTCCAGAGCCATTATTAGATTGAACTGATGTGCGTCTAATCATTAAATTATCACAAAACCACTCACTAGCTTGCACCACAATTGAGTGGTGAAGCCTCCTTCCAGTCAGACCAGTCTTCGAAGAGTCTGCAATTCCATTCACAGCATAAGGTCCACCGGTCCACTAAATTTATGGAGATATTCTTCTTGGGTCAACAGGAGTTTTCTAATTGTTCTTGGACATCCATTTGACATAAGTAGAATATGAATTGACTAAATCTTACATTCTTAATCAAATCAAAATACAGATATTATTTCTACACAAGTGGGATCCAAATAGTGGACAAAAATTAGTTGGTAACTTTGATGTTACAATAGGAACAAAGAATAAACCGAGGATCTTAAAGAAAAATGAAGATTTTATATAAATTCAATTTGTCAAATTCAATTTTTATTAATCTTCTCTTATTGATGAAAATAGAGAACTCTCAGTGTTACCATAAAAACTACTTCGAATTCATAAATTTAACAGATTAAACTCCTGGTCATAGACTCATAAAGCTTGATTTGCAAGAGATGTGAACCTTCACCTAGTAACTTGTCAATTCAGAAGTAGACCAGCCCATAAGCACCACACAACACCAACTAATAGTCTTCCATTAATCCAAAACAGAAGAAAAACAAGAAGTTGGGGTCCCACCAACACATTCTGGTAGAAATATGTATCCTCACCACAAATCTCACAAGGATTAACTGTATTTCCTGTTTAAAGATACAGCTAAGCATAATTTAGAAGAGGATAAAATCCTAGTAGCGGGTATTCTGAACATGTCACAAGCATCAATGCCTAAGACATACAAAATATAATACTGCCAGCAGAATTCAGCAACAAAGAATCGGCAGAAGCAATTCCGCTAAATTCATCCCCGAAGAGACTTCACTTTTCAAAGAACTGATTTTGAACTCCATATATTCAAGATTTTAGCATAAACATGCAAAAGAGTTAATGTCCATCACACTTGATGGTAAATTCAATTTTTACCAGAGAGAATTGGAAATCATAAGAAATGGGTTTCAACACATTCTTCCCAGACACCGAAATGTTAAATAGAAGTGCCAAAAATAGCCAAAAGTAATAAAAGAACAGAATTTTACCTATAAATATTCAGAATAAAAAGGAGGAATTCAATCAAAGATGATATCTTGAAGAACACAAATAATGCAAACGCGACAGTTATCGTTACTCACGTGTTGCCCTTAATTTTGAACCATGTCTCTGCACATTGCTTGTGGGCTGACCCTAAATCCCCTTTACAACAACAACCCAATTCAATGATGCTGTGATCACCGCTATTACCACGTCCCATTACGCTAAAACTCAAATGGCAAATTCTGCACTGCCTCCTGTTCTCTCTATTATGCACTTTCAGCTCCAATTCACCACTCTCCAAATCCACCTCATCTTCTTCATCATCAGAAAATGTACAAGACCCTCTGCGGCTGCTGTGCCTCTTCGAGTCTGAAAAGACCGAGATGCCCTCCGTCTCGGTTGAGAATCTGCATTCGTCGTAGGAGCCACCCACTTGCGAGTGCACCGACCTGGTGTCCTCTTCGCTGTCAGAGAACCGGAAGCTCCCATCTGTAGTTGTCTCGCTGCTTGCAGCCACCGAGGGCCTAGGCCTCCGGCTGCGGCGGCAGCGGCGGCGACGACGTTGGCGGTGGAGACTAGTGCTACCAGCTGCCTCCGGAACTTCAGCGGCGGCTTCTATGTCGGTGGAAGCGGCGTTTACTCCAGACATTTTACAGAATCCCTAAAGTAAAACCAAGTTTGGGATGAAGGGAATGCAAATTCACAAAATTCACAGATTCTCAAGGCCTTTCATGCCATTTATCTGTGTCGCTGTCTCTCTCTCGCCAACCCTCCATCCGCTATAAGCATAGCTCTACTATTACCACACAAACAATGATACAAATGTACAACAACTTAGAAATTTGTATGTGAAGATGCCTGTATGAAACATCTGTAATTGAGGGGTGGCCTTGTGCTATGAGTGGAATGCTGTGATGGTGGTGGGGTGGGAATGAGGGCGTGGGCTGTGGTGGGGCTGTGGTAGATTGTAGCTGTAGATAGACGTGTCCTGTCAGTTGGAGGCAGGGGGATGAAAAGGAAACGCACACTTTACTGTATCCTCCCTTGGCTTTGGTCCTTTGGAGCACAGGGACAGGACTCAGGCCAGGGGAATATCAATTTTGCATTTTTCGGGACCCTTTCAAGTTTCTAGTGGGGACCATAATCTTTTCTGAAAAAATGTTTTTTCTTTAATTTTAAGGAAACTTAAACTGTTGCTTCATTTAAATTTTTTTTATGAAATAAAAAAATAATATTATTATTAATTATTTTTAATATCTATTACATTATTAAATTATCACATTAATTAATTTTTAATTCTTAAAAAAGATAATTCAATATTATTTTTTAAAACTCTATAAATTTAAAACTTCTTTAATAACCAAAAGTAATACTCCATCCATTTTAAAATACGTATTCGTTAAATATTTTATACACAGATTAAGAGTGTTAAAAATAATACTACAATTTAGATAAAATTTTTATTCTACCCATATTAAAAGTATGATAGTTTTTGATTGGTAAAAATTCTAAAGGAACAAGAATAAAGAAGAGTTTTGAAAAATTGTACAATTGATTTAGAATAAATGAAAGTAAAATGAAAAGAAACTAATTATTAACTCTAAAAATATGTGTATGAATAAGTATTTTGAAATAAAATTAAAAAATTTTATGAACAAATATTTTAAAATGGAAAAAATAGTAGATAAAAAAGAAACAATTGACATGCATCGGATGAATCTGAAATCAAAATGTTGTGGTTCGGTAAGAAACATGCTCAACAACTTCTTTGACTCTTTCCTGAATAATGTCATTACTTCCATTTCAAGCCCTGCCCCGGCAAGCTCGCCTAACCCGCTTTACATATATTTTATATTATATATATATAGATAAATTATATATGTGTTATATATACACATACTATATAAATATAGATTATATATATATTATATGTATACATACCAATATATATATATATACTATATAAATTATAAATAAATTATATATATAATATATGATTATATATGTATATAAAATAAAATAAAATAGAAAAAAAGAGGAAACAAAAAAGAAGAAAAAATTTATCAATTATCAATTATCAATTTTACTTTTACAATATAATGATATGATAAATACGTGAATTATTGAAAACCATCGCAAAAGTTTTCTATACGATTAAAAAGTTTGAATAAAAATATATTGGAGGCAAATTTTTTTTTTAATCTTTATAAATATTTTTGGGCCTAAATGGGCCCCCACTTCCCCATTAAGCTAGGATCGGGGATTGTTTTGTCCCCGACGGATCAGGGGCAGAAATTCCCGTCTTTTTCCGTAGCGGAGACAAGTTGGAGATGGAAAAATAGAAACATATGTGGGAGTAGGGCTAAAATTTCTAATCCCCGACCCAACTCGACCCATTACCATCCCTATAAATGCGCATCTCAACTGAAATATCTCTTTACTATCAATCACTTATTGATAATAAAAGAAAGAATAAAATGATGTTACAAAATTGGTACTAGCATTATTTATATACTTTATCTTTTCATCATTAATTTTATTAGGTCTTCATTTGTTATCTACATTAGATTTATGTAATTTAATGAAATAAAAACATTGAATTTCATCTACTCGATTAGTTTTTGAAAACCTTTTGCATGTTTTTCACTCCCTCCGTTCTTTTTTTATCTATTCATTTTAATCGATTTACAAATTTTAATAAAAATAAAAAATTTCGGTTAATTAATCAACAATTCGTATTTTACCTTTAAAAAATCTCTCTCTTTATTAAAGAGTAATCAAATTCCAAAACTTTATGTGTTGTAAGTATATTTAATTTATTTCCATTTCCCACTACAAATGCATAATACTCATTGTATTAAAGAGGGATATTTGTGAAAAAATAGCAATTAATATAGTTTTGATTTGCTAATGAGACAGATAAATTGGGACAAAAATCTTAATTAAAATGAACAGATAAAAGGGGATGGAGGGAGTAATTTTTTACTATATAATACTCATTCCGTTTCAAAATATTTGTTCATGAAATTTTTTACACACAAATTAAGGATGTTAAAAACAATACTACAATTTAGATAAATTTTATATTTTATCCATATTAAAAATATAATAGCTATTGATTGGTAAAAATTCCCAAGAAATAAGAAAAAATAAGAATTTTGGAAAATTATGCAGTTGACTTAGAATAAATGAGGGTAAAGTAGAAAAAAACTAATCATTAGTTCTAAAAATATGTATATAAACAAGTATTTTGAAACAAAATAAAAAATTTTATAAATATATATTTTAAAACGGAAGGAATAATAAGTACTTAATAAATTTGAGTCATAAAAGCTTTTCAAAAGTGGATTAATTTCATAGCTAGAGATCAGTTGGTTTTGTAACATTAAAGAGAAGTAACGAGAAGAGGTAATCTTCCATTTTTGAATAAATGTCACTTTTAAATTTTTATGCGTTAAGTTATAATATTAATTAAATTTTAAAATTTAAATTAATTAAATAATTTAATATATTTCTTTTAAAATTCTAAATGTTAGATTTTTTTTTAAAAAAAAATTGTGTGAATCTTTTAAATGTCATACTTATTTAAAAATAAAAGAAATATTATGTAATATTGTTGATGGGAGCCCCTTTTATAGTAGGACCTCACCTTCTTAGTCCGTCTTTCAACCTTTGAATGAGTAAAAGGGTGGCCGATTGTTTGGAACTCCGAATCTCCAGTAGATGTTGACACCATATGTTCCCCTGCCTATTTCTATTGTTTCCCATTTTCTTAAGCCCTTTGAAACCCCTTTTACTTGGTTCTTACGTACTAAATCAACGTCCTGTTAATACCATAGTGACCCTATCATCACTCAAAATCTATGTTAACAGATTTTTAGTGATATTTCTTTTCTGTTGCCTTGTTAAGGAACAAGTAAAAGAAGCATAGATTCATGAAAGAGTAAAAAAAGGAAAACATTAATGGTTTTGGGTTTACTGTTCTTTTTGTTTTGATTCGAAATTGAAAAATTCTTGATGAATCATAGATTTGTAGATCATATACATTAAAGAATTATACCATATAATATTTATTATATGAAATATAACTCTTCAATGCATGCTATCGATGCTAGAATTTTTGTAAATTTAAATTTGTTTGTGCATCATTTCTCATATCCTTTAATGAATCCAAACAGACAGCAGCCGAAAAGGGATCCTTCGAAAAATGAAAAAGAGATTGCTAAGTTCAAAGAAAATTAGAATAAAAGTGATGAAAATGGCATCACATATTCCACGAGGTACCAATAAAGCAGATGCCTCAATCTGGGGATTTCTTTCTTTCTTTCCTCTTGTATATCCTTTATTTATACTTTTCATACTCAACTTTTGTGGGTGTGAGGAATTTCTTTACGACTATTTTTAAAAAAAATTTAAAAATTTAAAAAAACTGAATTATACAAATATTTTTTTAAGAAAGATTGGATTAAACTTAGACTCAACTAATCCCAGTCGAATCTTTAGCCCCTAATGCATAAGCAATGGCGGACCTACGTATAGTTTGGGGGCATGAATTTATATATATATATATAGCCATTTGACTCAGCCGGTTTTCCCCATATTTCCTTTCACAAAACCCTACAACAGCCATCACTCAAACCTCACCCAACATTTCTTTTCACCAAACTCAGCAGCCACCCCACATTTCCTTTCACAAAACTCCACAGTGAGTTCGCCGAGTTGTAAACCCCACCCACAGACAGTTTTCGGAAAATCCCACGGTTCCCACTAAGCAAATGATTCATGAAAAGAAAAGGGCATAACTTCTCTAGTACATAAAAATTCCAAAATTTAAGCTAAAACTCCTCTCCTCTGATACATAAGGTAAAGCTCCGTTGGTCCTTGTCAAAAGATTCCAAATTTTATTTATCACGAAGTTTTATTTTGTCTAATTTTATCAAGGTAAGTCATGGGTTTAGTTTTTAATATTTTATTAAATTTAAAATTTTAATTTATTTTTTTCAACAATATTTAATTTATATATTTAGATAATTTTGTGACTTTTATATAAATATATATATATAGTAGGTAAAAGTCACAGTGACGTGAGACTTATATTGTGCTGTTACAAGATTTGTTTTGGTGTATTTTAATAAATTAATATATTCCAAATATGTATTCCAGTGAGATTGGATGGTGGCTCCTAGTAGACCTGATGGTGGTCTATATATGTGTATATGCTTTTTTTTTGGTATTATTATCAAATTTTTGCATATATGATTTTGTGTTTGTTTGTTTGTTTGTTTGTTTTTTTTGCATTAATATTTTGACTTATATAGATATTTTAGTTGATTATATCTAAAGTATGCATTAAAAGATTGTAATTTTTTTTCTCTTTTTAAATCGTAGATGAAAAGATCATGTACGATTTATGCATTATTCAAAAGAAAAAATGTTGAAACTTCAAAATTTAGTGAAGAATCACATCCTGTTCTTAGTCCTTCAAATTCTGAAAGTGGTCTTGCAAAAACTTCACAAGTAGTTCAAGTAGGATTTGATATCAATTCTTTGAAACGTGATCCAGGGTTACAATTGCAAATATGTGAATATCCTGTTGATAGTCGTGATGAAATTCATAGAACTTATATTAAGGTAGGTGCATATCAGTATTTACAATCTAATTATCCAAAATCAGGAAGAAAACATTCTCGTAACTTTCAAACATCATGGTTTAAATCATTTCCTTCATGATTAGAATATTCTTCTAGTAAAGATGCTGCATTTTGTCTTTCGTGTTATCTATTCTATAAAAAAGATGGACATTTTGGATCAGATTCATTCACTGTTAATGATTTTCGTTTATGGAAGAAGGTAAATGATGGCGAAAATTGTGCACTTTTGGCACATGTGGAAAAAGGTCCAAATTCTCTTGATAACTAGAAAGGCTGAGAAAACATGTGATGATCTTATGAATCAAGATGGGCATATTGAAATTTTTTTGATGAAATTTACTTCCAAGCAAAAGGAAGAAAATCTACTTCGTTTGAAAGCTTCCATTGATGTTATTAAGTGGTTTACATTTCAAGAATGTGCTTTTAGAAGTTATGATGAGACGAAATCATCAAAAAATAGAGGGAACTTTCTTGAATTGTTGAGTTTCATATCATCTTATAATAACAAAGTAGCAGAAGTTTTGAGTAATACTCCTCAAAATGCCTTGTACACATCACATAAAGTGTAGAAGGAAATTTTACAAGTCATAGGAATAAAAGTAAAGAATGCTATTCGTGAAGAAATTGGTGATGCAAAATTTTGTATAATTGTTGATGAAGCTCAAGATGAATCTAAAAAGGAGCAAATGGCTAATGTTGATTTGTTGACAAAAATGGCTGTGTACAAGAACATTTCTTTGGGCTTGTTCATGTAAAACACACTGATGCATTGACATTAAAAAATGCAATCATTTCTATCCTCTCTTGTCACAGTTTTGATGTTCAAAATATTTGAAGATAAGGTTATGATGAGGTAAGTAATATGCGAGGGGAATGGAATAGGTTTCAAGTTTTGATTTTAGATGAATGCCCTTATGCTTACTATGTTAATTGTCTAGCACATCGTTTACAATTAGCTTTAGTTGTTGCATCAAAATAAGTTATTCGTATTCATCACTTTTTGCAAATTGAGCAGCATAATTAATATTGTTGGTGCTTCATCTAAGCGTAATGATAAACTAAAAGTTGCTCATGTTTCAAATATTACCTATTTACTTGCTAATAATGAGCTTGAGAGTAGAAAATGACTTAATCAAGTTGGCAGTTTATACATGATAGGAGATACACGCTGGAATTCTCATTTGAAATCTATTGTTAGTTTGATGAATATGTTCAGTGTAACTTGTGAAGTTTTACTTAATATCATTCACTATTAGAAAAAAAGGTTTTACTAACATATTTTTAATGACACATTTTATAAAGTGTCATAATATAATACTTATAATGACACTAGTTTTTTAAGTGTTATTATATTGAATCAATACAATGTAGTTTTATTAGTTTCATTTAAAGTGATATACTATTATGACACAATTTTGTGTCAAGACAAAAAATTAGATTTTTCCTAACACTTTAGGATCCTCAGATGCGCGCGCATAACACTTTGACAAAAAAAATCGCGCAAGTCATTAGGGGGAAGAAAAAAAATGAGGGTTGTGTTTCAAGAAGGCGTTGAGCAACAACAATGGCGGATTTTTCCTTCAAATTAGTGAGGGAAATCGGACGAAATAGAGCTTGATTCGCAACTTCTTCAGCCCAAACTCCTCTGCGCGAGTCACAACATCTTCTCTGCACAACCGGTTGAAGTGGTTCTGTTGGCTCTGCTACTGTGTGAAGTGGTATCGGCATTGCAGAGGGGCATTATTTAGCTGTGGTCTGTACACCGCTCTTTAGACTGGTAAGTATTCTTAAGTCGATTTGCATTTCTATGCATCTGTTTGTTTAATTTTGCTACGGTTGAGGCAGTTTAGCTCTGGATTTCGGAGGCGATTTTCTGCTACTTGTAGTTCTGGAATTTGTGTTGACCTTTTCCTCTGATTTTTATTTGTTAAATATTGTCTGTTAGCTGTTTGAATTATGGGAGGTGCTGGAAATAATTGAGCTAAAGAACCTCTTTCTGCTATGAGTATTGAGATTGAACTCATTTTGTTCATTTGTTGATAGATTTCCAGGGTACCATGCCTTAACATTTTGGCGTTCTGAATCATGATTTTCTCCCTTTTCCCCCTCGAAATGTAGATCGTGTTTTTTCCCCTCTGTAAATGTTATGAATTCATTCCGAAGTAAGGCAAATTGGTGTCCTGTTTTAGAGTCAAAGGGTTTTACCTGTTGTAAATTGGAGATTAACTAACTTCGCATGTTTAATGATGTTGCTTTTAGTTGTTGGAACCTCTGCATTTCATATGGTTCTTTCCATTGGAATTTTGCTGCCTGAATGTTCTTAATTCATTTTTTTTTTTTACAATTTTAATTCTTGGAAGTTTTTATTGATCATTTAGTTCAGTTACTGGTATAAGCTATGGTTTAGTTACTTTCATTTAATTTAGTTATGGTTATAAGCTCAATGATTGGGTATGAGTAATAGAGTTTGTGCATATTGGTGATTTATTCCGTGTTATACATTCTGATAATATTTGGCTTGCCATTATTTTCATTTCTGTTTTCAAGAAAGCCTGATTGTATATTGTGGCATTCAAGAAAAAGCATGCCTGTCTCTCTTTATCATCCTATAGCATTCTTCTTCTATGTTGGAGTTTTCTAGTGTGCTTCAACAGTTTAACTTTCTCCCTTTATGTGTATGTGTTTCTGAGATGAAGTTATTCTATTTTAGTTGATTTTGTTGTGTTTCTACATGGGTTCTTGCAGTTGTTACCATCATTCTTTGTTATTCATAATTATCAATAGTGATTTTAAGTGTTGGTTTTGGCATAAAATGAAGTGACTCATGGGTAATGGAAGCTTAGTGTAGATTTGTGGGTGCTTGTGGATTTTCTGTTTCAGCAATAAATGCTGTCTGATTGAGATTTTGGTTTTCCTTTTTTACATTTTACAGTAGAAAGTTGTGAACCCTGAAGTTTTTTCTGATTGAGACTTTGGTTTTCTATTCTTCTTCCTGTGCGCAGTTCTTATTTTATTGTAGTCACCTTGACTTATGTGTTTCATCTCCATTTTTTTCATTCTTCCAGTATGCCTTTCATCTCATTTCCTTCATTTTTTCCGAATAAGTTGCAGTGGATAGTAGACAACAGCAATTCTCATAGTCACACCATCAAAATCAAATCTCACTCTGTTCGGAATTTAATTAAGTAAATGTACCAGCCAAGCTAGCTAACCTATACTTGGAAGGAACACTTAAGCAGAGAATTCAGTAATGTTCTAAATACTGGCCACCTCTTCTATAGGCCCATATCACTTTTATAACCATGTTACAACTGTATATGGATTTCAACCGTAAATTTGGACCCAAGTTATGTTTTCTTTATATATGACTATGACAGCTTTCAATTGCACATAAAAGAAGGGATTAACTAAACTCCTAAGTCTACCTCTTGCTCATCCTGCTCAATACAGTAGGTTGCTTTTTCTATAGGTGTATATGTTTTGTCATATTCTGTATTAATTCCAAGATTGTATCATATCCACTTATCTTCAAGTAGAGCCTCTTCCTATTTCGAAGTAGAAAGTTCACGCACCACTTAACATATTAGAACTTTCTTCCTATTTATTGTAATAGGTATTGCAAGCTGTTTTTTTAGGGATTTCTCCACTTGTATTCTAACGTGATGCTAACATAGGTAAATTCTCTTCCATTTGGTGCTGCCATTTGAGTTGGATAATTAGTTTCAAAAGTATGGATAAGAGTTGGATGAAACTTCCAAAGAATTGCATTGAATATGAAAATGGAGTCGAAAGGTTTTTAAACTTTGCAATGAACAACACAAGTTTAAATGGAATGATATTATGTCCTTGTTTGAAATGTGGAAATGGAGTAATGAGGACAAAAGTTGAGGCCAGGGAGCATTTGATTGTTTCAGAATTTATTAAGGGATATACACATTGGATAGCACATGGAGAACTCTTTACGCCTAGTTTAAGTACATCACACTCCGAGCCTATTTCAAATAATGTAGCATCTATGCCTAATGAATGGAAGCAATGTTGCATGATGCTTTTGGGGTCCTACCTTGTAGAAATGTAGATGAAGAAAGTAGTTTGAATTCCACAGAGGCTAAAAAATTTTACAAACTGATTAATGACACTCAACAAGATTTGTATCCAGGTTGTAAGAAATTCTCTAAACTTGCCTTCATCATTCAGTTACTTTATCTCAAGTGCGTAGGGAAGTGGTCTAACAAGCATTTTGATATGCTACTTGATTTGCTGAGGGAAGCATTGTCCGAGGGTGTTGAACTTCCTAAATCTTTTCATGAAGCTGAAAAATTGATGAAACAACTAGGCTTAGGCTATCAAAAAATAGATACTTGTTCTAATGATTGTACATTGTACTGGAGGGATAAAGAAGGATGGAAGGATTGTAAAACGTATAAAGAGTCTAGGTGGGTCATTTCTGAAAATGACCTAACGGGAGAGAAGAGGAAGATTGCAAAAAAAGTTTTGTAGCACCTTCATTTGAAACTTCGACTACAACGTCTATTCATGTCAGCCAAGACTTCGGCTTCTATGAGATGACATGCAAAAAGGCGCACAGATGATGGTCGAATGAGGCATCCAGCTAATTCATCTACTTGGAAAGCATTTGACGCTATAAATACAAATTTTGCAAAAGATGCTCGTAATGTGAGGTTAGGATTGGCGTTCGATGGTTTTAATCTGTTTAAAAATATGAATGTTGCTCATAGTACTTGGCCTGTGATACTTATGCCTTACAACTTACCCCCTTAGATATGTATGAAGCAACCATATTTTATATTGTCATTGTTGATACCTGGTCTATCTGCTCCTGGTAATAATATTGATGTTTATTTACAACCTCTAATTGCTAAAATGAAAGAGTTATGGGACATAGGCGTGCAAACTTTTGATGCATTTTCGAAGCAGAATTTTCAGCTACGTGCTGCATTGTTGTGGACAATTAATGATTTTTCTGGATATGCAAATTTGTCGGGGTGGAGTACTAAAGGGCAACTAGCCTGTCCTATTTGTCATAAGGAAACAAAATCACAATAGTTGAAGAATGGTGCCAAGCATTGCTACATGGGGCATCGTAGGTTTTTGTCTTCTAATCATCGCTTTCGAAATGATGCACGGTTATTTGATGGTCAACAAGAACATGGAAGGCCACCCCTTAAATTGAATGGGGATACGATATTGCATGAGTTGGATGGAAAACATATCAAATTTGGAAGGGCATTCAATGATAACCAACAATTGCCCTATAATTGGAAGAAACAAAGTATATTCTTTGAGTTGCCGTATTGGAAAGACAATTTGATGCGCCATAGTCTTGATGTAATGCATATTGAAAAGAATGTTTTTGAGGCCATATGCGCAATATTGTTGGAAGTGGATAAGAAAAGAGACCTTAAGTCACGTTTTGACTTAAAAGATATGGGTATTCGATCCGATCTTCATCCCGTTGAGAGGGGTAATGGTAAAGTTTATTTGCCACCGGCTTCTTTTGTACTATGTAAGAAGGAGAAAGTGACATTCTGCAAGACTTTGAAAGGTGTTAAGGTGCCGGACGGATATGCTGCCAACTTGTCTAAGTGCGAACACCTTAATCCACCTAAGCTTTTTGGACTTAAAAGCCATGACCATCATATTTTGATGCAACAATTGCTGCCAATCGCTCTAAGAAAAGTTTTACCTAAGACTGTCTGCTATCCTTTGATAAAGCTCAGTAGATACTTTAGAAAGTGTGTGCTGTACTGAGATTCATCCAAATGAAGTGTTTCAATTAGAACAAGAGATTACTGTTATCTTTTGTGAATCGGAGCGAGTCTTCCCTCCTTCATCGTTCAGTATCATAATGCATCTAACTGTCCATTTAGCATCCGAAGCTAGGATAGCTAGGTCAGTTCATTATCGATGGATGTATCCTATAGAGAGGCACACGTTTCATTTATTTCATGTTTAGGTTATTCTTTCTTGCGATTTCAAACATGTACAGCAATGGCATTGAAACTAATGTATGAAAGTTGAATTTAAATAGGTATTTGAGCACGTTAAAGTCCTATGTTCATAATAGGAGTCGCCCAGAGGGTTCTATTACTGAAGGGTACTTGGCTGAGAAATGTTTGACATTTTGCTCGTTATATCTTGCTAACTATGTGAAGACAAAGTTCAACCGACCAAGTAGGAATGACGATCATGAAGCCAATTCCTATGCTGTGTTAGATATTTTCAAACCAACTGGACGTTCACTTGGAAAAGGAGTTCCTACAAAATTCGATGAAGATACATTGAAGATAGCACATCAATATGTGTTGTTTAATTCTCACGCTATAAAACCTTACATAGAGTATGTATAAGATAGAGGATTTATATTCTTCATTAGATTAGTGGCCATGAAGCCACGTTTAACTAATGCATAGTATGTATATGCAGCCAACATCATGGACTAGTGGAGCAAAGGCATCCTCGTGCAAGTTTGCATGAAATTGAGCGCATCTATAGTGAAGAATTTGCGAATTGGTTTTGCAATTATGTAAGATTCATCTCAATTAGCATACTTAAGTTATACTTTAATGATGCTTAAGCTTACACTGATTCTTGTTGATTTCCTAGGTGAAGGCATTGCAATTTAATGATGATGATATAATTTCTAAGGATTTGAAGCATTAGGCCAGAGGACCCAATGGCATTGGTATTAAATACAATAGGTTCTTGGTGAATGGCTTTTGATATCGTATTGTAAAAGTTGAACGCAAAAGGAAAACTCAAAATAGTGGCGTTTCTGTAAATGTAACAACAACTAGTTTCTCAAGTGTTAGAGACAGAAATCCAATTTCAAGTGATGTGTCTTATTTAGGGAAATTAACAGATGTGATTGAGTTAAATTATAGAGACGGGTGTAGAGTTGTGTTGTTCAGATGTGATTGGGTGTCAACAGGGAAAAGGTTGAAACAAGATGCTGAGGGCTTTACTCTAGCCAATTTAATTGATGTTAGGCCCCATGAAGAGCCTTTCATTCTAGCTTCTCAAGCAATGCAGGTCTTTTACGTTGGAGACCCGACTGAAAGTAATTGAAAAATTGTTATAGCCACAAATCCGAGAGCTGTGTATAACATGGGGTCCGTAGTTGATGTTGAGAGTTATTTGCAGAGTGAAAGTTGCAACATCCAGGCAGATTTGGGAAGTGAGGAAGTCAGCTAGGTTGCTGAAGGGGTCGATGGAGTTGAAGTTGAAATTACAACTACTTGATAAATCTTTACTTTTAAGTTGCTTTTGCTGTCCAAACTTGTTTTGACAACCCTTCTATTCAGGCTTAGTTGTGTAAAATTAATAGCTGTAATATGAGATATAATGTTTTATGGCTCCATTGTTTATGCCATGTTGCAAGTAATATAATATGTTTCTATGCATTCTGTATGTTTGTTTGCTGTTTTTTTTTTTTTAAATATAGTTGATAAATGTCTTGTGTTATTTTTGGGGATTTTTTTGGATATGAAATTATTGATATTTGGCTTGAACATTTGCATCCCAGATTTGAATCCAAGTATGGCAAGAACTAGGGGAAGAAAAAGAAGTACCAATCAACCTAACCACAGTGGTGATGGCAGTACTGAGGCGCATGTTGTACAAGAGGCTAATGAAATTACCGATGCGCATGTTATACAAGAGGTTGAGGATCAAGTCATGCAACAAAGTGAAAGTCAAGGTATATTTATATTTGTTGGCTTCTCATATGCTTTCTATATTTTTGTACTTCCTAATGAGTCATCGCTCAAATTTTTGTATGAGAAGTAAGTACAAGGAGAAGTAAGGCAACTCGCAAGAGAGGACCAACCTATATGACCTCTATTTGGGGCCACCCTCGAAATGCGAAGCCTTTGGAGGTTGAATTCAACAAGTTTGGACAGTCGGTGGGAACGAACCGTAGTAAATTGACCGAATATTTAGGAACAATAGCAAGGAATGGAATGTACGCTCCGATAGATATCAAATCATGGTCTTAGATTCCTCGAGACAACAAGAATGAGATGTTCAATGTTGTGAAGGTATTTAACGTTTTTATTTAATATTGAAGTACATTATATAGTAATATGTGTTTGAGTTTTGTTATTTTCTTGTCCATGTGCAGGAGAAGTTTAATGTACCGCTTGGTCTTAAGCCTGCTACCCTAAGATCAATTGGCATAAAATGGAGGACTTGGAAAGCATCACTAAAGAACGAATGGTATGATGCAGAAAAAGACATCCATCACCAAACTCCATGCACCGATGATCGTGTGATTCACGCTTAGTGGACTAATCTCCTTCAATGGTGGGATTTAGCTGAAGGGAAGGTACGAACCTGTGCGACTGTGCTCATACTCTTTCTTGATTGATGCATTGATGTCCATGTCAAATCTCTTGATGATTGAATTTTCTAAATTCAGGCAATATCAAAGAAGAATAAAAGGAATAGAAATATAAAGAACATGAATCATAGGACAGGGAAGAAGCCTTACAGTCAAATTCATGATGATATGGTAACTTCTTCATGAGATTGAATGATATGTTGACCTCTATTAACTACTTACAGAAATTGAATGATGCAGGAAAAGGAGCAAGGCCATTCTCCAACTCGTGTACAAATGTTCAAAAAGTGTTACACGGATGCTAATGGAACTTCTTCAATCTCTCATGTGGCGAGTGCAGTGGTAATTATACATATGACTCAATAGTTTTTGTTTTATTGGAATATGCTTTTCTTTATAGTTACATGGGACAACTATATTTTATTGAAATATGCCGTTCTTCATAGTTGGACGTGTTGAATGTGTGGAGTTTGGATGAGACTGCATTGGAGATGTTGGTTTGGACTTTGAATGTTTGGAGTTTGGGACTCAATGAGGTTGGGACTGAATTTGTGTATGGGAGATGTGAAATGTTGAATGTGTTTGTACTATTATAGTAGGAGTTTGGAGTAGTCTACTCAGACATTGAATGTGTGGGATAGAACTTGTTTTAGATGATGTGAACTATTGATATATGATACTCTTTGTTCACAAGATTTTGTGTTGGCTGCTCAAGTTTTTAATCTTGTAGATGGGGTGTTTTATTTAAAATGTTGAAGATGTTTCAGTTAAAATGCTTGAATGTACTAAAACAAGTTCTATGGTTAGGTTTTTTTTTGTAGTCACTAATATTCCCTATACAAAATATTAGTTTGGCCTTCCAACTCATAAAGTTGCTACAGTGCACATAATTCACTGAGTTTTGTAATGCAAATTTCCAGTTTTCATCAATCTTCTTCAGCACCATTTTACTTAGGAGCTTTCTATGGTTTTTCCTACATAACATGCCACTTTTAAATCTGCTTAGACATTATTATATGGACTAAATGATAAATTTTCAATCACCCCTTCCATTCAGCTCTCCTAGAGACAAATGAAATGTTCAAGAAATGAAGACATCTGTAGCTTGGTTATAAAAATGTAGTTTGGTTAGGTTTTTTTTTTTTTTTTGCAGGTACTATGAAATGTTCAAAAAATGCAGACAGCTGCAGCTTGGTTATAAATTGCAGTTTGGTTAGGTTTTGTTAAAGAATGCAGTTTGGTTAGTCATATTATTATTCATTTACAGTTTAGAAAATTTGCTGTGGTAACAACTCTAAACAGGATTATTGCTTTCAAGTGGGATTTTAGATATGTATTTCTTTGAAAATGATGGAATACTTTTGCAAAATTTCAATAATTGTCCTTAGTAGGATAGTTTCACCTATCTTGGTGTTCTTTTCTTTGCCCACACCGTGTGTTAAAAATAGTATTTACAAGGCCATTTGTTAATGTCTGGTGAATCAAATGCTAGTTACTGGACCAATGGGAGCCTTTCTACTTCCCTTAGGCATTAATATAGAGAAAGCATGATTTTCAAATTGGAGCTTTCAAATGTCCAGTTTAGCAGATTTTCAACTCCTCTTAGACATTAATATAGAAAGCATGACTTGGCCTTCCAACTCATAAAGCTGCTACAGTTTAACACTTATATAGAAAAGCTGAATGTTTAAGAGATGTGCATTGTAGTAGATTTATCATTTATATAGAAAAGCTGAATGTGTAAGAGATGTGCACTGTAGCAGATTTACCAGATTTTTACATCTCTGGATAACTCAGTAGCAGATTTTCTACATTTTAATAGATTTACCACTGTTTGTAGTTTTGTAATAAGTTGTCCAGAGATGTTAAAATCTGTCTCGTGTGTGTGTGTGGCATGGACTGGTAGTTTAGCAGATTTTCACATGTGTATGTAGAGGTTTGGACTGGCAGATTTTCACAAAGGATACGTCATGGAACTTCAAAGTGAAGGATTGACATTCACAGAGCATGCAAACGGGTATGAAAATGGAAGAACAAGAACATGAATAACAGAGTATGGCAGCATCATGCTGGGATGGAAACATACCTCTTGGAGCCTTTAAAACTTGAAGAATATGGTTGAATGATTTGAAGCTCAAGAACAGCTTCTTCCTTCAACGTCCAGTGCACTGCATCCATGAACACCAGTGAAGCTTCCACTATCCATCTCCGATTCTTTCTTCTCCTCCGGTGGAATGCTAGCTTTTCAGTTCACAGAATATGACCACTGCCTAAATCCAGTCGGTGAGCACACAATTTAGGAAGAAGAAATGATCACTCAGTTTTTTTCTCCATGTCTTTCACTGGTTTTTCCTTTGCACACATCCTTTGGTTTCATTGTCTCAACTATTTATAGACAACCCAAAAGAAGCAAACCCAGTGAACCGATGACCCTTGATATGACCAAATCTAGAAGCCAAAAAATCAAGGGACACACTCTCAGTTGGCTTCCTTTGGTTTCAAAACCAAAAGCCAGTGAGGAGAAGAGACAGTACGAGAGAGAGAGAGCCAAGAGTCACCAGGGAGAAAGAAAATATTTTTATTTTTTTCTTTTTCCTTTTATTTTATTTTTCCACACAGAAAACCAAGAGTTATGAAACAAAAAATAATTATTTTGATAAAAATAATATTCTTGGGATTTTATACCCGAATATTATATACAAAATAAATTTTGGCTTCACTCTAAACTCTTCTAAACTGTGTCCGGAAAAATCCTATGATCCAGGCTATTAGGTCAAAATAATATTTATTATTTTTCTTGGACCTGAAAAGCCCAAAATAATAAACATTAATTATTTTCTTTGGGATTAAATAAATAACTCAATAAATAAATAATTACCCAAATGAATAAACAAATAATTAAATATTAATTATTTATTTCTTGAAATTTAATTAAATAAATAACCCAATAAATAATTAAGTAATAATTATTTTTTTCTAGTTTAAGTCCCGATTAATTTTCTAATTATTCAAACTGGACCCAGGTCCTGAATAATTAATTAACCAATTAAACCAAATAATAATTTTTTCTCCATTTATTTTATTCCAGTCCAATAATAAATTAGACTTCCTGAATAAAATAAAACTCTCTCAATTGAGATCATTTTCTCAACCCAAAAATTAATTAGAACTTACGGGCTATTCCGAGGACCAAAAAGACACATCGCCTTGGCTACTAAAATGACCAAAATACCCCTACTATATAAATAGATGTTTTTGACATTTTAAATATTTCTTAATATTATCATAAGGAAATATTAACCCTAAGGACAATGCTGCATTAGCAGAGTCTTCGACCTACAAGTGAAATGACTAAAATACCCCTCTACACATCGCCAGTACATTTAGAGAGGAAGAAGTGTACTAACACCTCTCTAAAGACATCTACCATCCTTAGGCCTCTAGTCCAATGATCCATGACTTCCTAGAGTGTTTACACTTTCCAAGGGAGTGACCCTAAAGCAAACATCCAAGTCATGTTTCCTAAGGCCTTGGATATTTAGATCATCCGGACAACCACAAGGGGCGATATGGTGTAGAAACTATCTTGTACAAGTCTGTCTTAATTAACTAGTCACACATACCCAATATACAAGTATATTGGCCCTCCGATAGAACCTCAACTATAGTATATCAAAGCATATGCTTCCAGCTTCGCCAGACCACCAACTTATACTCAAGTCTTAGAGTATTAGTCCACGCTGTAGCGGTAGTAGTCTAGGTTTCAACCATATAGTACTTTTAAGAAACCACTACTACATGTCCTATTCTACGTATTCGAAATACGCTTATATTATGAAGTGGGTGGCCAACTCACTGGCTAAATGTAAGACATTCTCCATTTGGAATTCATAACATAATAACCTAAACATGATGAGATTTCCATTCTCATCAATCGGTTAAGAACAATTGTTTATGTGTTTAAATAACTCATGATCCATACCTTATTGTGAAAGACCTCCATTCACATGGATCACTTATTCAAACACAATGGGTTTGTTCCAAACGAAATTGTACACAAATGAAGAAAATTATTTCACAAACGATTTTCGAAAATAAATTATTTTATTAACATATTCGATATTTTCATCAGAAAACTAGTCTAAGAGGGCATATTCCCAACAATCTCCCACTTGCACCCTAAGACTAGGTAGTCCATAGGTGCCTACTCCAAGGACGTCTAAATGTCTTTTGAAGACCCTCAGCCAAAGGCTTGGTGAATGGATCTACTAGATTGTTTACAGAGGCAATCTGTACCATCACCACATCCCATCTTTGGATGAAATCCCGATCCAGGTGGTTACTACCTCACAATATGCTTCCCCTCCTTGTGGTTCCAAAGTTCCTTTGAGGTACATAAGAATATGCTTTACAGCTTGCCAATGAACCTCCCCAAGTTTGACTAACATCTGCTAACTAAGCCTACGGCAAAGCAAATATCTGGCCTAGCACACAGCATGGCGTACATGAGACTTCCCACAGCCGAAGCGTAGGGAATCCTACTCATTCTGTCCTTTTCTTCTTGAGACTTAAGACAGTCCCTTGAAGAAAGTGACAACCCATATCTGCAAGGCATTAGAGTTCCCTTGCATGAGTCCATCCTGAGAATGTACTTGGCCAGCATCTTGTTAATGTATACGACTTAGGATAATCCTAACATTCTCTGCTTCCTATTTCTAAGAAGTCTAATCCTGAGAATGTAGCTGGCTTCTCCCAAGTCCTTCATACTGAATTGACTAGATAGCCAAACCTTTATAGATAACAATGACCCTACATCATTTCCAATTAGTAGAACGTCATCTACATTCAAGACAAGAAAAACCACATTAAACCCCTCAAGATTCTTGTACACGCATGGTTCATCCTCGTTTTGAATAAAACCATAAGATTTCACAGTCTTCATCAAAATGAATGTTCCATTCACCCGATGCTTACTTAAATCCATAATTGGACTTCTTAAGCCTGCAAACCATATGTTTTTAGCCTTCAACAATAAAACCTTTCACTTGGGACATATAGATGTCTTCGCTAAGATGACCATTTAAAATTGCCGTATTGACATCCATTTGCCATATCTCGTAGTCATAGTGACATGCGATGGCAAGGAGGATACGGATGGATTTAAGCATGGCCACAGGGAAAAGGTTTCCTCATAATCGATCCCTTCTCTCTGAGTATACCCTTTTATCACAAGTCTAACTTTGAAGGTTTTCACCTTCCCATCCGCTCCCCTCTTCTTCTTGTACACCCACTTACACCCAATGGGTTTTATCCCTTTAGATAAAGTTACAAGATCCCAACCCTGATTGAAGTACATAGACTCAATCTCGACTTTCATTATTTTATGCCATAGATTTACATCGGCATCAGCAATTGCCTCCTTATATCTAGTTGGGTCTTGTTCCTGATGGTCAGAGACCAACTCAAAAGCTTCTCTATTCCATCTATCTGGAACCCTAAACACTCTCCCACTACGTCGATGCACCTTTTGTATAAGCTCTTGAGGCCGTGCCTCTTCTTGCTCCACAATCGAGTCAGAAGAAGTTGCTTCCGAAGATAACTTCTGCTCGAGTTCCAACCTAGTTGAACCTTTGGTGGAAGTACTTTGATAATCCTTTAAGTATCTAGCATTGGTATTACCCAGTACTTTCTGCTCCTTAGAATGATAGAAGTAACCACCCTTTATTCCTTTTGGACACCCAGCAAAATAGCATAATTCTGATCTTGGTACCAACTTGTCTCCCTTGATCAGTACATAAGTTGGACAACCCCATATCCTGAGATGATTCAAACTTTGGCTTATGCCCAGTCCATATCTCATAGGGAGTCCTAGGTACTAACATGGAAAGCACCAAGTTCAGAATGTATGCTGTTGTTTCTAGGGCATATCTCCAAAAAAATACTGGAAGAGTAGCATGAGACATCATGCTTCTGACCATTTCCATCAATATCCTGTTCCTTATCTCAGCTACTCTGTTTTACTGGGGTGTCCCCGGCACAGAGAGTTGGGATACTATCCCATGATGCACTATGTAGTCCTTGAATTCACCTAGGAGGTACTCTCCACCACGATCCGATCGTAAGATCTTGATTAATTTACCTGTCTGACACTCCACTTCAGCCTTAAACTCCTTGAACTTGCCAAAAGAGTCAGACTCGCGTCTCATCAGGTAAACGTAACCAAACCTTGTACAATCATCCATGAAAGTGATGAAGTGCTCAAAAACCTCCTCTAGCTAGTGTAGACAAGGGACAACACACATCAGTGTGAACAAGACTCAGTAACTCCTTGGCCCAATCCGCCTTTGGGACAAAAGACCGTTTGGTCATCTTTCCCATCGGTCAAGATTCACACTGAGGCCAATTTTTTAATCTCAATGAGCCCAATGGCCCATCATGGATTAGTCTCTGAATCCTAGATGAGTTGATGTGACCCAACCACAGATGCCAAATATATGAGTCATTAATATTGGTCTTTCTCTTCATAGTTAAAGGTTCAGATTGAGCGTTATTTGATTAATTGTTAATCGGGTTTAAATAGAATAGATTTCCATACATGTGTCCAGTACATAATATTTCTCCATCTCTACTGATAAAAATATCAGAATGGAAAGATACAGAATATCCCTGATTCATAAGTTTTGCAACTGAAATCAAATTCTGATGAAAACCTGGTACATATAAAACATTTATTAAAACCACTTTCGTATTACAATAAAAAAGAAGATCCAGCTCTCCCACTGCAAGGGCCCAGACTTGTTCTCCAATTCCACACATAATCCATGTTCACCCTTCTTGAGTCACCTTATCTTTCTAAACTCCTCTAAAGAGTTATAGATATGATCAGTGGCTCCTGAATCAACAATCCAAGTGAAAGTTGATCCAACCATTGATATAGACTCTAGATAGAAAACAATATTAGTGGGGTTTTTCTTTGATTGAAGATCTGGACACTCATTTTTCCAGTGTCCCTTCTTCCTTCATTTGAAGCACTTGCCCTTCAGTTTGTCTTTGGGCTGGGCTACTGCGTATCCCTTATTCCTTTTGAACTTTCCGGGCTTGAACCTAGTTCTTGAGGAAGAGCCTTAGTAATCATGGCCATTGAATGTGGCTTCTTGACCTTCTCTGCCATCTGAAATTCCTTCATCAACTCAGTCAAACTTATCTTTTGAACTGAGTAAAGGAATCCGGTAGAGATTCGAGAACCATGTCCACTTGGCTCTCGGGGTCAATGATAGCCCCTAAGATTTTCGTCTCCTCGAAAACAGCAATCATTTTAAGCATAGACTCCGTGACTGATGCTCCCTCAGCCATCTTAGAGTTTGTCATCGTTCGAAGAGCTTCCTGCCTTGCGGGCCGGCTCTTATCCGCAAACATAATGGGCCAATGAATGACTAATATCATACGTAGAAGCTATGTGCTCATATTTAGACTGGAGCACATTAGACATGGAGGTTAGTATATAGCAATGTGCCATTTCATTAGCTTTCTTCCATACATTTTCAGCCTCTCGCTCATTGTCGGTGGAACCTTCCCCGATCACAGGGTAGGTCTCGTAAATGACATACTTATACTCTCCAGCTGTGAGTATTATGTCCAGGTTCTTCTTCCAGTCCACATAGTTTGGTCCCGTTAACTTATTCTCACGGAGAATAATGGCCAAAGGATTAAAAGAACCTTCCACCATTTCTGAAAAATCGAATAATAAAAGAAAGGATTTAATTTGTGAAAATAAATTTGTGCATGGAAATTAATTTGACTTTTAGGAAAACTGACATAGCTTTTTTGGAAGATTAACAGTTCCATAAGCTAAGTGTAATAACCACCACAAATTAATTTCCCTTCTAGATAATGATCTAGAGAATAACTCTATCGTGGGATGGCCGTTTCCTCTCTATTTCCTATAGACAGTCCTCGTAATATAACTTCTAACGTGGGCTGGACGATTATAGTACGTGTCCCGAGTTATTAATTACATCATTCTATTAGATCTAAATCCTTGTGGTATCCCCATCCTATACGGGTTCACTCCCAGGGTGACGCGAGGGGACTCACGATCTCTAATGAGGACCGTGATGGAAACCGTGGGGCCGTTGGAACCCCTCTCCCACTTAGTCTTTTAAAATAAAGTTTTCTGGAAAATAACCTTTTGAAATTTCCATTAAGTTTTTCCTTAACTTAAAAATAAAATATCCAATTAAATCAAAATCTCTATATCAAGAATTATATCCTTTGAGAGAATTTATTCATGGACTAATTTTATTTAAATTAAAACTTAATGATTTCAAAAATTTTCAATTAAAACTTTACTTGAGACATTAGTCTCAATTTTACTTAACAAAACAATTTTCTTTTGCAAAATAAAATAAAATGGCTTTATATTTTAACTTACAAAAATATCTAAATCCAACATATTTCTATGCCAAGGATTAAATCCTTTAAGAAAATATCCAAGGATTAATTTTTGTTCAAGTTAAAACAACCATTTAATCGTTTAAAGAAAAATGTTTTCCTTGCATAAATATTCCCAAAGACTTTGGTCTTTGAGAAATCGCACACATAGGTACACAAAATAAATAGCATGCTAGAAAATAGTAAACGTTTTCATGCTTTTTTATTTTTAAATCTATGTGCCCAAATAATAGAATTAAACACATTAATTAATTAATTAATGATCTTGTTTAATCCTAAAATCTTTTACTAATATTTTTCATGCAAATATATTCTAAGAATATAAACTATTGCAAAAATATTAACTTCGCCTGGTATGAGACTCAAATTAAAAAAAATTTTGGAAAAAATAATTTTTTTTTTACTGGTAGTCCACTGCACCGGTCGCACCGAATCCGAGCCCATTTGGCCTGTGGTCCACCGCGGCTGCGGTGAACCGCGCGCACCAGATCTCCAGCTGCCGTGACCCGTGAAGCTACCGCCCGCCCGAGAACCCGTGCCCGCACCCGAATCGGTCGGCCGCCCCGCGCCCGCGCCACACACGTGCACACTGGATCCGCTCCTAGACTCGCGGAGCGCGCGATCCGGCCCGTTTTGTCTCTGCCGTTGCCCAGCGAGCGACTCTCGTGTTGATCTGTTTTCGCACGCCCGAACCACTGCATGACCCGCGCAAAATTGAAGTTTCAATTGCAATCCATCGGCTTAATTTCACTGTATCACGGCTCGGCTCCAGCGGCTCATCAGACACTGAGTTCTGCGTCTGTTTCTTCTGCGTTTTTTCTGCGATTTCACTTGCAGTGGCTTCTTTGGACATATTTCATTCATAAAACTCATCCAAACCAAAACTACAACCGCCTATACCCATTTTAAATGGGTTTACACGATCCAATCAACTAAACCAAATTTCACAGAATGCTCTGTGAAATTTTACAGTACACACATGCCATACCATAAACAGTGAAGGATCACATATTTAAGCACCAAACAATGTTCTTCTCTATTTTTATTAACTAACATGCTCCCTAAGTCATTCAAATTCATGCTCTGATACCACTTCAAGGATTGACATTCACAGAGCATGCAAACGAGTATGAAAATGGAAGAACAAGAACATGAATAACAGAGTATGGCATCATCATGTTGGGATGAAAACATACCTCTTGGAGCCTTTAAAATTTGAAGAACATGGTTGAATGATTTGAAGCTCAAGAATAGCTTCTTCCTTCAACGTCCAGTGCACTGCATCCATGAACACCAGTGAAGCTTCCACTGTCCATCTCCGATTCTTTCTTCGCCTCCGGTGGAATTCTAGCTTTCCAGTTCACAGAATATGACCACTGCCTAAATCCAGTCGGTGAGCACACAATTTAGGAAGAAGAAATGATCACTCAGTTTTTTTCTCCATGTCTTTCACTGGTTTTTCCTTTGCACACATCCTCTGGTTTCATTGTCTCAGCTATTTATAGACAACCCAGAATAAGCAAACCCAGTGAACCGATGACCCTTGATATGACCAAATCCAGAAGCCAAAAAATCAAGGGACACACTCTCGGTTGGCTTCCTTTGGTTTCAAAACCAAAAGCCAGTGAGGAGAAGAGACAATACGAGAGAGAGAGCCAAGAGTCACCGGGGAGAAAGAAAATATTTTTATTTTTTTCTTTTTCCTTTTATTTTATTTTTCCACACAGAAAGCCAAGAGTCATGAAACCAAAAATAATTATTTTGATAAAAATAATATTCCCAGAATTTTATACCCGAATATTATATATAAAATAAATTTTGGCTTCACTCTAAACTCTTTTAAACTGTGTCCGGAAAAATCCTATGGTCCAGGCTATTGAGCCAAAATAATATTTATTATTTTTCTTGGACCCGAAAAATTCAAAATAATAAACATTAATTATTTTCTTTGGGATTAAATAAATAACACAATAAATAAATAATTAACCCAAATGAATAAAAAATAATTAAATATTAATTATTTATTTCTTGGAATTTAATTAAATAAATAACCTGATAAATAATTAAGTAATAATTATTTTTCTCTATTTTAAGTCCTGGTTAATTTTCTAATTATTCAAACTGGACCCAGGTCCTGAATAATTAATTAACCAATTAAACCAAATAATAAATTTCTCTCTATTTATTTTATTCCAATCCAATAATAAATTAGACTTCCTAAATAAAATAAAACTCTCTCAACTGAGATCATTTTCTCAACCCAAAAATTAATTAGGACTTACGGGCTATTCCGAGGACCAAAAAAACACATTGCCTTGGCTACTAAAATGACCAAAATACCCCTACTATATAAATAGATGTATTTTGCATTTTAAATATTTCCTAATATTACCATAAGGAAATATTGACCCCAAGGACAATGCTGCATTAGCAGAGTCTTTGACCTACAAGTGAAATGACTAAAATACCCCTCCACACATCGCCGTACATTTAGAGAGGAAGAAGTGTACTAACACCTCTCTAAAGATATCTACCATCCTTAGGCCTCTAGTCCAATGATCCACGACTTCCTGGAGTGTTTACACTTTCCAAGGGAACGACCCTAAAGCAAACATCCAAGTCATGTTTCCTAAGGCCTTGGATATTTACATCATCCGGACAATCACAAGGGGTGATATAGTGTAGAAACTATCTTGTATAAGTCTGTCTTAACTAACTAGTCACACATACCTAACATACAAGTATATTGGCCCTCCGATAGAACCTCAACTATAGTATATCAAAGCATATGCTTCCAGCTTCGCTAGACCACCAACTCATACTCAAGTCTTAGAGTACTAGTCCACGCTGTAGCGGTAGTAGTCTAGGTTTCTACCATATAGTACTTTTAAAAAACCACTACTACAGGTCCTATTCTACGTATTCGAAATACGTTTATGTCATGAAGTGAGTGGCCTACTCACTGGCTAAAGGTAAGCTATTCTCCATTTGGAATTCATAACATAATAACCTAAATATGATGAGATTTCCATTCTCATCAATTGGTTAAGAACAACTGTTTATGTGTTTACAAAACCCATGATCCATACCTTATTGTGAAAGACCTCTATTCATATGGATCACTTATTCAAACACAATGAGTTTGTTCCAAACGAAATTGTACACAAATGAAGAAAATTATTTCACAAACGATTTCTGAAAATAAATTCTTTTATTAACATATTCGATATTTTCATAAAAAAACTAGTCTAAGAGGGCATATTCCCAACATAAAGTTCACGACAATTTCCAATTTTCACACAGGTCATGGACCACGCTACCTATGCAGATCTCCAGTTTTCAGCAATCTTTTTTAGCACCATTTTACTTAGCTAGTTTCTATGATTGTTCCTACATAACATGCCACTTTTAAACCTTCTTTTGCAAACAACAATGGCTTGTTCTTTCTTCATTTCAAGGTGCAATGTTCAGAATTTATTTAAGGTATTTTTTCTGCATTTTATCCACTTCACAGTCCTAGAACATGCTTAAGCTGGCCAGTTATCACCCTAACTCCAAACAGCACCAAAAATCAAAATTTCAATTTAACAACATAACATAATTCTTCATCTTCAACCATGAAAACTTGTATCCAATTGATCCTTATCATGCCTGGGACAATTTTTGGGTGCTAGGGGATGAAGTCTTACCTATTTTATGATGCTACCCCAAGCTTGGAGAATAGCTGAAAATGGAGTTCTTCAATACAATAGGTTGAGTTTCAGTTTTGAATGTTCAAGGGGGACATAATTTCAGATTTTGAATGCTCAATGAGGTTGAGCTTTGGAATATATATTGCTTAAAAAATAGCTTACCATTGGTAAAAAAAATGCAATGAGAATTCAATGAGGTTGGTAAAAAATAGCTTATCATTGCTTAAAAACAGCTTATCATTGCTCAATGCTTTTCAATGCTCAATGAGGTTGAGCTTTGGTTCATTTTCATAAAAAATTGCAAATACCACAACTTATCATTGGTGGGAACATGTCTATTCTTTTGATAACTTTTTTTACAATTTTCTATGTGTATATGTTATAGGATAGTAGCATTTGGCTTTACCCTTTTAGTTGTCTACAACTTGGTTATAGTATCAGATTATATGTAGTTTGGTTGAATCACACACAATAAATTACTTGTTGTCAATTGCTTTGATGTTGGAGGAGAAAAGGGGGAGTATGCTATCTTCCAGCCAAAAATCTGGGCAGTTTTGCTAATATAACTGTCAGTGCAGCAATTTTGCAAATAACATGTTAATTAATTCTGCAATTTTGCTGTGAAAAAGGCATATGTTCAATTTGAGGCTAGGACATTGGCATATGTGTTGCTTTTTTCATCCATTATTTGGTTTTCTTATCTTGTATGTCTCTGATATGTATGACAACTTGGAGCTAGGTGTTGCAGTAGCTGAAATCTTGAGGAGGTTGAAAACTTGAGTCACATACTCGTTTCATTGTGCCTTAATATGTAGATTGGAGATTCTATGACTTTTTCCCAATATTATGCATTCTTTAAGTATATGTACAGTGTTTCATTGCTTGCACTAAATATTACTATAAAATGTTGTACCATAAAGACTAACTTTTGTGATTGCTTGTCCATCTTAAAGAATGAAATGGATGAAAGAAGTACACAACTCCCTCCTGGCTTAGAAGATAGACTTGGTCCAAATGATATCTTCTCCCAAGTTGTTGGACCAGATAGATATGGCAGGGTCCGCACGTTAGGCAACGGTGTTCACCCTTCAGATGTGTAGGGTGAAATTCCAAGTTGTACCACTTCTTTTCATATTATTCAAGAGCAAAGAGATGAAATTGCAAGTATGAAAGCACAGTTGAGTGAACAAGCAAAAGAGCTTGCCAAGATATGTGCTAAGTTAATGTCTTAGAGAGATTGTTCATCCCCACCTATTTCAAGAGTTCACTCAATAGGTTCTAACAATAACACCGCCACATTGAGGGTATACAAAACATTACAATATCATGGTTGTGTTACTTGTTTGTATGAAATAGGTTGATGTCCTATTTCATTGTTCTACCGTATTATTCATGACATGTCTAATATTTCTATTGTGCAATCTTTTGGCTTCGGCATAAATGCAGCATATGATGTCTATTATGCAATCTTTTGGCTTTTTTTGAGTATTATATAGCATATTTTAGCATCTAAGTCTAGTTTCCTTTATCTGGTGAGCATAAGCTATTTGGCTTGTTTAACTAATTCATTTTTAACTGAATAAAATATATCTTGTAGGTTCATAGCTATGTTTCACTTTTAAGCATGTTGGATACATCTAAAATAGTTGCAAAGGGCTTCATTCAAAGTGTGGACCCATCTCACGATGTTGGGGGTGTACTGCTGGGTGAGGAATGGTGTGAAGTAATGGTTCTAGTTCCATTTCATCATGAGGAGAAATTGTTGAGACCAATAGATTTTATTCAGACTATTGGAGATTCCATTGAAATAGGTATCACTTGGCTACGACACTTGGTAATTCTCTAATCACTTACATTCTTAAGCAAGTTAATATTTTTTTTTCTTCTAAGAGGATTTTATAATATTTTTACTAAATTCATTCTATATTATTGTAGATGAAGATTCGCGAAGCAGATTAAATACGTATTCCAGTGTCGAAGCTATTTGGGATTTGGACAAGATAAATTATTGCTACTATGTTTTTTTGAAGGCCACATGCTTGGCTTTATGCATGTATCTAAATACTTAATACTTATGTTTGAACAATTTTTGAATGTTATGAAATTTATAGGATTACTCTTTAATATATGAGTTACTTTGATTGCTTTTGACTTTTAATGATGTCTATTTAACATTTGTGTGTTATATATATAATATATATACGACAAGGATAAAAAACATATTTTTTGGATTTTTGTGAAATATTTAATTCATTTATTCAGATGGTAAATCTATTGTGACGCTTATTTTTGTCATACTTCAAAGGTTTTATGACACTAAAAACCCGTCATGGCAGAGGTTTATGGTGACGCTTATTTTTGTCATATTATCAAATGTTTCATGACTCTAAAAACCCATCATGATAGAAGTCTATGGTGATGCTTATTTTTGTCATACTATCAAAGGTTTCATGACACAAAGAATCCGTCATGACAGAAGTCTATGGTGGCGCTTTATTTTGTCATTTTTTCAGTATTGCCTGACACAAAAAAACCGTCATCCAAAAGGTCTATTGTGACGGTATAGGTGTGACATATTTTCCATTGTTTAATGACGACAAATTTCATCATTCAAACAACATATTGTGACCAATAATTGTGTCATATTAACGACCGTTTACTGACGTATAAATGTGTAATATAAACCTACATATTGTAGCCAAAAGTGTTGTCATAATAACATGAGTTTACTAACACAATTTTGCATCACTTAAAAGACCTATTATGACGATTTTTTCCGTCACAATAGCCGATCTGTGATGACGCTAAATAGCATCACTACACCTATTGTGATGGCCATATGCACGATGCCCTTTGAAAGCGTCACCAGCACAAAAGCATCACTATAGCTCACTTTAATGACGCTTTTTAGCGTCATTAAAGCCCTTTTTTCTAGTAGTGATTGAGGATGGGCTTACACTGGCTTAGCATGGAGATGCAGATGCAGCTTATGAGACATTAACTTCATTTGAATTTGTTTCATAATGCATCTCATGCGAACAATCTTAGAGATTTCTAATTTTCTTTGCCAAGCTTTGCAGTCTCAGTCTCAGTCTCAAGACATTTTAAATGCAATGCATCTTGTTTCGTCTATTAAGTTTCTCATTCAAAAATTGAGAAATAAAGAATGTGATGAATTAATCTTGAAGACATAATGTTGACATAATTACAGTTGAGCCCGTCATCAACAAGAAGAAATTACAGTTAAGCATCACTACAGAATTGACATAATGTTATTATCGACACTCAATTGCAAGAGTTGAATAACAAATTCAATGATCATACAGTAGAATTTCTAATTTGTTGTTCAATTTTAGATCCAAGAGAGATGTGTGCATCATTTAGAATTGATGATATTTGCAAGTTGGTTGAAAATTTCTATCCCAGAGACTTCACTGAATGTGAGATGATACAATTAAGATTGCAATTTGAGCATTTTCATCATGTGATACAAATTCTTGATTTTGAAAAGTTGTCTACTATATCTGAATTATGTCAATAGATAGTCAAGACAAGGATGTTTGAAATTTATCTAATTGTGTATCGTGTGGTAACCCTTATTCTTATTCTTACAATTTCTACAGCTACTACAGAGAGATCTTTTTCAGCTATGAATATAATAAGACCAAGCTTCGAAGCAAGATGGAATATGATTTTCTATCAGATTGTTTGATAGTATATTTTGAAAAGGAAATTGTAGAAAAATTTAGTATAGATTACTTATAGATGATTTTCGTGATTTGAAAGAGCAACGATCTGTATTTTGATACATTACATTTTTTATATTATATTTTGAAACTATTTTGAAATGGTTTAATATTACTATTTTCATAAATTATTTAATATAATAAATTTAGTTTAGTTTGTTATTGCCCCCTCCCAAATAATCCAACCCTACGTCTGTCCCTGAACATAGGACACAATGACAAAAGACGAACTTATAAATGGCGGTGTTCCTCATGAGCTCGATTCATAACTTTGTGTTATATATCATACGATTTACTTCCTCCTCTATCGTGCCTTAAGGTGGGGGCAATAGGGCGTTACTAAAAAATAGTAGTCCTTTTTGTTATTTGAGTTAACTTTGCATACATTAATTTTTATTACAAGAAAAAAAAAGTTTCAAAAACCAAAACGACTGTTTGGTAAGCTCAAATTCTATTTTTAATGAAGGATGAGGTTGGTTGTTTGGGCTTGGTCGAGTCCTGTTCATACAGGCCCATTTGAGCCCTAGTTTTGGATAATAACCATGGCGGGGATAGAAATGTGGAACTGGGAATTTAAGCAGTATGTAGCCAAACCATGAAACCAAGCCACTTCAGTTTCTTAATTGCATGAATCCCAAACCATATATTACAAAAATTCCGATGGAAAATATGTGTACACAGTACATATGACTTAAATTACACGGGAGCTGGAGCCCAGGCAAGCGAAGATGATGCTTCACTTGTTGTAGGAGGGTATGCTGCGTCAGAGAATGGAGCCTCTGCAACAATGGCGTTGGCAGATGCAGGGCCGGAAGCCACACCTGAACTTAGGACCTGAGCCATTGCACGTCGAGCACTGCTTCTTAGAGCCTTGCACAAGTCTGTTAAACTCACTCCTGCAAAAGATATTCAGAAACATCATGATTCAGAGAACCAATAACGCCCAATGGCCATTGATCAGCATCTCAAGTACTATCAGGAGAGTGGAAAACAAGTCTGATATGATCTGATTTACTATTTCTGTGTTTGTGAATTGAGAGTGTAGACAATCTTGTTCAGGACAGTGGAAAACACTAACCTTCAGCCACAGCCAAGTTATGGTAAAGATCAAGAATGTTGGGGCAGTTGTTGGAGCACGCCGGGGAGCAAATCTTGGAAGCAAAGCGGGGGTCGATGAGCGTGTCTGAAGAGATCCCAACAGATTTTCTGTCAAGCCCACATGCCCTTATGCATTCATCACTCTCAATGTGTTCGCGAATGTTTTCCACCACCACCTGAGAAGTTCTGCACTGGAATTCTGTAGTTCCACCCGGGGATGCATAGGTCTCCAACGAGCATCGCTTTCCAGACGATGAGATCGCAAATGAGCAGATCCCAACGGGCAATTCCTCGCAGACGAGCTCACCTGCATAAACCAAAAGTCAAATTTTGGTACAAGGAAAGAAGATCAGAAATCATAGACACTAAGAACAAGATTGGTCATGAGCTACCAAGTGCTCCTTGTAAGAAGATTGAGAATGCAAGAAAGAGAACCAATGCCATTTCGATAGACTAATTCCAAGCTTTATGCTCTCAAAGTATTGCTGGGCTATGGTTTCTTGGCAGCTGCATGTCTCTATATATAGGGATAAAAGCAAGAAAAATGACATAGTAACAAGAAAATCGGCGGAATTAATGATTTGAAAACTCTACATTGTGTTCGAAAGGTATGTAATGCCCGTCACTATGATTGATTGGGTAATGATTCGTCTGTTATAGGTAGAATTTGCTGAACAAAAAAAAAAAAAAAGGAAAATTTAGTTACCATATGATTCTTTTGTTATGGAATTTAAATGCCGGTGGGAATTAGGAAAGCCGCACCGTTCTTACTTCTCTCATAGGAGATGAATGGTAAGCTGTTTTCTTTCACACGTACAGGTGCCTGTCGCAATTTTCCATGATTACTGGTTTGTGTCATTTTCTTAGGTAAGTCTATATATTTTAATATTTGGCTGAGATTTGATGACCGTATTATTTTTTAACAAAATATACATTTCCCTTCTATATTTGAATATTCTCAATTTTTGGAATATCAAAAAATAAATATCTATTTCTTAAAATAAGTAGTTTTTCTTTAAATTTTCACAATTTTCTTTATATTGTGACATGTATGAAAATAAATATTTACTTAACATGATGATGAATTAGTGAATGGGGATCATTAATATACATTTTCAACTCCCATCTATGATCAAGAAGCTGAAAATATAGGAAATTAGTTGTTAAAAAATTGACTATGATTTCATCGATCAATTGATGATCACAAGAAGATCCAAAAATTTATGTGTTTGTGATTGCCGTTGCCGTTCGGCCTGTAATCCCTAAAAGATGGTAATTGGTAAGGTTGTTAAATTACGTGGCCAAAATTTTCAATTGTTTAACATAGGTTGCTATCAGCTTCTTCATCCTTTTTTTCATTTTTCTTTTCCTTCCTTTTTAACTTATCTTGTGCTGTTATTAATTATTCTTTCACTTCTAAAAAAAAAGCTGTTTTGAAGGTGTTTTTCAAAACATTTTTTGCTTATATTCTTAAAACAAAATTTCAATTTTTTTTCTTGTTCTAGCAGCTTAAAAAGAAACTTCAATAATTGGGAGGGAACATAGCTGTTTAGTTTTGAAGTTTTTGGAGTAGGGAATGGAATGATGTGAAATCAAACCATCATTTATTTTTTTTACTGGACTTTATGCATTTTAAAAAATTGAATGAAAAATCAAATATTTGGTAATTGTCATTCTCATTCAAATTTTTGGGTTTCACTTTTTCATTCTCCCATCGATAGGGTGAATCCTATTGTGTTTGATGAATCAAATACGAGTGAGGGATTTGTTGAAACTCATTATTATATATGCTCTATCATATATTTATTCCCATTATCATTCCCATTCAATGTAAACCAAATCCCAGAAATTAGGGCAACCACTTTGAATAGTAATAAAAAATTATTTTGCTCTTCAAACCTTTTTTCCCTTCAATTTTCATTTTTTAAAAACTTTTTTCTAGCAAAAAAAATCTAAATTTCATATTTATAGATATTTTTTCAGACTTATTGTCAATACTTAGTAATAATAAAAAATTGTGTCTATTTTTCACGATATTTTGCATGGATCAAGTATATCATGGCGAATTCTTCAAAAAATTTTTGTGTATTCCATAATGGAATCTGATGAGAGATTTTGGGTAAATGTTTAGTTAAATTGTTTCTGTTCACAGAAATAATTTATCTAAATAATGAATCCACATTTATATGCAATTATTAAGTTAGTGATCCTGAGCCCTTTTAAGGGAATACTAACCATGCATGTTGCATTTAAGCTATTTTTGGATAAATGGACCTCATAAACCATTCTCTTAACGAGTCCAAACGGTGCACATGATTCCTTTGGACGTATCATTATTTTTAACCTTTCCTTCTTTAATAACTCTATTTTTGTGAGGACCATCTTTTATAAAATACACTTTTTTAAAAAACGTTTTTTAAAATTAATTTCCTTTTTTTAAAGACACAAGTGTTATTAAATCATAAATCTCATAACTAATTTCTCTAGATAATAAGTATTTAATAATAATTTATTTATAATTAAATACTTTCGTAATCCTTTGTGTTAAGTTAAATGAGAGACTCAAAAGAAACAAATGGAATATTTCACATACATAACATGTGTTTCTTCGTGCAAGTAATTCTGTTGGCTAAAGTTGTTGCAATGTCATGAGAAATTATCCATCGAAGAGCCTTCGTCTTTTTAAATAGGTAGAAAGTATCAATGACTTCTTTTTCAGCTCAATATATTTTGTTAGCTTGTCACTATAGTAAAAATACATTTTTAAATTTAAAATTTTATTTTAATTTGATTATGAGTAATTTATTATAATATTTTTATTAATTAGAGATATTAATAGTATTAGTAATAAAATTCTAAATATTTGTTACAAAAGATTTACAGCTATTTGTAAAGTGATAAAAATGATAAGATTGTAAATTTTACTCAAATATCAGTTCAAAATGATTCACACCCAATTATTAACAACAAACTCCTACAAGATTCGTAAAAATAGATTTGTGGCCATTTATGGGGTGATAAGGATGGAAGGACAGAAAATTTTACTTCAATTTAAATATTTAAATCTAAAAAATAATCATTTAAGTGCGACTTAAGAGACGTAGAATCTTGACGACTTTGGCGAGTCTTGGATTGACAACATCAATCATTCTCCATCAATTAGGTTCATTAATCTCAAAATTATACAATCTTTGTAACGTAATTCTTGTTATTGTGTATATATAAATATGCCTAAGAATCACTCAAAAATAATAAGGTGAATGAGAAAAAAAAAATGTATTCTTCAAATTTCTATCTTTGTTTTAAATTTTCTTCTTGGTAATTAGTACATTGTTAAGAGAAAAATAAATCTCCATGATATCAATAATCTACTTGAATGTAACTAACTTTGTTAGTCATCACCTCACCTACCCTTACCAATTATCCTCTATAGCATAAGCAAGCTGTTGCTTTGGTAAACAGACAAAATTTATATGATCATCTCACCATAGATAGTGCAACATGAGAAATGTATGTGTGAGCTCCTATCATTGGGCCTTTCTTCTTATGGATGTATTAGTTGGCTTAATCCATGTGTTTAGAGGTTAATTTAATAAAGGGAGATAGTTTTGGAGTTATTTAGCAATTAAATTTACAAGAGGGTCTTTAGTCTAATAAGAAGGATCAGTTATGTTTTGGGGCTAACGTACATTGTTTTTTGGCAGATAAGAACTCTTTGCAAGAGACAGCTTTGGAGAGAGGAAGAATCAGCGAGAGAGAAGAACTCGGTGAAGGGATTGTGTCGGAGATTTTGAATCTAGGTAAGTCTTTCGATATTCATGCTTTGGTTCGGGTTAATTTGCATCTAGGGCTTGATTATTGTTGAATTGGGCGCAATGGTTTGATTTGGAGATTAGTTAGAAGTGTGGCAATTGTTTATATTTTTGGGTTCTTGTAGGCGGTTAGATACTCTGATTGTGGATTGTGGATTGATTGGTCTTTGAATTTGTCTGGTAAGGGACTTATGTCTTTTCTGTGTTTTCAAACTTACTGTAATTTTGGTAAAATTGTGATTGTTTTGCTAATAGTAGTATTTTTGTTATGAAAAGTGGATTGAGCATGATGTATTTACAATGCTTCGAGTATGATGATTATTGGCTAGAATAGTGTAAGTGAAGCTCTGTTTTAGTTGTGTTTGTATTATGAAAATTGATTGATGCTTGAGTTGGTTTTGAAAAAATTCCTAATCTCTGTTATAAGGCCTTTGGTTAGGGAGATATAATACCTAATTTTCAGTTATAAGACCTTTGCTAGGGGGATACAGTACCTAGTTTCAGTTTAGACCTTTCTTCTAATGGGATATAATAGTTAGGAGCTGATATCAGTAAACCGAAACCTTGCACTCAAGCATGTCTCAGATTCCGTAATATGTTATGATTTTATTACGTTTTGGGTGTGTGTGAGTTCAATTATGATTTGTTAAAACCTGGTGGTTGGTTGTGTTCTCTTTTCTTGCTTTTTGATTGTATTGTAAACTTTGAAAAATCTGAAAATTGGCCAAATTATACACTGTTTTGCTCTGAATTTTGAAACAGCTTCACCTTTCTTGAGCAAACTCAGTGCCAGCTCTATCACCCTCACTCGGCGCCGGCCAAGCACTGGAAAACGCCGGTTTTTTTTTTCTGCTTTGACTCGGCGCCGGCTACCTCCGGTACACCGTAATTTTGTTGCTTTTACACCCCTTTTCTCTATTGGAAGCTTAAGAACGCTTTGTTTGATTCATGGGAGCTCCCCTTACGATGTTCAATGTTCCCTCTTGGTCCTTGGAGTGCAAACCAACACACTATAAAGAGTTTCTTTACATTGATGATGAATTTTGTTAACGATTTGCAAAGGATAAGTATTAGTAGCATGCTCAATCCCAAAAAATCTATAATTTTCTTATTGAGCTAGTGAGTTTACCCCTTTTTTATTACCATTTTTGCAAGACATCAACTAGAAGAAGTGGAGTTAGACGAGTGGTTTGAAGAAGACTTGGTGTAATAGCTATTTGAATGTTTCTGAACCTCCCATTTTATTTTCAGATTTTCAATAGTAAAATGATGATAGATTTTGTTAATGTTAAAGTGAGAACGTTTCTCAGATTATATTGTAATTGAATTTGAGGAATTTGCATTTTGAGGTTCGATTATAATTTGGATTGATTAAACAACTTTGGGGGTCATCCGTTGTATTCTATTATAGGTTTAGTACTCTATTTTTAGGGTGTTGCTAGGTCATTCTCGGACTTGGGGCATGATATTTAGTGGTATCAGAGAAATAGGTTTTGATTCTCTAAATTCAAATTTTCAGTGAATTAATTAAGTTAGGAATTAAGGTTCGTATTTAAGTTTGAATCATGAGGTAGGTAGAAGCAAGAGAAGTACTTCCGGTTGTTTTGACTGTTTTGTGTTGTATTGATTCTTTTATATTTTCTTTTACTTTGATTATACTAGCATGCGTGTTTGGATGAGCTAGCAATGGCAAGAAGAAACAGAAGAGTGGTTCAGGAGGGTGCTAGTGACAATGACAGGGATAGGGCAGTTGTGCAGGCTCAGGGATAAACTAGTCGGGCAGTTCGAGATGCGAGTTCCTCTGCCACGGTTTCAGCATCATGCAGGGTTTTCGATGTACCGCATATGGAGGTCAGTCTGCCTCCGCCCCCACTGTTTGTACCATCGCCAGTTCTTCTGAGTCACCCTTAACTTCTATGCCAATGGGGGTGCCCACTTTCTTCCCATCAGCTATGCCAAGGATTAGCACACCGTTGGACATGCCCACGGCTTTGGCTATGGTGGCTTAAGTAATATAGAGCCAGTAGCTACTGCAACAAGAACATATGAGAGTTCAGCAGGAGCAGCTTAGGCTTTAGGAGGAACATCAGTGGCTCTAGCGGGATCGGGAGCGCAAATATCAGAGGAATAAGTAAGGAGCAAGATCATTATATGAACGCATGAAAAAAATAGGGCTCCCAACATTTAATGGTATAGGTGAGCCGGGTAGAGCTGAAGAGTGGATCGAGGAACTGGAGCATCATTTTGAGACCATGGAAGTCCCGGAGGAGGTCAAGCCGAAGGTGGTTATTCCGTTCTTGGTAGGGGAAGCACTGAGATGGTGGAAGGGTGTGAAGTCTATCTACTGTCAAGGGAAGGAGCCATTCACTTGGGAGAAGTTCAGAGAGATCTTTCTAGAGTAGTACTTTTGAGATACCTTTAAGATGGAAAAGGAGAACCAGTTCTTCGAACTAGTGCAGACTGAACAGATGAGTATAACGGATTATGCATTCTAGTTTAATGCTTTGGAAAAATATGCTCCAACTATCACGCGAGACCCTATTTGGAGGATAAACAGGTTTGTTCGTGGACTGCAAGCAAGAATTAGAGGGAAGACTATTAGCAATCAAGCCTAGCAACTATAAGGAGGCCTATCAGAGGAGTTTGGATATAGAGGCAGAATTCAGATGGACGAACTCTGAGAGGGACAAGAAGAGATTTAGATCACAGTTTGAGTAGGGGCAGGGTACCCGATCAGCAGTGAGTTAAAAACAAGGTCCCAGACCCGTACACAGCTTTGGGGAGAGTGTCGAGTCAGGATAGCCTGGATTCCATTTGGGGCAGGGACCTAGGGCTCTACCCCCAGGTCTTATGGATGCCAGAAGGAGGGTTATGGCGAGTGTTCCAAGGCTAGTTGTTTTAGGGCCCTGTACCGATAGTGCTGCAGGGTCTTCAGCGTCCAACGCAAACTCAATTTAGAAGGATTGTAGCACATGTGGTAGGAAGCATTCAAGAGAGTGTAGATAGGCTACTGAAAGTTGCTTCAAGTGCAGAAAGTAAGTCACAAGATTGGTCAGTATTTAAAGTTAGCTCAGGGGCTGAGGCAAGCAGCGTTTAATTCAGGGCCACCCAGGGTCGGGGGACAGTAGAAGAGGTCCAATGCTCGAGTGTTCGCCCTCACCTGCAAGAAGACAGATGCATCAGATGATGTGCTGACAGGTATCATTCTGATTAACTCAGTGTCTGCTGTGATTTTGTTTGATTGTGGCACATCTCATTTATTCATATCCCATAGATTTATTAAGACCCTCAAGATAGCCCCTACCTGCTTAGCCAATCCCTCTAGGGCATCTATTTCCAATGGCAAGGTGTTAGGCTCTAACCTGGTTCATAAGGGGTGTCGGGTGAGTATTGGTGATGAGGAGTTAGAGGCTGATCTAATACAGATTAACATGGTGGATTTTGATGTTATCTTAGGTATGGATTGGTTAGTTAAGAATCATGCTTTAGTAGATTGTTAGGACAAGAGTGTGCAGTTTGCTATTTCGGGTAGAAGAGCTTTCTATTTTGAAATTAGGGAAGAGAACAGAGTAAGAAGTCTATTCCAGTGATTTCTGCAGTCAGGGCTAATAAGATCTTACAGAAGGGGTGCGAGGCGTATTTGGCCTATGTGGTTGATGTGGGGAAGTAGGAACCACTAATAGAGTATATACCTGTTGTGAACGAGTTTCTTGATGTATTCCTAGAGGATTTGCTAGGGGTGCCTCCAGAAAGAGAAGTCGACTTTGAGATCAACCTTATACTAGTAGTAGAATTGATCTCTAAGGCTCCATACAGAATGGCTCTAGCAGAACTGAGAGAATTGAAGACTTAACTTCAGGAGTTGTTGGATAACAAATTCATCTGACTCAGTGTATCACCGTGGGTCGCACCTGTCTTATTTGTGAAGAAGAATGACGGTAGCATGAGGATGTTCATTGACTACCGAGAATTGAACAAGATAACCATGAAGAATAAGTACCCGCTACTGAGGATTGATGACTTGTTTGATCAGCTGAAGGACGCTAAGTTTATCTCTGCGATAGATCTGTGTTTGAAATACCATCAGTTACGTATTAAATCGGAGGACATACTGAAGAATGCATTTAGAACTCGTTATGGGCACTATGAGTTTTTAGTTATGCCTTTTGGCCTAACTAATGCACCGACAACATTTATAGAGTTGATGAACATAGTGTTTAAGGATGAGTTGGATAAATTTGTGGTGATATTCATAGACGACATTTTGGTATATTGACCGTCGGAGGAAGTTCATCAAGAAAATCTGAGGGTAGCTTTGTAGAGACTCCGGGAACAGAAATTATATGCTAAGTTCAGCAAGTGTGAGTTTTAGTTAAGAAGTGTCACATTTCTGGGTCACATTATTTCTGAGGAAGGTGTGTCAGTAGACCTTAAAAAGGTTGAAACGATAGTAGACTGGCCGAGACCGACTACAACCTCTGAGTTAGAAGCTTTTTAGGATTGGCTAATTATTACCAGAAGTTTGTGGAGGACTTCTCGAGGATTGCTACCCCGTTGACCCAATTAAAGCAGAAGAAAGTTCAGTTTAAATGGAATGAAGTTTGTGAGAAGAGCTTTCAAAAGTTGAAGGAGCTTTTGACTTCAGCACCAGTGTTAGCGTTAACCACAGAGTTAGGAGGATTCACCATTTACAGTAATTCCTCGAAGAACGAATTGAGTTGTGTACTAATGCAAAATGGTAAAGTGATAGCTTATGTCTCTCGTTAATTGAAGCCGTATGAACAAAATTACCCTACGCATGATTTGGAGTTGGCAGCTGTGGTTTTTGCTTTGAAGATTTGGAGGCATTATTTGTATAGGGAGACATGTGAGGTTTACTCAGATCATCAGAGCCTGAAGTATTTGTTCATATAGAAGGAGCTCAATATGAGACAACGTCGATGGTTGGAACTGCTCAAGAACTATGACTTGAGGATTCACTATTACCCAGTGAAGGCTAATCGGGTTGCAGATGCTTTGAGTAGGAAGAAGTCAGAAATTTTGGCATCCATGCTCACAGATCAGGATCAGTTGATTAAAGACTTTAAGGGACTGGAATTGGAAGTGGTTCGACCAAATACAGGTGTTATGACTGCCCTAACAACTAGTTCATCATTGGTGGAGTGCATTAAGGAAGCTCAGTTGTTGGATGCCGAATTGGAGAAGTTGAGGGCAACAACTCTTAGAGGGGAGCAACTAGATTTTTAGATTCATGAGGATGGTAGTCTATGCTTTTGTGGTAGGTTATGTGTTCCCAAAGATGAGGTATTGAGGGTTGACGTACTTAAGGAGGCACACAACGTAAAACTCTCGATTCACTCAGGAGGAACCAAAATGTATAAAGATCTCAAGAGGAACTTTTAGTGGAATGGTATAAAGCAGAGCATAACTAAGTATGTGTCTAGGTGTTTGGTGTGTCAGCAAGTCAAAGCGGAATATTAAAGGCCAACAGGGTTATTGCAACCTCTGGAGGTTCATGTGTGGAAGTGGAGCATATCACAATGAATTTCGTCGTTAGGTTACTCAAGTCTAAAACTGGAAAGGATACTATCTGTATCATAGTGGATCGATTGACAAAGCCTACTCACTTCTTACCTATGAATGTGACTGCTTCTATGGAGGAATTGGTCCAGATATACATGGATGAGATTGTTCGGTTACACGGAGTGCCAGTGAGTATTGTGTCAGACAGGAACACCAGGTTTGTACCATGATTTTGGAGTAATTTTAACAAAGCAATGAGAACAACTATCACCCTCAGCACTGAGTTTCCTCCTTAGACAGATGGGTAATCGGAGCGAACGATTTAGACTTTAGAGGATATGCTTCGAGCATGCGTTTTGAATTTTAAAGATAGTTGGGTGGACAGCTTAATGTTGGTGGAATTTTTGTATAATAACAATTATTAGGCCAACATCGAGATGGTTCCATATGAGGTACTCTATGGTTGAAAGTGTAGATCATTAGTATGTTGGGATGATGTGGGTGAAAAAGTTATGACTGGCCTGGAATTGGTGTAATTAGCATATGAGAATGTGCAAATGATCCAGAAAAAATTAAAAGCAGCTCAGGATAGTCAGAAAAGTTGGGCGGATAGCAAGCGAAGGCCTTTAAAGTTTCAGTGTGGAGATAACGTGTACTTAAAGGTCTCTTCTACCAAAGGAGTGATGAGGTTTGGCAAAAGTGGGAAGTTAAGTCCGCGATATGTAGGACCATATGAGATACTTGAAAGAATTGATGAATTGGCTTACCGATTAGCATTGCCACCGATATTATCGAGAATTCATAGCATATTCCATGTATTACAGTTGAGGAAGTATATGTCGGATCCGAATCACGTGTTGGAGGTATCATCTTTGCAAGTGCGGGAAGATCTGACTTATGATGAGGTGCTTGTAAGGATTATAGATAGAAAGTTGCAGGTTCTTAGACGAAGAACCATCCCGTATGTCAAGGTGCAATAGTCCAATCACTCAGAACGTGATGCAATTTGGGAATTGGAAGAGAAAGCTCATTAGAAGTACCCGTATCTGTTCAATGGCTTAGGTGCGTAAGTTTGAGGATGAAACTTTTCGTAAGGGGGGTGGAATATGAGCCCCGACCCAACCCATCATTGGGCCTTTCTTCTTATGGATGTGTTGGTGGGCTTAGCCTTTTTGTTTAGGGGATATTTTAATAAAGGAGAATAGTTTTGGGATTATTTAGCAATTAAATTTACAAGGGGGTTTTTAGTCTAATACGAAGGATCAATTACGTTCTGGGGCTAACGTACATTATTTTCTGGTAGACAAGAATTCTCTGCAAAAGACAGCTTTGGAGAGAGGAAAAATCAGCGAGAGGGAAGAATCCGGTGAAGAGATTGTGCCGGAGGTTTCGAATCTAGGTAAATCTTTCGATATTCGTACTTTGGTTCGGGTTAATTTACGCCTAGGGCTTGATTGTTGTTGAATTGGGTGTAAAGGTTTGATTTGGGGATTAGTTAGAAATGTGGCAATTGATTAAATTTTTGGTTTCTTGTAGGCGATTAGATACTCCGATTGTGGATTGCGGATTGATTAGTCTCTAAATTTGTCTGGTAAAGGACTTATGTCTTTTTTGTGTTTTCTGACTTACTATAATTTTGGTAAAATTGTGAATGTTTTGCTAATAGTAGTATTTTTGTTATGAAAAGTGGATTGAGCATGATGTATTTACAATGCTTCAAGTATGATGATTATTGGATAGAATAGTGTAAGTGAAGCTCTGTTTCAGTTGTGTTTGTGTTATAAAAATTGATTGATACTTGAGTTGGTTTTGGGAGAATTCCTAATCTCTGTTATAAAACCCTTGGCTAGGGAGATATAATACCTAGTTTTTAGTTATAAGATCCTTGCTAAGGGGATACAATACCAAGTTTCAATTCAAGCCCTTCTCTTAACAAGATATAATAGTTAGGAGCTGATATCAGTAAACCGAAACCTTACACTCAAGCATGTCTCAGATTCTGTAATATGTTATGATTCCATTATGTTTTGGGTGTATGTGAGTTCAATTATGATTTGTTAAAACATGGTGGTTGGGTGTGTTCTCTTTTCCTACTTTCTGGTTGGGGGTATTGTGAACATTGAAAAACTAAAAAATTGGTCAAATTGTATGCTGTTTTACTCTAAATTTCAGAACAGTTTCGCCTTTCCCGAGCAGACTCGGCGCCGAATCCATCACCCTTACCCGGCGCCGGCCCAGCACTGAAAAATGCCGGGGTTTTTTTTTTCTACTTTAACCCGGCGCCGTCCCTTCTCCCTAGACCGACACCAGCTACTTCCTGTACACCGTAATTTTGTTGCTTTTACACCCTTTTTCTCTATTGAAAGCTTAAGAGCGCTTTGTTTGATTTATGGGAATTCCCCTTGCGATATTCAATGTTCCCTCTTTTCTTGGAATGCAAACTAACACGCCATAAGGAGTTTCCTTGCATTGATGATGAATTTTGTTAACTATTTGCAAAGGATAAGTATTAGTAACATGCTTAATCCCAGAAAAGTTATAATTTTCTTACTGAGCTAATGTGCTCACCCGTTTTTTATTACCATTTTTGCAGGATATCAGTTAAAAGAAGAGGAGTTAAACGAGTGATTTGAAGAAGATTTGGTGTAATAGTTATTTGAAGGTTTCTGAACCTCCTATTTTATTTTCAGCTTTTCGATAATAGAATGATGATAGATTTTGTTAATATTAAAGTGAGAACGTTTCACAGATTATATTGTGATTGAATTTGAGGAATTTGTATTTTGAGGTTCGATTATAATTTGGATTGATTAAGCAATTTTAGGTGTTATCCGTTATGTTCTGTTATGGGTTTGGTACTATAATTTTAGGGTGCTGCTAGGTCATTCTTGGACTTGGGGCGTAACAGTATGCACTAAAATTTCATAGCAAATAAACTAATATTTAGCCTTGACTATATCACTTGGAAAAAATCAAATAGGATGCTTTGGGAATAGGTCATCAACATCTTGTCTGAAATAGCACTTGAACTTGTCATTGGACTTCAATCTGCTAAACAAGTATCAGATGAGCTCCAAGAGACTTATGTACAAGATTCTTAAGAATGAGAATTCACCGTCAAATAATAATTATTGTATCTAAAAAAAGATACAACTACCTTACTAGCAAATATCTCAATATTTTTTAAAGGCCTTTATGTTAGTCTTCCTGCTATTGGCCATCCAATTGCTGAAAAGGAGAAAATTTATACTCTTCTAAACAATTTGATCTCTCGATATAAGACTTTCACTATCACCATACTCAAATCACCAATACCTATATACTTTAAGGTAATTTCACTTCTCCAAGGCTTTGAGTAAAGAATAAAATTGTAGGAACTTTTATGGGAAATGCAATGCAATTCAGTAATAAACAAACCAAAATCACAACAATAGAGGTGATTTTACTTCTAGAGGACATGGCTTTCAGCCTACAAAATACAAATATGCATACCATTGCAGATCGGCATACAAAACCACTTCTCTCTAATGGCACTTAATTGCACTGTATTACTCCTACTAAGCATAAATTATACCAACACAATACTTGCTAACTTTGCTAAAAAAAAGAGGTCATATTGCTACTTGCTACCATATGTTGGGATCAATAGAAGAACAAACCTATACAATCCAATGACATCCCACAACATCGGTTGCTTGGCCTTTGACAATTTAGTTCAAGATGTTTAATACACCACACATATACGGGTCTCGAGTCACTTGAAACTTGAATTATGAATTTACTGATTGTGATTTTTGTATTAAGGAATGAGAAATGGATTGGGTACTAATGACCAAGTAATGCAAGGGTAAATTATATGTGCTCTCACCTCCTAATCAGATTAATTTTCCAATCAATTTTTCACAATATTAGTGGAGGTGTGGCATCAACGTCTTGGACATCCATAAGACTCAACTTTTCAAAGGCTAAAATCTGCAAGGTTAATTTTAGTACTAGTTCTAATAAAAGACCACTTTTTGTGAGAGTTACCAATTGGGAAAATTGAGTAAATTTTCATTTAATTTGTTAGAGTCTGTTAGTTCAAAAATATTTAATAAAATTCATTATGATCTTTGAGGACCAACTCTAACATTATTCATTGTAAAATACAATATTATGGCAGTTTTGTTGATAACTATTCGAAAATATTATTGGTTAACTCTTTAGTATGGATTTGATTTTTTTACTACCCTTTTACCAGTTGAAAGTTATATTTTTTACAGTTTAACCCCCCCAAAAAAAATCATTTAGGTGGAGGAGGAGAATTTGTTAATTCAACATAGAAATTACATTTTCAACAAGAAAGGATAGGCCACCATATTTCTTGCCCCATATATCAAAACAATCTAACACTATTGAGCTCAAACATTGAATCATAAAAGACTTTAGTTTGACTATATACTTTATTATAGTGGTATTTCAAAAAACTTTTGAGTCGAAACTTTTCAAATAGTAGTTTTTCTAATAAATCGTCCTAGTTAGGTAATTTATTTTAAGACATTATCCTTCAAATTATACAACAAATACCTAAATTAACTACTCTTGTTTACATGTTTTTAGATCTTGTTACTATCCTTACACGTGGGAGAATAAGAAAAATAATTTTTATCCTAAAACAATTCATTGTGTTTTTGCAAGATAAAGTGAGAATCATAAAGAGTACAAGTTTTGTCATCCAACATATCAAAAATTCATCTTTTTGTGCCATATCGTCTTTGCAGAGAATGTTTTTCCTTATAAAACACCATCTTCTCTATCACATCTTGCCTACAAATTTATCAATTTATGAATTTATTTTTTGGGAACCTCACCCAACACTTATTAATAATAATTTTTCTTCTTTGTAAAAACATAATGATCAATCATCTGCATCTCCAAATGCAAGTAATAATTTGCCTCACATTCTTTTGGTTGTTCCTCTAGAGCTCTTTTCAGACATTCAATTAGCTAATATCTCTAAACCTATTACATTATCTGAACAAGCTTTTGATAATATTGAGCAGTTTTCTATAACCTTATAACTTGATCATGAATCTCCTCTCAATCCAAATGATGAACATATGAAACAATTACTATCCAACAAAGTCTGTCATCCAATGATTACTCGACTAAAAGATGGGATAATTAAACCTAACTCTAAATATGCTCTAACTATTATTCATCATTCTATTTACAAGAGTAAAAAGTAATTAAAGCTGCTTCTCAACATCCTAGGTAGAGGGTTGCCATATTAAAAGAACTTGAAGCCTTATATCGTAATCGGACTTAGCACTAATACTCCGAATTCCTTATATGCATGTAATTAGTGCTAAATAGATTGTAAGATGGAATTAAAGGTTGATACTACATTGGAGCACCTTAAAGCACAATTTGTCACTAAAGGATATCATCAAATTAGTAGGGTTGACTATTCTGAAACTTTTTCTCCAATTATCAAATTAGGAACAATATGTCTTGTAATTAGCATTGTATTTATTCACTAATAGGAAATTTGTCAATTAGATGTCAAAAATGCCTTTTTATATGATAATATCTTTGAGGATATATACATAGTTCAACTCCCTGGTATGATTGATTCTCTGAAGTCTAATCATATGTGCAAACTTGATGATACACTCTATGGCCTTAAACAAGCCCCTAGAGCATTGTTGTTTAATTCTTTCCTACTTAAATTTAGTTTTTCTTGTAGTATGACTGATCTATCTTTACTCATTTATTAGTCCCCATAGCGCACTCTTGTTCTTGTTCTTCATGTGGATGATATACTAGTTGTTGGATTCGACACCTTCCTACAAACTCACTTTCTTATGGTTCTCGTTCATGAATTTACTATGAAGAATCTTGGCCCTATTCTTCATTTCTTAGCATGGAAGTCTCCTCTACTGCCACTGGGTTACATATGTGTCAAAGTTATTATTGTTAGGAATCCTTGTTCATGCAAATACAAGTTGTGTAGCGAAATAAAATCAAGAATTCTCACCAAGGATCTTATTTATGCGTAAAAGGATTTGAAATGGGTGAAGAAAATTACCTCACGTGAAAATCTCTATGAATGAATTTGTTTTTCTTCTCTGTTCGTGGCGCGATCTAGAAAACTCCAAGCACGTCTTCTCCTTCGTTTTTCCAAGTCACTAAATCTCAGGGTTAGAGATTTCTCTAATAGAAATCCACACAAAAATTGTACTCAAGAACACGCCCGGATTTTGTGCTAGCAAAATCACTTGGCAGCTAGGGTATATTTTTGTTGAGAAGAAGATGTTTTACAAAAAGCACTCTCCATTTTTCTAAAAAAACTTCCTGTGTAATTTTCAAAAATTATAAAAAAAACATGAAGTGTACACACACACACACACACACACATATTTCCTTCGTTATTTTGGTAATCAGAATCCATAGCAATCATAAATTCTTAATTACCAAATGTTATTATGATTTTTAATAATTATAATGTAGCCCACAAATTATAACTAATTCTAATTTGACCACAACAACTTTTTCTTTTCAGAATTAATCTAGTAATATTATCAAATAACATCTTGAGCACTCAATTCTCTATTGTGTGTGACCTATTAAGTTTCCCAATCTATTGGTAACAAATATGAATTAATCCAAATATTTTTGAGATTAATAATTCTTAATAATTTAGAATTAACCTATTAATTCTACACAGAATTGGTTTATTAATTCATCAATTAATAAACCCATATTCAGCAGATCATGAGCGGTATCTAGCAATATATTATGATCACTTAAGAGTCCAGAAAGTCAAGTGACTTGACATGAACCCTTCAATAACAAACTATAATGCAATAAATTTCTTTCACCATACAATATCTCATTCGGTTTGAAATACGAAATTTGCGCCAACTTCCTCTAGAATATATATTAATTCTGATATGAATATATTAGTACTTGAACCAGAAATTCACTACTCTATAAGTGTATCAATTAGAACTGTTTCTAATACATAATCATCTTGGTTAAGGATTTTACGACTAATAATTTCAATAAGTGGCCGTGAAATGTTCGTCCCTACTATTAGGAGTAGTGAATCCTTTATTGACCCTCTTAACTACTTTCGTTTGCTTCACATGTACCCAATATCCACCCCATAGGTGGCCCTTGATTTGGTTCTAGAGATTGGAATCAAAGTACAATGTTTAGCAAATAAAGTATCTTGGAGATCTCAAATTTAAGAATACTTGCACGTTTGCTATAGACAGATTCTATCACTGGTACTAAATAGTTATCTATGTGGTTATCTTATAGTTAGGTCATCTAATGTACTTATTCTATTAATAAGCATCCACATATTAACTTTGAGTATCACAATACTCACAGATGTGAGAACCACCACCTGATTAAATCAGAAAATCTAACACGTGCTAGTCTTAACGTATTAATGAAGTCCTATCTCAGTAATACTACGACTAGGGATTATTTAAATACTAACACTATATAGTATAGTAGGAATTTCACATCATGATTTTCTTAATACAATGTTGTACTAGAGACTTTATCTAACAATTACTTTACATGAAAGTAAAGAAAATAAACTGAAAGATAAATAATGTATTGTATTATAAAACAAATGTGTCATATACAAAGTACAAGTGATTGCCTCTAGGGCACAACACTAACAAACTCTCACTTGCACTAAAGTCAATCATTCATGTATCTAATACCGAATGACTCAACATGCCTATCATGTTCCTTCTGGATAATGCTTTTGTAAGCAGGTCAGCTATGTTCTCATCCGTGAGAACTCTCTCTATCTTTACATCCTCTCTATCTATGATCTTCCAAATAAGATGATAGCGTCGTAGCACGTGCTTAAATCGTTGGTGAGACCGTAGCTCCTTGCTTGCGCAATGGCTCCGTTATTGTCACAATAAGGATATTGGACCAACAACGCTAGGGACTACATCCAATTCCGTCACGAACTTCTTGATTTAAACAGCTTTCTTAGCTGCTTAGAAGTAACTATGTACTCAGCTTCTGTCGTAGAGTCAACAATAGTCTCTTATTTGGAACTTTTCTAACTTATTATCCTTCCACATAACGTAAATACGTAGCTAGACTGTGGTTTGAAACCATCTTTGTCAGATTGAAAACTGGCATCAATATACCCATTTACTTTCAAATTATCTTCTCCATAAACCAAGAATACATTTTTAGTCATTCGCAAGTACTTAAGAATGTTCTTTGTAGCCGCTCAATGACCCTTACCAAGGTTAGATTGGTATCTACTCGTCAAACTGAGAGCACAGGATGCATCGGGCCTTATACATATCATAGCGTACCTGATATATCCAACTATTGAAACATATGAAATTTTACTCATGTGATCCCTTTCAACTTGTATCTTGTAAGACATCGACTTTGAAAGGCTTACTCTATGCGTTATGGGTAAGAATACCCTTTTTGGATTGATTCATGCTAAACCTCTTTAGCACTTTGTCTATGTATGTACACTGTGAAAGACCTATCTCTATAGATCCTAATTCTAAGAATATAGATTGCTTTTCCAAGGTCTTTCATAAAGAATTTATTGGACAACCAAACTTTAACTGATTAAAGGACAAGTACATTATTTCCTATTACTAATATGTCATCTACATAAAGTAATAAGAAAATGATTGCGCTCCCACTAATCTTCTTGTACATACAAGGCTCATCCATATTTTGAATGAAACCAAACTCTTTGATTGTTTCATCAAAACGGATGTTCTAACTCCTAGATGTTACTTTGAAAACTAACGGAAGCCATGCATGCAATAAAGATGAAGCCAAAAATAGCACAGAGACTGTGCAACGAAAGAATAAAAATTTAATACCTTTCAATTGTGTTATTTTTTTTGGTTGTGAAGTAGATGTTGAGTGAACCACTGAAATGGTTTCTTTTCTAGACGACGTTTCCTGTTGATGACCTGCCAATCTCCTACTTCTTCATAGCATGAACGCGAAGTCTTTACTTCTCAGAATATTCCACTACACAATTTATGTTGGTGAAACAACTTAGTCGAGAAAAAACTCTTCTTGATCATTTGCTATTGATTAGCAAAATTAGGACGACAAAAAAAGGAAGAAGGAAAAACGAATAAGAGAGAGCTTGGCAGAGAAAAAGAGATCTATTATTTTTTCGTATGTCTACTGTGTAGAGAATCTAACAAGAACACACGACTATTCACTTGATCAGATAACCAAAACACCGAGATTTTGATATTTCAAAACTCTCAAAAGCTATCAATAGAAGAGGCTTGATTAAGCCTTAACTCTTCTGTTCCATGAATCAAAATAATCCTTTAGTCCAGACTATTGAGTCAAAATTAATTTATTATTTTTCTTGAACCCAATGAGCCCAAAAGTAATAATCATTAATTATTTATTTCCTTGACCTATTAAAATAACTCAATAAATAATTAATAAGCCCAAATGAACAAGAATAATTATTTAAGTCTTTTATTAACTAGTTTAAATCTAAGTTAATTTCTAATTATTCAATTTGAATTTAGATCGTGAATAATTAATTAACCAATTAAACTATATAATAAATTTAATTTCTCTCCTTCCTTATTTTATTCAAGTCCAAAAATAAATTAAACTTCTTGAATAAAATAAAATCCCTTTTATTGAGACAATTTCCTCGACCTAAAATTAATTAGGACTTACGGGCTATTCCGAGAATAAAAAAGACACATCGCTTTAGCTATTAAAATGACTAAAATATCCTTACTATATAAGTTGCTGTATTTTACATTTTATATATTGTCTAATATCACTATAAGGAAATATTGACCCTAAGGACAATATTGCGTTAGCTATGTCTTCGACCTACAGGTAAAATGACTAAAGTATTCCTCTACATACCGTTGTGCATTTAGAGAGGAAAGAGTATACTAACATCTCTTTAAAAGAGATCTACAATCCTTAAACTTCTAATCCAATGATCCACGACTTCTTGAAATATTTTTGCTTTTCAAGGGAGCTATCCTAAAGCTAATATTCAAATTATGTTCCCTAGAGTCCTCGATAATTAGATTATTCGGACAATTACAAGGGCCGATATAGTGTAAACAGTATTTTGTACAAGTCTGTATTGACTAATTAGTCACATATACTCCACATACAAATATATTGGTCCTTCTAAAGAACTTCTACTATAGTATATCAAAACATACGCTTTCAACTTCGTCAGACTACTAACTTATACTCAAGCTGTAGAGTACAAGTCCACGCTGTAGCAATAGTAGTCTAGGTTTCTATCACATAGTACTTTTAGAAACCACTACTACAGATCTTATTTTACGTATTCGAAATTTGCTTGTATTGTGAAATGAGAAGACTACTCATTGGCTAAAGGTAAACTATTCCCTATTTAGAATTTATAATACAATAACTTTGCCATGATAAGATTCTCATTCTCATCATTCGGTTAAGAATAGTAATTTATGTGTTAAATATCCCATGGTCCATACCTTACTGCAAAAGACCTCTATTCACATGAAGCATTTATTTAAACACAATAGGTCTTTTTTAATGAAAATTGTGCATAAATATAAAGAAGATTTCACAAACAATTTATGAGAAAAATACGTTTATTAATACAAGTCAGAATTACATAAAAAACCTAGTCTAAGAGGGCATACATCCAAACACTAGAAGTTTGCTTAAGTCCATAAATGAAATTTTGTAGCTTGCATATTTTTGTGCTATCATTGGATGTGAAACCCTCAGGTTGTGTCATATACACTTAGTCAAATTTTCATTTAAAAAAGCTATTTTTACATCCATTTGTCAGATCTCATAATCATGATGAGCGACAATGGCTATGAGTATCCTGATAGATTTTAGCATGACTACTGACGAGAATGTTTCATCATAGTTAATACCATATTGTTAATGATAACCCTTAGTCACTAGTCGTACTTTATAGGTAACTACATTACTATCCATGTCGATTTTCTTATTAAAAACCCATTTGCACCGAATAGGTTTTATTCCTTTTGATGGATCAACCAAAGTCCATATTTGGTTATCGTACAAGGAATCCATTTCTAACTTCATAGCTTCAAGCCATTTGTCAGATTCTAAACTGTTCAAAACTTTTTTGTAGATAGTAGGTTCATTTTTATTTATGAGCAATACGTCATTGTGGTCACTTATAAGAAATTCATATTTCTCTGGTGCCACACGTATCCTACTCGACCTACGATGTTCTTTTGTAGTAGAAGGCTCATTTATGCTCTCAATAGATATAGGATTAGACGATTGATCCTTATTTATTTTTTCTTCTTGAACTTCATTAAATTCAATTTTACTCACACTGTTCCCTTTGAGTATGTGCTCATTCTTTAAGAAGATAGCATGCTTCGAAACAAATACTTTATTTTTGGAGGAGAGATAGAAATAATATCCAAAAGATTCTTTCGAACATCCCACAAACAAACACTTGTCAGACTTACTTTTAAGTTTGTCTGACTGTGACCTTTTGACAAACGCAAAACAACCTCATACTCTCAAGTAAGATAACTTTGATTTTTTGCTAAAGAATATCTCAAGTGGGGTAGTATCAACCATTTTTAACAGAACTCTGTTTAGAATATAAATAGAAGTCTCTAGTGCATACCCTCAAAACAATTTTGGTAAGTCTGCAAAAGCCATCATGGTCTGCACCATGTCTAGAAGGATTCGATTCCTTCTTTTAGATATACCATTATATTGAGGTGTATTTGGTGAAGTCCTTTGAGATAATATCTCATTATCTCTAAGATAATCTTGAAACTCTTAGCTTAAGTATTCCTCCTTGATCCGATCTTAGAGTCTTAATACTTTTACCAAGTTATTTTTCTACTTCATTCTTGAAGTCTTTGAATTTGTCAAATGTTTCAGATTTGTATTACATTAAATACAAATACTCATATCACGAAAAATCATCGATAAAGGTTATGAAATAGTTATAACCTCTTCTTACTTACATAGACATTGGGCTACATACATCAGAATGTATAAGTTCTAATAACTTTTTGGCCCTTTCTCCTTTTCCAAAAAAATGAGTTTTAGCCATTTTACCTAGTAAATAAAACTCACAAGTGTCATATGATTCATAATCAAATGATCCTAAGTCACCAAGCCTGTGTAACTTAGAAACACGATTCTCATTTACTTAGCCCAAACGGCAATACCATAAATAAGAAGTGTATGGGTTATCAATATTTGGTTTCTTATTGTTTATATTGAGAATTGGATTGTCCATATTTAGAACATATAAACCATTAACCAAAGTTGCAGAACCATAATGAATATCATTCAATGAAAAAGAATAACACTTATTCTTAAATATCAAATGAAATCTATATAAGTCTAAGCACGCAATTGAGATAATATATTTTATTAAAACTGGTACAAAATAACAGTTTTGTAATTTTAAAATTAATCCTGAAGGCAAGTTTAGTTCGTATGTTCCTATAACAAGTGCAGCAATCTTTGCTCCATTTGTAGTACACAGGTCCATGTTGCCTTTCTCTGACCTTCTACTGCCCTTTAGTCCCTTCAAATTATTGCACAAATAAGATCCACATCCGGTATCTAATACTCATATCTCATTTTTAAAGGTAGTATTTATCTCAATCATAAATATACTAGGAGTAGACGTAGAAGTGCTTGTGAGCTTCTCATTCTTCTTCTTTTCCTTAACGGTCTCTAAGTAGGCTTTGAAGTTGCCTCTCCTTGGCCTATTTTGTCACAGTTGTGGCATAGGCCTTTGGTGGCTGCATCTTTCTTCTTCACACTACCTTTGGGTTTAGTAGGAGCTTTCTTCTTCTTCCTTTGAACTTTCTTCTTAGAAAAAGAAGATTTTACCATCAAGATCGCATTGGAATCCTTCTTCATAAAGGACTCCGCAGTTTTGAGAAGATTGATCAACTCAGGAATGGTGGCCTCAATCTTGTTCATCTGATAGTTAATCACAAATTATGAAATACTAGTAGGCAAAGATTGTAGAATTAATTCAACACTTAATTCATGGTCCATCACAAACCCATGAAACCCAAACTTCTCAATCAAGCCTAGTATCTTTAACCCATGAGTGGCCACAGAAGCACCCTCAACTATTTTGCAACAGAACAGTTGCTTTGAGATCTCATATCTCTCTGTTCTAGCTTGGGCATCAAATAGCTCTTGAAGATAGAGAATCATCAATTGAGCATCCATATGCTGGTGCTATTTTTGCAGCTCAAGAGTCATTGACGCCAGCATGATACAAGATACCGCGTCACTATCTTCCTTGTGCTTCTTGTGGACAACATGCTTATTAACATGAGTATCTTGAGCTGGTGGTGGCAGAATATGAGCATCTAGCACGTAGAGTAACTTTTCCGACTTGAAAACGATTTTCAAGTTTCTATACCAATCGAGATAATTTGACTCAGTTAGTTTATTGGTCTCCAAGATACTACGTAAGTTTAGGTTAGTTGACATATTGCACGTGACCTAGATGTAAAGATAGAGAACATTAGCTAGTTGTATATGCACATGTAATGTAAATAATTAGGTCTTTAATTAAGCGCATTATTACTCTTCTATTTTTCTCAAACCAATAGCCCCTACTATTAATTCGGGAAAGCCCGTTGGAAGTTTTCCTAGTGGATCGGAATCCAAATTTCTCAAGAATAACCTTGAGTTTGCCCAACAAGCCACCATTGAGTTCAATGGTAGGTATCCAATACTAATTACATCATATGTAATTACTGAATTATTGAGAGATTAATATCTTTTAATCTTAAAGCATTTTGGGCTACCCTAATATTTCTTCTAAATTTCTTTATGTTTGAGTTAACCCAATTGGGATAAAAAAATTTAGTTAAACTCGACCTATTAATCAGGAATTTAATTCCATAACTTGAACATGCCCGATGTCGAGTAAGCTTGGATTAGCCTAACAACTTAGTCTCGAAAAATGACTCTCGTTACAATATTAATAGAAGAAATTATGTTTAATATTAATTAAGGGATTTATTCCTTTTAATGATTTTATCAAATGACATGCATAAATATATCAATAAATCACATAAATTGATAATTATGGTAATAAAGCAATTACGTGGTATGGTTATGAATTTTCCCTAAATTAATTTTCTTGAGTAAAAAAGAAAATTAACATGGTTAACCTTACGTGTTCATACATGATTTAAATGGAAAGTCTTACCCTTTTGTCTTGTTTTGGTCGCCATCTCCAAAATTAAAATAACTCTATCTCTATCTAACTCATGTAATCTAATTACATAAATTTCCTAAATAGAGAAACCTCGAGTTATATTCAAAGGGAGTTAGACGATAAAAGAATTATACAAGAATTTAGAGAAGGCAGAATTCGCAGGTCCTATTTAAGAAAAACAAAACTATACAATGCATGAACATATATAGTTTGGTTTTAGTCCATAACCATCTACCATGTCATTTATTAAGCTTAAACAAAAATTAAAAATATAATTTTATTATTCCAAACTCTCTATTTTGGAAAAATAAAACAAATTTAGATTTAATTTTTAAAATTAAATTCTAGAAATTAAATTAAGATAAAATTTAAAATTAATATTTTAGATTTAATTTCTAAAATCAAATTCTAGAAATTTAATTAGGATAAAATCTAAAATTAATATTTTAAAAAATTTATTAATTGCTAAAATCATATTTTAGGAATTAAATAATATATATAATTTAAAATCAAAATTTTAGAAAATATATTAATTTCCAAAATATAATTTTATCCCAAATCATGGGTCCCAATTAAAAACTAATCATAATTAGATTTAATTCTCAAAATGAGAATTAATAAAAAAAACTTATTTTTTTTACATATCTAAAATCAATATTTTAGATAATATATATTAATTTTCAAAATTAATTTTAGAAATTAATTTTCGTTAGTCCTAAAACAAAATTTCTGGGAAGCTTTGGGTGCGAGTGAGGGAAAAAAAAATCATCCGTGGGCCAAGAAGGAGACAAAACGGAAGCTTGAAAAATAAAGATTTTTTTTTTTTTTTTACATAACCGACAAAATTTCATCCTGGGAAAGATGAACATCATCCTCCCCAGGATCACACAAAGCTCCCACGTAAGCCGGGAGATGACCCAAGCGAGCCACAGCTTAGGGATTTTTGTGCCTCAAGCCGCAGCTTGGGGCAAAAAAAAAAAAAAAAAGCTTTTTTTTTTCCGTTTTCTTCTTCGTCTTCCAGAAATGATTTCTGGAATAAATCTTCAAGTTTTCTGCGACAATATCAGAGAACTGTTCTCTGATTGATTCCAATTTTTTTCGTTTTCCGTTTCTATGAATAAATCAAATAGTTTTAGTAAAACAAAACAAGAACAAACAAAAAAAAATTGTTCAATGGAAAAAAATGAGAGTCTCATGAAACTTATTCCTTTTTACAGTTATAGAAACAAACGCTCAGAAAAACATTTTTCCTTTCAGCAAGAATTAACGCAAGAATTAACCCTTTAATTCTTGTGAAAAACATTCCTATAACTCTTACAGAAATATATTCATGCATCCAAACACACAGAATCAATTTTTTTTTTTTCACAAACAACTCTTGTGAAAATGATTTCCACAAAGAACACAGAGGCAATCAACGAAACAAATTTCATGGCCAAAACACAACCCATTAACGCATAAACGGTGCCTCTTATACCATTGTTAGGAATCCTTGTCATGCAAATACAAGTTGTGTAGTGGAATAAAATCAAGAATTCCCACTGAGGATCTCATTTATGCGCAAAAGGATTTGAAATAGGTGAAGAAAATTACCTCACGTGAAAGCCTCTGTGAATGAATTTTTTTTTCTTCTCTGTTCGTGGCGCGATCTAGAAAACTCCAGGCACGTATTCTTCTTCATTTTTCCAAGTCACTAAATCTCAAGGTTAGAAATTTCTCTAACAGAAATCCATACAAGAATTGTGCTCAAGAACATGCCCAGAGTTTGTGCTAGCAAAATCACTTGGCGGCTAGGGTATATTTTGTTGAGAAGAAGATGTTTTACAAGGAAAAGCACTCTCCGTTTTTCTAAAAAAACTTCCTGTGTAATTTCCAAAAATCATAAAAAAACATGAAGTGTATACACACACACACACACACACACATATATATTTCCTTCATTATTTCGGTAATCAGAATCCATAGCAATCATAAATTCGTAATTACCAATTGTTATTATGATTTTTGTTAATTACAATATAGCTCACAAATTATAACTAATTATAATTTGACCACAATAACTTCTTTTTTTCACAATCAACCCAATAATGTTATCAAATAACATCTTGAGCACTCAATTCTCTATTGTGTATAACACATTAGGTTCCACAGTCTATTGGCAGCGAATATGAATTAATCCAAACATCTTTGAGATTAATAATCCTTAATAATTTAGAATTAACCTATTAATTCTAAATATGATATGTTTATTAATTCATCAATTAATAAACTCATATTCAGTAGATCGTGAGCAGTATCTAGCAACACATCATGACCATCCAAGAGTCTAGGAAGTCAAGTGACTTGACATGAACCATTCAATAACAAATTATAGTGCAATAAATTTCTTTCATCATACAATATCTCATTCAATTTGAAGTACAGAATTAGCGACAACTCTCTCCAGAATATATATTAATTTTGGCACGAATATATTAGTACTTGTACTAGAAATTCACTACTCTACAAGTGTATCAATTGGAACTATTTCCAATACACAATTACCTTGGCAAGGATTTCACGAGTAATAATTTCAGCAAGTAGTCGTGAGATATTTGCCCCTACTATTAGGAGTGGTAAATCTTTTATTGACCCTCTCAACTACTTTTGTTTACCTCACATTGTACCTAATATCCACCCTATAAATGGCTCTCGATCTGGCTCCAGATATTGGAATTAAAGTACAATGCTTAGGAAACAAAGTACCTTGAAGATTTCAAGTCTAAGGATACTTGCACGTTTGCTATAGCGAGATTCTCTCACTGGCAGTAAATAGTTATTTATGTGATTATCTCATAACTAGGTCATCCATGTACTTATTCTATTAACAAGCATCCACGTGTTAACTTTGAGCATCACAATACTCACGGATGTAAGAACCACTGCATGATCAAATCAGGAAGTTTAACACGTACTAGTCTTAGCGCATTAATGAAATCCTATCTCATTAATATTATGACTAGAGATTATTTAAGTACTAATACTATACAGTGTAGTAGGAATCTCACATTATGATCTCTACCATGATTTTCTTAATACAGTGTTGTACTAGGGACTTTATCTAACAGTTATTTTATATGAAAGTAAAGAAAACAAACTGAAAGATAAATTATGCCTTGTGTTATAAAACAAATATATCATATGTAAAGTACAAGTGATTGCCTCTAAGGTACAGCACTAACAATTTTGCACTCTTAATTTTAGATCAAGCTCAAATGACTTATAGCAAATCTCTCAATATGGCTATAGCAATTGAAATCAGGACTTCATATGAAGATACTTTTCTTGACGATCCTACTCAATTTCATGCTTTTGTTGGGGCTCTCTAATATCTCACTCTCAAAAGACTTAATTTAACATTCACTATTAATTTGTATCATAGTTTATGCATGTGCCTTGTCTTTCTCATTTAAAAATGGTTCGATGTATCCTTCAATATGTCAAAGGATTATTGAATTTAGTTTAAATTTTAATTCACATTCTATACATAACCTGTTTGTCTTTTCTTATGTAAATTGGGTTGATTGTTCAATCATAAGGCGCTTTATCATAGGTTATTGCACTTTCCTTAGATGCAATCTCATCTCTTGGTATGCTAAGAAATAAAATATAGTTTCTTGTTCTAGCATTAGGTCAAATACTTAGGAACCGCTTATACCACAACTGAAATCACTTAGCTAACATTCCTTTTATGAGATCTTCAAGCTCCTTAAATCATACCACCAGTGTGATGATCTCGGTGCTTTCTACATGACTATCAATCCTATGGTTCATGTTCGCAGTATATATATTGAAATTGATTACCACTTTATTTGAAAATGTGTTACTCTAGGTCATCTTGCTATGAGACACGTTCACTCTAATGATTAATTCGCTAATAGGTTTACCAAACTATTGCCCAAGGGTATCTTATTCTATCTTCACACCAAGTTGCACCTCATGTCTCGTCACAACTTGAGCGAGGGTATTAACAATAAAATCTCAAAAAAATCATAGTAAAAGATTTGCAATGAAGTGATTAAGAAGGTAAGATTACAAATTTTACTCAAAAATGAGTTCAAATAGATTTGCAACCAATTATTAGCAATAAAATCCCACAAGATCTACAAAAATATATTTGCAGTCATTTATGGAATGATAAGGATATAAAGGCCACAAATCTTACATAAATTTAAAGATCTAAATATAAAGAATGATAACTCTTGTGATAAGTGCCACAAATCTTAAGAAAAGAAGAATTTTGTCGACTTTGGTAAGTCTTGGATTGACAATACCAATCGTGCTACATTAATCAATCTCCATCAATCAGGCTCATCAATATTAAAATTATACAATCTTTGTAATGTAGTTCTTGTCATCCTATGTATATAAATATGCTTAAGAATCACTCAATAGTAGTGAGGTGAATTAGAAAATTGTATTCTTCAAAGTTCTATCTTTGTTTCAAAATTTCTTCTAGTAATAGTGACACTTGTGGGTTAGTAAAACATGTACCCCTCAAATAGAAGAACTTAATTGTAGATTTTTTTTTAAAAAAAATTAAAACTAAATATTTATTTCTGAACATTATAAAAAAATGTGAATATTTGATTATAGAAAAAGAATATTAGACAAATAATAAACAAAAAGTAAAGGTTTGGGCCAATAGAAAATAGTGTGAGACAATCCACTTTCTCTTGCTTTTTAATATGTGATCTAAGATCGGAATCATTGTAAGTATTTATTTTAGTAATTTGATAAAGATTATAATCGCATGGTCTAGTTCTACGTATTCTGAATATACTTATACTATTGGTGTGAGTAGACTACTCAATGGTTAAAAATAAACTATTTCCCATTTAGAAATCATAGTTTAATGATCTAAACCTTGATAAAGTGTCCAACTTCATCAATTGATCAAGAACGATTTTTTGCTTATATGTTAATAGCCCATAATCTATACCTTAATATGAAAACATGATTCAGTCACATAGATTACTTCCTAATACACTTAGACATTTAATGTGCGAATATATGTAAACAAACAATCATTAATGAATGAAACTTTTATTAATTTATAAAATATAAAAATACATAGTATATTTTGTGTATATATTCCAACATGTGATATATTTAAAAGTTTCAAAGTTTATACAGAGAAGCAAAGTGGTTATCCTATTAAAACTTTGAGAATTGATAAGGGCACTGAATTTCTTGTTTGTGATGATTTTTTGAGAGAACATGGTATTCGATGTCGGTTGATTGCTAGATATACTCTTCAACAGAATGGGATAGCTGAAAGGAAAAATAAAACACTAATAAATATGGTGAGACCCGTGTTATATTCTAAGAAGGTTCCTAATGATTTTTGGGTAGAAGCAATTGCTTGTGCAATTTATACTTTGAACATGTCTTCTACTCGGAGTTGGGAAGACACTACAAGAATTTTGGATTGGTAGAAAGCCAAATATTAGCCATCTTAAAGTTTTTGAGTGTATAGCTTATGCTAATGTTCCAGATGCCTTGAGAAAAAAATTGGATAGTAAAGCAAAAAAAAAAAACATTTTTCTTGGTTCTCGTCATGAAACTAAGGGGTACAAGTTGTGTAATCCTATTACTAAGAAAGTAGTTATTAGTAGGGATGTAACTTTTGATGAACAGGCATTTTAGGATTGGCCTACTGATAAAAACTATACAACCAATATTATTACCTTCTATTCCATTATAGACAACAATTTTGGTGAATAATGATTTGGTTTAATAGGAAGGAGAACAAGTTGAGCAACCTATTAGTACGCAGTCTACTCTTGTGTAATCTTCCAGTCACTTTCAAAGACATCGCCATTTACCTACACATTTGCAGGATTATGTTGTTAGTACTGATGATGATTTTTTTTTGGTAAAGATATTGTTTATTTTGTTTTGTTTACAAATTGTGATCCAATTACTTACAAGGATGCGACTACTAATTGTTAGATTCGTGCTATGGATCAGGATATTCATGCCATTGAGAAAAGTAAAACTTAGGAGTTAATTTCTGTTTCAATTGGCAAACAACTATTAGTGTTAAATGGGTATATAAGACCAAATACAAAACATCTGGAGAGGTGGATAGTTTTAAAGTGAGGTTAGAGGTAAAAGGATATAAACAAAAGGCTATAATTTATTATTTTGAGGTATTTGCACCTGTTGCCAGACTTGATATAGTACGTATGATTATTTCGCTAGCTTCTCATAATTTTTGGAGAATTTATCAAATGGATGTTAAGTTTGTATTTTTGAACGGGGTTATGAAAGAGGAGGTGTATGTCGAACAACCTACAGGATCCGTGGTAGAAGGTAATGACAATAAAGTTTATAAATTGAATAAAACATTATATGGCCTAAAGCAAGCTCTAGAGCTTGGTATGCTCGCATTGATAATTATTTTGTTAATCATGATTTTGAAAAATGTTCATATGAGCATACTTTATATGTGAAGTTTGATAGCGATGGTGATATACTTATTGTGTGCTTGTACGTCGATTATCTTATTTTTACTGATAACAATTCCAAATTAATTTCTAAATTTAGGGAGGTTATGATGAATGATTTTGAGATGACTGATTTAGGGTTGATGTCTTATTGTCTTAGATTGGAATTTTATCAATCAAATGGAGAAATCTTTATTTCTCAAAGGAAATATGCTGGTGATATTTTAAAGAAGTTTAAGATGGATACAACTAAGCCTATTATAACTGCAGTTGAAGAAAAGTTGGAATTGACAAAAGATAGCATTGGAGAATTGGTTGATGCTACTAACTATAGAAGACTGGTTGAAAGTTTGAGATGCTTAACTTCTACTAAGCCTGATATTACTTATGGTGTTGGACTAGTTAGCAGATTTATGGAGTCTCCCTGGCAATTTCACTTGCAAGCAAAAAGGATTTTGAGATATCTTAGAGGTACGCAATCTAAAGGTATATTTTATTCACGTACTAATAATATAACTCTTGTTGGATATACAGATAGTTATTGGACTGGTGATGTTGTGAAATACAAGAGTACTTCTGGTTATGCATTCTGTTTGGGTTCTGTTATATTTTCTTGGTCTTCTAAGAAACAACCAGTATTGGCTTTATCTACAGCTGAGACAGAATATATATATATATATATATATATATATATATATATATATATGTGTGTGTGTGTGTGTGTGTGTGTGTGTGTGTGTGTGTGTGTGTGTGGCGATTACAAATGGTACTACTCAAGAATTATAGTTGAGAAGGATGTTTGGTTTTCTACAACATCCACAGGGTCATCCTATTACTATTTTTTGTGATAATAAAATAGCCATTGTTTTGTCTAATAATCCATTATTACATGAACTTAGTAAGCATATCAACATCAAGTTTCACTTTATTCATGATCAAGAAGTTGTGGTTGATTACTGTCCTACAAAGGATCAAGTTGCAGATATTTTGACCAAACCATTGAAGGAGGACTCATTGTTTAAGCTGAAGAAGATGTTAGGAATGATTAAGTTTGAAGAACTTGGTTTAAGGGAGGCAATGTTGAAATATTAAACCAAGTTATTAATTAGGTTTTTGTTATTTATTAGTTTTAAGTATATTGGGTTATGTTTTTCTAGTAGGAAGATATTAGTGTCCTATGTATGATAGGATTGGGGAGTGGTACTCCATTATCATTCTAATTCAATTAGGAGTCAAGTTTTCTTGTATCTATATAAGTAGAGTAATTAAGCCTTTAAGGTGTGTGGGGTTTTTTTGAGAGTTAGCCTCTAAGAGCCTGAGTGTTCCAACTCCTTGTTTCTTCTTAATTAAAAGTATTGTTATTTGTCTCATAAAATTCTGGTTTTGTTGTTCTTATTCCTTCTTTAAATCCTTCATGAAAACTCAATCATGTGAATTGCAAATTAGATATCAAATTCTTAATTACGTCGATCACAAACTATACATACTAGATGAGTTTCACTAACTTTTCAGGAAAGCTGGAGCACGATCGACTGCTGAGGCACTTGGGACGGGGCCGAATCCAGCACCAGAAATTGGACCCTCTGCAGGGCCAGAAGCTGCACCGGAACTTAAGAGCTGTGTCAATGCACGGCGTGGACTGGTTTGGAGTGCCTTGCAAAGGTCTGGTAAACTCACTCCTGAAGAAAGAAAAATCACAAAGCCATGTTATGACTCAGGGAAAAACTTCTTGTTTTCACCACGAGAAGGGAGGAAAGCTTTTGGACACAATCAAAGTGTTGAAAAAGTCCATCTTGATACGTTTTTGCGTTAGATGCGGTAACTGAAACCATTGATGCTACGTTATTCTTTGTTTTCTGTTTCCTTGTCAAAGATTTGATTAATAACCAGAGGGCTTACTCCTAACGCACTAACCTTCAGCCTGAGCCAAATTGCGGTAGAGATCGGCAATGTTGGGGCAGTTCTCGGAACAATCAGGGGAGCAAATCTTTGCTACAAATCGAGGATCATAGAGGGTGTCTGATGAGATCCCAAGAGAGTTTCTGTCAAGCCCACATGCCCTTACACATTCATCACTTTCGATGTGTTCGCGAATGTAATTCACCAGCACTTGAGAAGTCTTGCACTGGAATTCGGTATTTCCACATCTTGATGCATATGTCTCCAATGAGCATCGGTTTCCAGAGGATGAGATTGCAAATGAGCACATTCCAACCGGCAATTCTTCGCATACAAGTTCACCTGCATATAAACCCAAGGAAAGATATTAGAATCTGAAACAACAGTCTGAATTATTGTCCTCTATTAAACAAAAACAAGAAATAAGATATTTGTCTCCAAGTGGAATACCACGAGCTCCTGGTAAGACGAGAGAAACTGCAAGAAAGAGAATCAATGCTATTTGTGCCATTGGAGAATTCTGCTTTCACGCTCACAGAATGCCTCGGGTTATTTAAGATCCTAAGGTGAATTCGTTGCTTGTGTTTTCTTGGAGCTCGGGTCTGTCTCTTTATATAGAGGGGTTGGAGAAATGAACAGTGGATGATTTAAACAGCAAAGGAAGGAAATATATTCTGATGTTTCCTATAGGACTCGAACGCTAAGCTGTTCTCTTTCACACGTAGACCGTTTCCATTGTTCCACTTTTATGTCATTTTCCTCGCAAACGTGAATTCGAGATTTTGACGAGGAACAAAACTTACTCTTGCTTTGGCTTTTTACGATGACAAGAATGTTAGTTTCTTTTCTTTAGGAGAACATTTGAAATGATAGTTTTCCCATTGCATAGCTCATATCATGAAAAAACAACCTCAAGGCCTTGTTTATATCAATCCGACAATTCTTGCTACTAGTCAATTATTGAGAAATTTGGGGCTGTGCAAATTAACAATTAAACTTGTGCCGTTATTTGATGATGAAGATTGTGAATTTATTAGAATAAATCATATGTGTTAGACTAGCTAATTTTTGAGTGGAATAGTGTTATTTTAAATATGTGCATAAATTACGGTATAATTTCTATATAATTATACACTTATTAAAAGAGTAGTCATGAAAAAAATGTTAATTATGTACACTTACACAAATTTTGAATATTCAAAATTTTAACTCTTACTAAGAGAATAAGGAATGGAATGATGTGTTTTATGAGTATTGAATCTCATATTTGTTCATTCATGAAAGAGAGTTTTTATTGATTAATTATCATGACTTGATCCTCCATAAATTTTTAACTAAATTTTAGGTATTGATGTAATTAATCAATGGGTGTCCAAACTACAAACCAAATTGAGACCTTTACCTGCACATTGTGTAGTGACAAAATATTGGATTATATGGTACAAACACTTTAATATTCTTTATAATTATTTCTTCCCATATAAAAATTACATTGTAATAGCATCACATTCTATTATACTCAAAAAGTATATCTATATACTCCAAACTGATTATGTTTTTACATATAAAAAACATAAGAACATTCTTGTTTTGAGAGGATTAATTTTGTTGTGTCAAAACAACGTGAAAGCTTCTAATTGTTGTCCCTTTTCATTCGGTGTGCATAAAGGCACAGATTGATGGATACTTTCCTCTTGAACTTGCCTTCCCAGTTCAGGGAAGATATGAACACTACACGTATTCATGTCGAGCTCATCTCACATCATGGTTTGGAAATGACGAATGCCAAAAGGTAAGAAATGGAACGCAGCCTCTTTTCTTGTTTTTCCTTTGTCGTTTATTAGTCCAATGCTGATCAAATTATTCGTGGGAAAACCATTTCGAAAATCTCTTTGTTTCTCTGCGGTTTGCCGTTTTGCATGTCGTCTGAAAGAACAACTGTATATCGATGGAAAAAACGAGGAAAGCAACAAACTCAATAAACACTGCAATAAAAGGAATTGGAGCAAATGGAAGAAAATCAAGTTGTGTCCAAGAAAAGTGGTTGGTACTCACCGTTTAAGGCGTAATATTACTGCTAGACAGGGCAAAAGCAGAATGCTGAAGAGTTTGTATGGAAATTTTCATCAAAACACTCAGAAAAATCATCGAACTTTTCGAACTGTTCGAGGAAAAAAAGATTAACAATGATGCCAAAATAAAGGTAATCAAATCAAATTGTGTATCGGGATATCATGGATATATGAAGATTCTAGCTAGTAGATTGAAAGGAGCCCAACAGCACAATCAGTTATTGCGAATACAATAGAGACGGAGATTCCTCTAGAGGGAAGCTGGAGCCCAAGCCTCGTAGCCGGCCTTGTATTCACTTGCTGTGGGGGCCGGAGCATCAGCTTCGTTGAGGATTCGACCGGGGACAGAGACAGCACCGGCAGAAGCAATAGCAGAAACTGGACCGGGGGCAGAAGTAATGGCAGGAACTGGACCAGCAGCATTGTCAGAACTAGGAATTTGAGACATTGCACGCCGGACATTAAACTTTCGTGCCTTGCACATGTTTGGCAGATACACTCCTGCGGATGTCACCAGGGGAAAAAATTCAGCTTCAACACAACCCAAAGCAAAAATGCATGTGCCTTTAAAACTATTAACAATCTTTCATCTGAATGAGAAATGATTCAATTTCACTAGAAAATAGTCAAAAGTTTAAGGAGAGCTAAATGCAGGTGTTAAGATATTAAATTTTGAAATAAAATTTCTACTCGTATTAAAAACTATCACATTGTGATTTCGAATTTGACAATTCTCAATAAATGTGTAGTCTAACGACTTAGCTCGAGTAGAATCTTTAGAAGTGAACTAGAAAAAGAAATTAATGAATGGAAGAGGACTTGCCTTCACCCAAAGCCAAATTGTAGTAAAGATCAACAATGTTGGGGCAGTTCTTATAGCACCGATCAGAGCAAAGTTTGGCGGTGAATTGAGGTTCCAGAAGAAAGTCTGATGAGATTCCAACAACGTTTCTGTCAACTCCACAAGCCCTAATACACTCATCAGTTTCAATATGTTCACGCATGCTGTGCACCACAACTTCAGATGTCTTGCACAGATACAACGAAGTTGCGTCATCAGATGCTGAAGTCTCCAACAAACATCGCTTCCCGGAGGATGCAATTGACAATGAACATATTCCAACTGGCAATTCCTCGCATACAAGTTCACCTGTGTATTGATAGCAAAAATGTATGATCAAACAAATTAAGAAACCAAAATCAGAATTGAAAATGGATATATATATAGGAATAACAAGGTTGATGAATTGATGGATCTTGATCTGAGGAGTACCAAGAGCTCCTTGTAGAAGAAGAGAGAAAGCAAGGAAGATGATGAACGCCATTTTAGTTTCAAGGGCTTTTTGCTGCTCTTCGCAATGTGCCGGACTCAACTGGTTTGCAAAGGACTTTTTGGGTCGGTCTGGTTTATATAGTAGGAGAAATTGATAAAAAACTTAGCGCAGAACTGACACTTTCTGACATAATATAATACCCTAATGTATTCTTTTGGACAAGAAAATCGGCTCTGGGACAGCTTAGGCCTCTTTTTCTTACCCCCAGCACCCCCCCCCGCGGCCAAAAAAAAAAAAACATATGCTAATAATAAGTTTTGTCTGAAAATTTTTGCGTTGAAGACATCAGCAAAGTGACAGCGGTGGGGTTTCCCATCATTATTTTGCCTTTCTTTGTTGTTAGTCGTCGATGCCATTTGTGTTTAATCATCACAGTAAGTGTCTTATCTGATCAGAGTTAGTCGAGGAACAGGTCTTCATAAAGATTTCTTGTTTCTTTGTTCTCAGTTAGCAGTTAGAAATGCCGGCTTTGCTCTCCGCAGATAATATCCATCAACAAGCTGTCTTTTATTTTGACACATTCTTTGATTCATTACTTCTCCTCGTAATCACAAATTTTATGTAAAGATCCTCGTTTGCAAACAAATGGCATAGAAGTTATCAGGTTGCAAGGAAGGTGGGTAATGTAATTATCTTAGATTTTGAAAGGCTAACGACAACGATGGGATTTGATACCTTATTGGAGTGTTCTCATTATTTCCACCAGGATTACATTAGTACAAATTTGTATATTTAATTATTTACGGATGTTTGTTAGGGAAGGAATCAGGTGTTTGGGCTTTAGGGCAAGTCATAGAAAATAAAAACAAACTATAATATTATAAAATTTAAAAATTTAAAATTTTTTTGTAGGGAGTAAAATTTATATATTTTTTTAAAAAATTAATATTTTGAAAGAAAATAAGTATTTTTAAAAAAATTTTGAAATATAAACATCATTCTTCCTCGATTAAAATTCGTATGACACTAACTATATTACACATACATGGACATGGTATTGTTCAATTATACAACACCCTCCCTTCAAAGAATAGTCCAAATACATGAAGTTTTGAAGTATAAGCAAATGATCTAATGTTTTACATTCTTGAATTTGAATGTCAGGAGTTGAATAAGCTATAAAAACGGTCACATAATGTGTCCTCTGTCTCGCGTATATTCTTGCATAGATAGATCCATTCTTTTACATTCCGCCTCAAAATATTTTGTAAAATTTATAACATTATCATCTATCAAATTTAGAGACGCAACCAAAAACTTGGAATTAGAAAAATAAATTATATAAAATAATATATTGAAAGACAATGTTATAATTTTTAAAAATTTTTAGACAAACGAAATATAAAATTTTAAAAAATGTTCTTAAAATTTATTAATTTTTTAGAATAAATTATAATTAAGATTTTGAAAATTTTCAAAGGCCACCCTATTTCTCTAATCCTGTGTTTGATCATATTCTATTAAATAATAACTTACTTTTCAACCGCGAATTTCTTTTTTCATCTTTTATATAGGTGACAATGAAAAAACTTAAAAGGCCAAAACACGGTCTATATTCTTCCGAAAGTAACTTATTTGAAGTGAGGTCAATAAGGCGCATAGATGCATATCAGACATGCATATATGTGTATATGAAAAGCTCCAAAAAGAACGAAGGTGTGATATCTTTTACTACTTAATAAGTAAGAGTCAAAGAAATAGAAGGAGTTGCCAAGACATTTGGGCCAATACAAGTCTTGTATTGTCATCGTGTTTGTTGAACAATTTTAAGAAACAACGGCTGTCTTAGTAGCTTGGGATCACATAATTCTACTCTGAAAAATCGAATTGATTTATAAACAAACTGACGCTAAATATTCCACATCTGGCCAATTTTAGCCGATCCTTTTTCTTTCGGTGCATTCAAGTTCAAGATAAAGAATAGGAGTTTTCCTTCTTGATCATGCACAGTCCAAATTTGCTTACTCCATTGAAGGTTCTTTACAGTTGTCCCCTTCTTGGTATAGGAGAAAAGAAACGTCTAAAATGGGTACTTCCACGAGCAGCTTTACATATATATATGTAGACGTCTCTTTCATAAATTCAGCTTATATATGTTGCTGCTTTTTCATTTGAAGTTTTTTTTTATATTCACTTTTGCCGGATAAATGGATGTAAAGGGGGGGGGGTGTGAAAGCCAAAAAGAGCATACTTGAATGAAACCAAATCTCATTTTTTCTATCCTTGACTTTTGGCTTTGCTTTTGTTGCTTCGTTTTTCTCAAGGGCAAAGAAAAGGGTTCATTTGGCAACAACTGTGGCTACTGATCATGGCCATAAAAAAGATTCAGTACAGAGTACAGACTACTACGAGGACAAGAAAAAACCAAAGTTGTTGATAAGAAGGTACATTATTCTAGTTGGAATCCACAGAATTACATATTCTGATTATTCTTAGCCCATTATTATTCAGAAAATAGCTTTCTGAAGCTATTAACAATGCCCTCAAACACGAAAAATGAATACTTGATTGCAGAAAATGTGCATAATAGGAACTTGGACCAAATCACACTGGAGCCGGAGCACCGATGGGCGAGGCCAAACTTTGAGCATCCTCAGAAAACATAGGAGCAGAAGCTAATCCAGAATTTAGAATCTGCTGTGTTGTGGTCACTGCACGTCGTGGACTTTTTCCCAGTGTTTTGCATAGGTTTGGCAGATACACCCCTGCAGTTAACAAAGAGGAGAACGAGTTATATGAATAAATTGGCATCTCAGTGATTCTAAAACTTCCTCCTACGACTAAATGCCTCTTGATTTTACATTTTGTACCTCTGCCGGTTATAATAAAACGAGGATATGTGGTCAATTCACTTAAAAAGGTGGTGAACGGAGATTCGCAGTTCCTCTGATCATAAAGCTTCTTGATGCTGGTGATTTTAGCTTTCTCATCTTTTTTCGACGATAATAAAATAAAGATTTAGAATCGATTTACTTATATTCTCTATTCGAATATCAAGTATATAAATCGTCTTTTTTGTAACATTAACATTTTAATATTATTGTTGTGAACAAAAATATGTAATATAATATAGGAAATATAGTATAAGTGGAAGGCTACAGTTTTGTAAAACCAAGTTTTAATGGTACTTAAAAAGATTGATTATCCCCAAAAATGAGCCTTATGGTACTATTTCATATCGTCAGTCCATGTTGAAAAGTGTAAATTTGTCTCTTTCGGCTTTTCATTTTTGTTTGTTTGTTTTAATTAATATCCAAGGGAAAAAATTGGGCTAATTTGGATTGGTTTTGAAATTTATTAAAAGAATAATATTAGAAATCTTCTCGAGCTACTTTATTTTAAAAATCTTGTATATAACTCTTAATATATATATATATATATATATATATATATATATATATATATATATGCTCACCACAATAAGTTAAAATCTATATTTTATGATGAATATATTTTGTAAGTTTGATTTTTTTTAAATCTCAATATTATCATTTCTCTTTTAACTCTCTATATATAATCATGATAAATTATAAATCCAAATCTAAATTTTTAATGTATGCTACAAGTTGAAGCCTAAATTTTTAGTATGAACAAGTCATCTTACAATAAGAAATTCTGAATTTTTGGAGCATTTATATCTTTATATTAAAAAATATTCAATAAATAGATCAACAAGAGAGGAACCTGATAATTTTGAAATCTCACCGGGGAGATAAAGTGATACTTTTGAAACTTTAAGACGGGTCATTGATATTGTCAAAAAAGATCCTTGATTAACTCTTCCTAGGGTGTCATGCAATTTAGATGACAATTTAATGGATATTTAAATATATCTATAAATAGATAGATATGAATGATTAAAATTAAATTTATAAACTGAATATTCATTTGAATGCAACAAATTTGATGGATTTAAGTGGATATCCACATAAATCCATTTATATCTATTTAAATATAAAACCTTATATAACTTCCATAATTTGAGAAATGGAATTTACAACCCACTACTTATCCTTTAATTGATAAAGAGTAAGGTGGTAAAATAAAATATTTATTTATTTAATTTAAATGATCTTTTTAACTAGTCCAATTAGTAATATATTTAATTAACAAAAGAAAATAAATAAAATAAAATATTTTTTATTTGATAAAATATAAATGGAAAAATATAGATAAATGGATATATGTCATCCATTTAAATTTATTCAGAGAAATTTTTTTATAATAAATGAATTAGTTTGATATTCGTGCGTTGTACAAAGAAATATAAAACAAAACGCATCAAATAATTAACTTTTAATTATGATTTCACAATCTTTTAAATTATTAACTTTTATTTACAGCTTCACGATTTTCTAAAAACTCTATTAAGTGTTTAGTTATTAGATAACCTTCATCTAAATCAATAACCTTTCACATTTTCTTTAAAAAAAATCCATTTAAATTCAACGCGCCAAGTGTGAATAAAAGGCGCTGCCACATGTCACAACGAAAACCTTTCTTAACTCCTACTACCTCCATTTGATTATATAAATCGTCTTAAACTTATACATAAGAATTAAAGGTCTATAAATTCTAAACAATTTTAAAACTAAACTTTCAAAAACACTCATAATTAAATCTTTGTCTACTTTGCTAATTGGAGTGAAGTGGGTCATACTTGGTAGAAAGAGAGAGATTGCATGGATGGTAGAGTTGGAAAAAAATAATAAAATTTTATAAAATTTTGTAAAACGATTTATATTGTAAAAAACATTTTCAAGTCTAAAACGACTTATATTGTGAAACGAATGTAATATAATATACTCCCTACGTCTTAAAATTCATGTAAAAATTTTTTATTTTTATTGTACCAAAATACTTATTAATTTCAAAATTCATTAATGAATATATAGATGATAATAATTAATGAATGTTTAATTTTATCTAGGGGTATAATAATTTTTTTCTTTTATAATTATATCCTCATTCCATTCACAAATAACTGGTCTAATTGTAAAAACTACGCATATTAAGGAATTGCAAAATTCTATAATAAAAATGATTAAAATATCCATTATACCATTTGAAATATTTTTATTATCTTTCTCACCTCATTAATTTGAATCTCACAACTTCTTTAATTACACCACTCTAACAATTCTTCTTTTTACCTATATCACCTCATTAGATTACACTTTTGACTATTTTTATAGGATAACGTGATTTTATTGTTAGTTAAAATAACTTCAATATGAGAATTGTAATACTAATTAATTGATAGAAAATTGTGTTAAAAGCAAATTAAATTGGAAAAAAGTAATTAAATACAACTTACATTTAGAAAGTGAACAGTTATTTTTGGACAAACCAAAAAAGAAATTAGATCAATTATTTATGGACGGAGGGAGTAAGTTTTAATAATTTCTTAATCTCCATGTCATATCCTAAATTGACATGATTTTTAAGACGGATGGAGTATATATGGAGTGATTTAAATATGTTGAAGTAAAATGGATTCGGTTCCATTTAATTACTTCCAAATCCAAATAAATATCTGTGTTGCCATCCTTAATCATCCTTGTTAAGAATAAAATATTTTTTAAAAAAATGAAATTCAGATTTCCAATATTTCTTCTCAAAACATTCACAAAATTATAACAAATTTCAAATATTTTTCACTTTAGAAATGAAAAAAAAAAAATACCAATCCAAATGAAAAGGTTACCTTCTCCAAGCGCCAAATTATGGTAAAGATCAACAATGTTGAGGCAGTTCCGTTGACACTGAGCAGAGCATAGTTTGGCAGTGAATTTAGCGTCAAGGAGGTTGTCCGATGATATCCCGACGGTTTTCCGATCAAGGCCACAAGCCATTATACATTCATCGCTCTCAATGTGCTCATGCAGATGTTTACCTGCAACAACACCGGATGTCTTGCACTGAAGTCCAATAGTCTCTTCACCTGATGATGAAGACGACGCTTGAGTTTCTAACAAGCATCGGTTTCCAGACGATGCGATTGCAAATGAGCACATCCCCACCGGCAGATCTTCGCACACTAATTCACCTGCAATTTGCATCAAGAGAACCAGAAGAAATCTTAAGGCAAAAAGAAAACAAAATGAGTTTTCGTGAGGATAAAGGAAGATTGGCCTTCTGGAGACGCACCAAGAGCTCCTTGCAGGAGTAGGGTGGCTGCAAGCAAGAAGATCAATGCCATATTAATTTGCCTGACGAGCTTTGGGCTCTCTTGAGAATGTGATCAAGGAAACTGCTGTGTTTAATTTGCATGACCACCTAATTAAGAGGTAGTGTTTATATAGAATATACAAGGGAAGTTACTGGAAATTTGCATGGCATGCTTTCCGGGACCTCGTAATTAATCGTACAATTGAAAATGTCGATCAGTTTATTAGTTACAACAAACTTTATTCATAAATAATTCTATTTAAAAATTAAAATAATATATTCACTCGTCTTTTCAAACACATAATATATATATATATATATAAATATATATAATATCCAAACTTTCTATTCGGCCTAATAATAGAAATTGCGTGCCCCTCCCCCCCCCCCCCCTGTCAAACGCATAATAAAATAAACCTCACGCCTAACAAGCACAAGAAACCTATTAACCACCAATGTTCCAAGTACAAGAAACCTATTAAACACCAATGTACACCAATGTTCGAAAAATTTGACTTATTTGCAACAATATAATCGGATATAAATAAATTAAGTATTATATTTTTTAAATCAAGTTCAATTATAGTTTATCATTGTTTAAGTTTATTCAATTAATAATAAAACCCGAAGTTGTGTTTAAATTCTGACAATGTTTGATATTTTAAAAAAATCAATTATTGCTCAAACATTATTTATTTTATATTTTTATTTTGAAACTTTATTCATATACTTAAATAGTAATTATCTTGATACGAATTTATTTAAATATAATAAAAAATATTAAATATATAGAGTTAAAGTGAGACTGAAAATATATTGTATTATAAGTATATGATAATTTTTAAAAATTATAATTATTTTAAATTAAAATAATTTTAGATTGAACTAAATTTCTCAATCCATGTACACCTTAAAAGATCAATTCTAGATAAATTCAAATAAATACTACAATATATTAAATTTTATTTAGAAATAATAGTGTATGTGTGCGTGTGTGAACATAAAAGAAATAAAATAAAATAAAATAAAATATATATAATTATTAATATTTTTATAAATCAACTCGAATTTAATTGATTACAAATTGAATCAAATTTTATATTCAAAATCCAATCAATTATTAATCAAACTCAAACCAATTTTTGTTCGGCAAGGTTCAATTCACAACCCTGCCTATTTTTTATAGCCAAATTCAACCTAAAAATAGGTGTTGGTAACGATTGTCAACAACTATAAACTTCCCATGGAAGAAAACCTATTGTATTAGATTGGTCCCTAATTTTACTTAGTGGAAAGGAGATGGAATAAAGTGTTCTGGAAATTCCACAATGTTTTAACGAAGCAAAAAAGACAAAATAAACCAAGAGTAATATTCATTATATTAATAATTGTGATAGCCAAACCTTAGCATTCCCTCTGTAGAGTAGTATTATTAGTTCTCCAAAAAAGAGAAAAAAAATCAATGAAATAGGCCAGATGAAATAGAGGAAAGTGGATTTCAAGCAGGTACAGGGGACTCTTAGGCATGCCAAACTCTTAAATGAAAATGAGCAATGGGTGTAGAATTTCTCTAATGCAGAGGAGAGAAGAGGTCTGCCAAAGGCTAGGACAACCTCACTAAGTAGAGGCTAAATCTGAGATCCATAGGGACCACGAAGCCAGCCATTTTGCCGTGCCCCACAGGATGAGAAATAGCAAGAAAGGCAATGCAGGGACTATAATGTGAGCAGCATTGCAGACCTGTCATCTTGTGTAACTTCTAAATGCAAAACAAAAGAAATCCATTGCATGTCTAGTCTATAAAATTTGAGAAATAGGTGAAAGAGTTAAAATCAAAGAAAATCTAATAACATCTTAGGCGTTTGAGAACCGAACCTGAATTTCTAAGTCTAGGATCAAGATGCAATGACGCAAAAAAGGATGTGTATAAATCACAAAAGGGGTTTTGTAGCACTGGACACCATTCCAGCCAATAAAACTCCATAGTAGCTACATTTGATTGCATAATATCTTTAGACAAAAGGGAGGGAGGGTTGCAGGTGAAGAGCCCCCAGCCTACCGCACCTGAATAAATGGCATCAAGCAGCTTGAACTTCAGGTTTGGGGGAAGGAGGTGGGGCGACATCTTCTGCTTTTCTAGAGTTTGGGATGTATCTCCAGCATCGTTTGTGGACCCCACTAATCTTTTTGGGTGCATCTGCTGGCACACCTGCATAATGTACCTCATGCCTCAGTGCAAATTTCACAGGGAAAAAAAATTATAAATCTCACAGGCTATAAACTTCATCGAACTCGCCAGTGTAGCCCATCAAATATGAAAAACCAGAAATCAAGCAAAAACCCAACCACAATGATAGCATAAAGAATCCAAACAACCGAGTTGACTAACTACCCAAAAGTGAGGAGATTAGGACCCCAAGCCATTCAGAAATATGTATCAAAAAGCATCAACAATTTGATTATCCTCGAAAACTTCCACCAAAAAGATCAACTCCTTTGGACTTACAAGTTGCACTGGCACTTGCTATATGTCGATTATTGCCAATATGCCGAATATCTCAAATCATTACAAAACAGTCCGAGAAAACCTAAATGTTCACAGGTTAATCCTATTGTCACTGGAAACTTGCACACAAGAATTTTTATCTATGGTCAATCAGAATTCAGAAATTCCTGTGTCAAGAAAGTCCCAAATCTTTCGACTTCTTTTATTAAACAAGTATGTTTAATTCATTATTGAACCCAACCCTCCTTTTCGCCCTTTTTGGAGTTCCCTGAATTTAAGGCATGTCAACAAGCAGTACCACCTCTTTCAAGCAATAACTTAACCTAAACACACTTACCTGAGTTTCTCGCTTTTCTACCACATTTAGAACGCTTGTAAAATCTGAATCCTCTCCCATCAAAAGCAATTATGTACTTAACATTAGTATTGTTCAAGAGGCAAGAAACAACTCTGCCAACTTGAATCCTAAGTCCCTTAACCAAATTGATGTTACATTTGAGTACTGTACCAATTCATCCAGTATAAAAAGGGCTAGCCCCGGTGCGCCAAGCGCTCCCCGCCTTGCGCGTACCAATTTACGCATTCCAATTTATCAATTTACCAATTTATCTTCTTATCCAAAGAACAATTTTCTTGGCCATCTGGGATGCCGCAGAAAAATGTAGACATGTTGTAAGTAGAATATCTCTTTATTGCTTTTCCTTCAAGCCAATATCGGAGTTTTCATCACCATAAATTAACACATTTTAGCATAAGCATGCATGCAGCCCATACGTTCACATTTAATTTATCTTTCTACTGGAAAGAAAAAGGAACCCCATGGCCCCAAAATAATACTTCTTTTTCTGTGAATACATTATACAATTTTATTTGGTCCAGTGCAAATTGGCAATTCCAAGGGATAAAATACTTTAACTAAGGATATTTCAACCCTTAGCTCAACAGTTTGAAAATTAGGATACACCAACAAAAATTACTCCCTGAATTTTTCAATCTACTGGAGCTGCATATCATTTTTTCTGTACTATATGACCTATTGAATCCATTATCAGAAAGCCAATTTCCATATTTCCTTCCATTCTTAAAGTATCAAGTACTATGAATTTTTAAACCATACGGTAGCACTCAATAACTAGACATGTATTGTGCTGCTTCAAAGGGCTGGCAGAATATGATTCTAGTCCAAGGCCAGAAAGTGCACTTATCCCAGAAAGAACAGATGTTGATTGATGGCCAGAATAAATAAATAGCTAAAAATCACCCACAGAAGCAATTCCAGGTGCTTCATTGGTTTTCAAGGTGTAAACTACAATATCCATACTCGTAGATATAATGCCTAGAACCATTAATAATCAGATTTTGATGGATCAGAGCATATATTATGCCTCACTATACATTGCAAACTGTTAACAAAAGAAAATAAAACCTGTATATCCAAAACAAACAAACAAAAGTTCACCCCTACTAAAAGAATAAAAGGGAAATTGGTACTCCGTGATTTTCAATTACATCGATGAAGGTTAAGAAAGCTAAGTACTCTCTCACCAAAAAGTATACAAAATAGCCAATGGATATTCCTCTCTGCCAACTACACTCCTTAACCCAGCCCCCAACCCACCTCCCCCCCCCCCAAACAAAATCAAACCCCCCCCCAAAAAAAAAAAAAAAAAAATCACTCTCAAGATTGAGCACTCTCCTTCCCCTTTCTACCACAACCCAATCTCAAACCTAGACGGGCCATTGCAATGCAATCCCATTACCATTGCCCCTTCATACCAGCGAGGACATTTTTACACATAATTCTGAAGAAATGAGTGTATGTGACAGCTGACATGAAAAATCAAATTGACCAGGAAAAAAGAAAGAAATAGATAAAATTAAGAAAAAGATTAGACCATAACAAAACTATATTTCCCTTCATTTAGCAGCTTTAACATCAGGATAAGTAAACAAAAATTGGCAAGGAACTATCTAAGCAGCAGTCACTCAAACACCTTTGAAAAAATTTTATACACATGCATCAATCAAACCCACTGAACCAAATACCGTTATTTGGACCTCAAAGGGAAAAGAAATTTACACTAATTAAGCTACGCCCACTGATTCCTAGTCAATAAGCTTGAACAAGTCAGCAACTTGTTTGCACAAGTCTAACTATACCTGACAACCAACAAGAAATTCAAAATGTGCTAGTTCTTTTCAGCTCCAGGGTAACAGGAATCCAGTTTGGTTTTAGAAGTTAGGAAAAGATTACCACTAAGATGAAGTGAACTCATGCAATTGCATATTTTCCTAAGTCCCATAACCTTTTCAGCGTTGATCAGCAAGAACTTGAGTCCTCAAATTATGCTATCCTATTTACCCATCATTCAAATGCCGAACTGGAAAGCATGAACACAGCAAATAGAGTTATCCTATTTACCCAAGATTCAAATTCCAAGTGGAAAGAATGTACACAGCAAATAGATTTATCTCATTATGAGCACAATAACCATTTTGGAACCATCAGAAATTTAGCTAGAATCCATATGAAAATGAAAAAAAAAAATCTTTTGCTTTACAAACACATAAAGAATTATAGAACAAATTACGGGGAAAAAAGGAGTCTTTTGAGCATTCAGTCAATAACAAACATGATAACATAAACTGCAAGAATACATACTAAACCCAATTCACTTCAAAAAAAAAAACCAAGCTTGTAAAAACTTGCTCTAAATAAAGATTTAGGAGAGAATAGTTAAAAGCTTGAAAACTGCTTACATTAACAGATTACAAATTAGCAGCATCCCAATTACTACCAAATTTCTTCTCTACAAGATGCCAACTTAGTCCCTCACAACTTCCAGTATTTATACAGAAAAGCACATATTATAATGTGCAGCTTGTAAAAATCTGATATTTCAACAAGCCAAAAATGCCTTCTTCGCATTTTATAGCAACTAAAGAATCAACAAGACACAAACATATAAGATCCCTAATATGCATTTTCCACCAAGAACATTTCCAGCTATTTTGCCTAATGATTCAACCCAAAATGCAACAGTAAAAAATACACAAAAACTTGCATTTGAAGAAAAACAAAAAACTTCACCATCTTTATAAGCGAGGCCCCAAGCTTTCCCATGCCTACCATCCTGCAAAAAACCCAGAAACCCATAAACCCTTAAACCCTAATCATTAAATCCAAAATAAACATACCGCACAAAATGCATAAAAATACAGACACTACTCTCTGAATCAATTAGTCCGATATATATACAAACCTTGTAAAGATTAATTTTGGTAACTTCATAGGAGACACTGGTCCAATGGGTTTTGGCCATGTGATAGCCGACACCCCAGTTAGGCAAAAACTGAGCCACCTCAAATAGGTTCTTCTTCTTCCTCCTCCTCGGCTTCGTGGATTTGGCTCCGCCAGCCTCCGCCGAAAAAGCAGATGAAGTGCTCAAGTTTCTGAGGAAGCTGAAAGAGCGTCTAAAGAAGCTCCCTGCAAAGTCTATCGGAGCAGCTCTGTTCATTAGAGAGCCAGCCATTTTCAAAGATCACACACACAGAGAAAAAACCCTTACGAGATTCCTTAAAAAGTTCCGATTTTTTATGGATTTCCCACTGGGTTGAGGAGAAATTGCGGCAATGCAGACGACTAAGCCCTTTCAGCCTGTACTTTCAATTAGCCTTTTTCGTTTTTTGTAAATTTTTTACTTTTCTTTGTACTAGGTTGGTGAGCTTTCGGGATGAATTATTTTGTTTTTTTGATATATTAATTATTTTTTATTATAATAATTATTTAATTTTTTATAAAAATTCGATAAATTCTGATAATTTGAATTGAGATAACTTTATCTAGATTCATTGAATCTAAATTTAGATATATTTATATTTGGATAAGAATCTTATAAAATTCGTCAATACTGCATATCTTTCCCATTACAATATTATTGTATTTCAAATATAATTACATTTATAAAATGTATACTTATTTAAAAGTCAAATTCCATCATTTCTTACCTTGTATAAGATGTTTGACATAAATTTTAACTTTTACAACCTTCAAGACCTCCGACCATTACAAGCTAATCCTTATTATGGTCCCAAAGGAAAAAATTATTATATATAAAACACCAATTTCAAAAATGAAGACAATAATGGACTACAACTAAAGTAAGATGGCAATATATATATATATATATATATCAGTTGTTTCAAAAAAAACTGTTGAACACATCATATAATTCCTCAGAAAATTCCTTGATACATTTCCATAATTCCAAGGAGTAATCTCGAGGAAAGGGAGATAAATGAAATGAGAGAGAACAAATAAAGTTTAGATGTTTTTTATAAGAAGCAACCAAAATATCTGACTACCCTATGTAATAGTTACAACTCATGTGTATATATATAGAAGCAATGTGTTGGGCCTCTAAGAATCAGAACAATGTAGACATTTTTGAGTAAAGAATATAACTGTAGCTAAACAGTTAGGATCTCTACACTAAACCTCAAGAAAACCAAAAGATCCTAGCAACCCCTGTACTTTCATCATTAGAAAACGCACTTTGGCATCCTGTTCAGAATGTGGTGAAGGCAATTGCTTTTGTAATTACAGTTGCATTACACATATCCTATGACAACGTTAGAACTTATTCTAGATGCTGCTATACATAATTGTGGAGTTTCCTTTCAGAAAAAAGAAAAAGTTATCCGAATACACTGGTCCATTCTAGCTTACTCTTCAAAGAATGTTAGGATTTGATATCTCCTTGAGAGGAAGTTTCAGATTAGGAAGCACAAATTTATTACTAGAATAAGGTCAACAGATGCTAGCTCCTATTACAATTGTTCTGAAATAGCTAACTCATATAAGACTATGGTAGCACTTTCAGCTGCCAGAGGTGCTTGCAACTCAAGCTGCAATAAAATGATCATCTCATTTTAGAAACCAATGATTGATGAAACAATGTTCAGCTTTATATAGAAGCAGAGTATCCTAAGATCACAAATAGACATGCTACAGTAGGAAAAAGCTAAGCAACAATGGCAACATTAAACAATAGAAAAGTTGATAATATGCACCCAGAGCAGAAGCACCATTTATTGGGCAATATATAAGACATGAACTAATTGCATTAATATATCAGGGTCCCCTTAATTTATTAAAAGAATAAATAAATAGAAAAGCAACAAACGATCAAATTATACTATTTTTTATCAAAAATATAATAGAAACACAAAGTTTGTATTGCTCTTTAAATGAAAATGATAATTACCATACAAAAAATCCTACCCTTGTTGTATCAAACCAGATGAAAAGAGAATAGCAAATACACAGCACGTTGTGAAAAAACATGACGGAGCACAATAGACATTGATTTCACTCAACAGTTTCCACTTCTAATGGTTCAATTAGGAATGATTCTACTATAATACCTTCCTACTACCATTGAGTTCAATATCCCAAGGGCTTTGTCAGATTTATTGGACTTTGGCGTCTTGTACTGACTCACAGATGAACCTTGGGAAACAAAAAATTCCATGAGCGGTTCAAATGTTCCTACCTTAACAACTCTAATTTCCAAAGGGTTTATTGCATTTTTCGACTTCCTTACTATCCTATAGACTACATCCAAGGATTGCTCCACTGAAGCGCAACACTTCTCCATTTCAATAGCATCAAGTTGAGCTAATAAGTTGGTGCTTTCCTTGGATTGAAGTTTCCAAAAGAGTACATTGTTAGTGTTATACCCTAGAGGCAATCACTTATACATTGTATATGCCATATTTTATTTTAATAAAATGCATTATTTATATTACAATTTATTTTGTTTACTTTTAAGTAATATAACTGTTCGATAAAGTCCCTAATACAACACTGTGTTAAGGAAATCATGATAGAGATCATGATATGGGATTCCTACTACACTGTATAGTGTTAGTACTTAAATAGTCGTAGTATTAATGAGACAATACATCATTAATGCATTAAGACTAGCATGTTTTAGACTTTTTGATTTGATCAGGTGGTGGTTCTCATATCCGTGAATATTGAGATACTCAAAGTTAACACATGGATGCTTGTTAATGGAACAAGTTTATTGGATGACCTAGCTTTGAGATAATCGCATGGATAACTATTTAGTGCCAATGATATAATCTCAATATAGTAAATGTGCAAGCATCCTTAGACTTGAGATCTCCAAGGTACTTTGTTTGCTGAGCATTGTACTTTGATTCCAATCTCCGGAGCTCAATCGAGGGCCGCCTATGGGATGGATATTGGGTACATTATGAAATAAACAAAAGTAGTTGAGAGGGTCAATAAAGGATTCACCACTCCTAATAGTAGGGGCGAAATCTCACGGCCACTTGTAGGAATTACTACTCGAGAAGTCCTTGGCCAAGGCGTATTGTATTAGAAATAGTTCCAATTGATACACATCTAGAATAGTTGGTTCCTTGTACAAGTACTATTGTATTCGGGCCAGAATTAATTCTGGAGGGAGTTGGCACTAATTCCGTACTTCAAACCGAAAGAGATATTGTATGGTGAAAGGAGTTAATTGCACTGAAGTTTGTTATTGAATGATTCATGCCAAGCCACTTGACTTCCTGGATTCTTGGGTGGTCATGATGTGTTGCTAGATACCGCTCATGATCTGAAAATATGAATTTATTAATTGATGAATTAATAAGCCAATCCTGATTAAAATTAACAGGATTAATCTAATTAATTATGGATTATTAATCTCAAAGACGTTTGGATTAATTCATGTTCGCTACCAATTGGCTAGGAAATCTAATAGGTCACACACAATAGAGGATTATATACTCAAGATGTTATTTGATAACATTGTGGGGTTAATTAAGAGAAAGAGAAGTTGTTGTGGACAAATTATAATTAGTTATAATTTATAGTCCAAATTGTAATTATGAGAACTTGATGTTTCCAATTACAATTAGAGAATTCTAATAATTAGAATTCTCAGTTTTAGTATAGTTTCTTTCAATTTATATGCATGAGATGCACGAAACCAGAAGGTGGGATACACATAAAAATCCTAGCCAGCAAACAACCTTCTCATCCTTTCTCTCTCTCTCGATTGTTCTTGAGAAACAACCCTAGCTGCCTTATTTTCTGCTAGTACAGAAATATTTTGGTGCTTGAGTATTCCTCTGTGTGGATTATTGTTAGAGATAATCACGCACTATGATTATAGTGGTTAGACGTCCAATTCTCATGGAGTTTACACAAGAGGATTGCTGGATCGCGCCTCGACTTGAAGAAGAAATTTTGTTCTTCGGACGATCAAACAAAGGTAAAAAGTTGTTACCTTTATTATCTTTATATTTTATTTTCCACACATAGGTGGGTCTTGGAATGGTATCTCGTTTTATTTTCCGCTGCGCCGTATACGATACGAGCCTGAGAGACCCAACATACATAGTGGCTAGGAACTAAGGATATGTCATTGTAGTTAGTGTAATCTTGGAGAAGAAAGCCATATGGTTCAAGGTTTGCATTGCTTTTGTAACTGATATAAAGAGATCTTCCTCAATAGTTTTATCAATGTCAACACTTAAGACAACATTTTTCCTTCGTACAAATCGAAATTGGGAAGCCTTATTGTGAAAACCTATCACCATGAAAATATCTCCAACTCTATATCTGTATAGACCTGAGGAAGACACACTTGCATAATTAGAATAATATATTGTATTTATTAGCGGAAGTGTAAGATATAATAAGGTTTTAAACTTCTAGACACAAATTTATCAAAAGTTTAAATAAATAGGTTTAATTCTAAAAATACCTAAAAATAGGGGATTAGTCTGGCATTACCCTAGGAATATTTAATTACGATAATTGACCCATGTTGAAAGAAACTTATTTTGGCATTTCCCATTAAATCTATTAGTATTTGATTTTCATGTCAACAAGAGAATTCTTGCTTAGATTGATAGTAGGTAGGAACAGTTAAATAATGGCATGAGATTTAGGCCCCAAAGGAAAGAAAATGAATCAAATGTATAACTCCCTAGGAATTTCAATTGCGCTCATATTCATTACAGTAGGAACTAATTTCCTCTTATGCTAAAACACCCCTTTGCACACAATGCCTAAAGTGCCTTTGAGTCTCCTTATATATCATGAATGCCAATAAGGAATGTGAAAGGATATAAATAGACTGAAGAGAGTATTTTATTATTGGATTAACATGATTTGCAAGAAATTTTGATATCCAACTTAATTTGTTCTTGAGGCTAACAGCAACCTATGATAAGCACAGACAAAATGGAGAATGTTAAACTTCACAGAAAGAACCAGCCAAAATAAATTACCATTTTGAGATGCATCTAAATTAAATGATTAAAACACATTACATAATTCTTTTATAACCAATTAATCAACATCTGACAGTTGAAGTTGTAAATATTTGAAGGAAGTGTACAACAAATACAGGAATAGACAGAAGTACTCCCTTTTTCAAAGTCCACTCCCTACTTGATAAGTCCAGTTATCCCTGATACTAACTTTTTGTTGGTTTTGCAGATAAGAGCTATCAAATTTGTAAAGTGGGGCTATCGAAGACTACAAAAATGTACTTCCTTTTAGATTTACTGTGCCTTCTCTTTTGCACCGAAAAGCCACAATGTTACCAAGGGGCAAAAGGCAAATCTAACTAAAATTTCTCTCGCTGAAGGATTTGAAACTCTTAACCTTACTTTAGGAAAATATAGAAGGAGATTACTACCAAGTATAGGACTACTATTCCTTCAAGAACCTTGATTGTCTTTGTAGTCTCACCATCAAACACTACACAAAAATCTAATCTTTCTACTAAAAAATCATCAGATCAAAGACAACACAATTAAAAATAATAACTAATCTAATCATCAAATCAATCTAATCTAAGAGCACTGCAAATTAAATACCAAAGACATCACATTTTAAAAACAAAATTATTCTGTACCTGTAGCTTTATTTGAGGCATCGTGGTAAATTGGCTCCTCCTCTGGAACTAGCCGAAGGCCTTAATCCTTCTAATCCACTGGCTTTGTTGAACCCTCACCAACAGAAGAATCTGAAACACCGTCCTTTTCATCTAGGTACCTCACCACAACTACAGGACAAATACAGTGGTGAACACAGCAATCACTCACACTCCCTAGTCTCCTTTAGGCCCAAACCAACGACTCCCTATTATGACGGCACTCAGTCCCAACCTTTCTACTTCCAAGCACAACCTCTCTTTCATATCATGATCCTTCACAGTATGGATCTTGAAGGGTATAATAGCCTTTCCCATTATGATCCTTCACTCACACTTATTTCAAATTATAGTTTATCAGATTCCCATAAATGTTAAAAAATGGTACAAATACACATTTCCATATACCTTAACCTAGTTAGGTCTTAGCAGTACTCCACCTAGACCAGGAAATATACTTTCACCCCCATCCCATACTCCAATCATCCTACACTGTAGTTTTTGAACCTAAACATTTGGGCTGAACCTCTCTTCAAATCCTTCAAATCTTGCAAATTTATGGTCTCTCAACTCATAGTTACACATTAGTCAAAACTACAGTATTTGTGAAGCTAACCCCCCCCCCCAACATGAGATGGAGCCTAAACTGTAGTTTCTGAACCTAAACATTTGGGTTGAACCTCTCTCCGAATCTTGCAAATCTTGCAATGTACCTGCAACGTAGATTGCTAGAAAGCAATGTATATCACAACTAAGACCCTTAACCTTCTACTTCAAACCCTTTTCCTTTTTCACTTTAAACAGCAATTTTGCAGTGCGAACTAACTATTCCAAGTTCTGATATTTTATCTCTAGGCTCTCGTGGTGCAATCAAAGTGAATAATTGTGAAAGAGGGAAAGCTAGGAATTATTCAATTCACAGAATGGCCTTTAGACTAAGTCATTAACACATCCATAGAAGAATTAAGGGTGATTTCAAATTTTCTACCGCAATTAAGAATCAAAATCCAAAACACCAAGCACAAAAAAAAAGATTAAATTAACATTGCCTAGATAAACGCCGAGCATACCTTGTAAACGAAGGGCTAAAAAGGCACAGAAAGAGAGAAACTTGGAAACAAATTATAGGTTACATATTTTTCATTCATTATTCTGTCGTTCAGGGAAGCATCTGTTTTTCCTCAAAGAATCTAGATCCACTGCTCTCCAGCACATTAATTAGAGACACTAAGGTAAAGCCTGGTACCTAGATCATCATCAACATCCTCAAATCGTCTCCCCCTTCCTTTCCTTTCTCCACCCCTTGCACCTCTCCAAGCCTGCAAGCCTCTGACCCAATTCCATCATTATTCTGCCCCAATCCTCTGCCTTGAACATTAGCACCCCTTTCAACAGCTCCCTTCTTTTCACCACCCTCATCTCAACCCCCACCTCGGAAGTATCCAAACCCCCATTCTCAGCAATTCCAAAATAGTCCCCACCATCTTCTCCATCCCTTGACTTGCCACCCTTCTCCTCCAATTCAACTTCCACAGTATCCTGAGGAGATGGCAACGTAACCATAACCTATGACTGTAACCAGTTAGAAAAAATAAAAAATTATACCTTTGCATCCAAGATTAAAAAATCAATACTCATCAACTCTCTTGGCTTTTGAGCATTATACTCATCAGAAATCTTCCTCTTGCCATCAAAAATCTTTCTCTATTTCATCTCCTTTGGATGCCTCGTCTTCTAGAAGATTAAATTCTTCAGATACGATGATATCTATGAAGCTTAATCGGAGAGATGTCGGAGGAAATTTGGAGGATGGGGGTTGAACTTAATAGGGAGATAAATTCGAAGAGCCAACAATGGATTTTAGAAAGAAGAACAGGGCAGATGTTAGGAGATATTGGGTTTTCGAGGGGTTCTAGAAAGGAACCAAGAAAGTAAAGATAGTATAGAAAAGAATCAATATAAATTAATATATATCAATATATCTGTCCGTGAGTTGCCATGTGTCGTTACTATACAAAATCAAGTGTCGTAATAGGAGGATTCTTCTTCAGCTTATATACATATATATATATATATATATATATATATATATATATATATATTACCGACGATATTAGCCTATTTTATTTAATATTCTTATAACTAAAAAAAATCCCATGTATAATTTTCTATTACACTTAGTAACAAAATGGGTCCTAAACATAACTCAATAGGCAATGCATTTTCTCTACCCCTCATAACTATTTTCTTGTCCTTCTGACGCTTGAATTGGTACCGCCGTCATCTCCACCCATCATCATCCATCTCCTTCACCTCAGTCTCTCCCTTCCTTCTCTTTATGTAATCTGAGCTTCTTCCTTCCGGTAGATTTTTAACATATGTAAGTTCATAAAATTTTATTATTAAGAGTCAATGTAATTAAGATTTTACTTATTTATAAACACGAGGAAAAATATGAATCGAAAGAAAAGTATAAAAATAAGTATGCATATATTCTTCAGAATAATACACTTTTGATCTTGAGTTTTCATGAATTATTTTTTTTTCTCCCATTCTCATATAAGATTTTGTCTCATATGTGAACCCATCCCATTAAGCACATAAAGAGGGAGAGAAGGAGGGAGAGAGGAGAAAAAAAAAAAGGAAAGACATTCGAAGCAAAGTTAAAAGTGCACAAATGTGAGTAGGAAGAAAGAGAAGGAAGTGCTTAATTCTAATTGAAACTTGTGCTTAGGATAATAAAAATGGAAATTTTGAATAATGCTTTTATGACAAGGATAATATTGTCATTCTAGTAAATTACTGTTGCAGAGGAAAACTGACAATATTGCTTTTTTTTTTTTTTTTTTGGTAACCTTCTGCTCTCTTTTTTTTTTTTTTTTTTTTCCTATTACCCTTTCTCAGCTTTTATACCTCAAAGTATGATCCTTGTCCTTTTTTCGAGTTGCATTGCCTCTGCAAAATCCTATTAGCATCAAGGACCACCTTCATCCTCGATCACAGAGACCGAATGAAGGATGTATTTTCTAAAAATTTTCTGAAAACATTTAACATGATTAAATAGGACAGAACAGTTATTTCCTCTATCCTAAACTAATAGAAGTATTATAAAATTTTATAAATATAAAAATCGATTATAATACTATCCTTAACTAATGATGGATGATTTGACAGTAAGAAAAAATTTAAAAAATAAAAATCTTTAATAAGTTAAATAGCAGTTAAAAAAATGTAAAAGTAAAATATCGATAAAATATTTAGAATTTATTATTTTATTAAATTTACTTTATTAAAATTGAAATATTATTGTCTCTTTTTACAGTATTGCGTTGTTGAAAGTCTTTTATAAATTATTGTTGGCAGCTTGTCATTACTGCTACCCAATCTTCGGCCGTTCTGTTGTTGTCAAACACTAAGTGTAATCAAACCAAAGCTGAAGCAATGAGCTTTCCCAAATAATCACGAATTATAATTGAACCACCATCCCTCCCATCCTTACATGCAGCATCCACATCTACTTTAAACTCTGTCTCTATCCCTATGCCTGAAGATTCCAATTTACAGTGTCAATTTCGTTGCCACCTATTTTTTGATCATTCAAATCATTGACATCACTTGATCTATTAAAAGCAGTCAACAGCACAAAAGCAACACCAACACATATCCCCTTTCCTTGTGTCACAAGTTCACTATTTGCCACCGAACAATCTATGTCCCTCTAATAAGATTTTTGAAGACTAACTTAAAGAAATTTTAGTAGATAAGTTTAAAAAGAAAATGTAAGATACGAAAAGAAAGAAAGAAATATGATAGTTAAGTGGTTAAATGAAAACTAGGTGTTTGGAAGACTAGTGATCAAGAGAGCAAGAGAGTTTTGGAAGTGAACTTGAGTTTGTATGCCAAACTTGAATAGTTACAAATAAGGGGCTTACCCTATTTATGGTCAAAGTCATGCCAGAGAATTCTTGCAAGTTGCTCTTATAACTTACTATTGCCGTACAAAAGGGGAGCTAATGAAATTGGTAATCGGTTTCTCTTCTGATGAACGTAAACAGTTCGATGGAAGAACGAATGTAAGAGTCGGACATTTTAAGAGACGTAAGTTCCTTGAACTTATTGTAGAAAAGGTCCAAAAAAGTAGAAGGATTGCATGCATAAGCCAAAAAGGACTGAAGTTGGTGTGTTTCGATTAATTTTGATAAAAGAAGTACAAAATTACTAAAATTTAAACCCAAAGTAAAGTGAAATGAAAAGCTGGTAATCAAGAAATAAAGGAAACACCTGAAACTAATTAAAGCTATGAAGAAAAACAAGAACAAATGCAGAATAAAAGGAAATTAAAACTTGAAACTAATAATCTTCTGGATGTTTTTTGGTCGTCCTTGTCCTAAGAATCCTTACCCATTTTATACTTACTGTAGTGTTACAACCGACTATATGTACGTGGAGAAAATCTCGTTTCATGGCTCAACTTTATCGATTGGGGGTAGTAATATTTTACTGATTGTGTCGAGATGTGGGGTGATATTTAACAACTCAACAATTCCTGATTCTGATGTTGATCGAGTACATCAGTTGAAAAATAATTGACATCATTATTGTCTTGGAGAAATTCCTATCGGCATCAGTTTAATATTACCGTTGTAACGGGTTGACTAAAGTTGACGTCAACACATGCCCCATCGAGTCACGTTGCTTTATGGCACAATCAGGTGAAGCGACGGGAATCATACCTCTTTTAATTTGTAGCCGTTTTTTTTCTAATAAAACCAAAGCGTCCAAAACGTTGTGGAAGGATTCTGATTCCTCAGCTCTGAAACCCGCAAACGGCTAAGCTTCAAATTTCACTTTAAATAACAGTGGTCCCCATTACTTCTTCATTACCGATACGAACTCCTTTCCTCTGAGAAACTCTACTTCAATTAGACTTCTAACTCTCTTGTAGAATTGACAGTATTGCTTGCACTCCCTTCGTCGGCAATTTATGTATCTTCATGGCCATCCCAGTCGACGACACCCCTTTGGCTTTGGTTCAAGCTGATGAGAATTTGTATGCTTTAGGACCTCGATTATTGCCGATGGATGTTACCGTTGATCATTTAGGATTTTCCCAACCAGAGGAATTTGTCCTCCCGTGGAATCGGAATGACTTTTTCACGGCCAATTTCCCATTTTCCTTTCGCTATTGGCAGTGCCCCTTGAAAAATTATAGAGAATGGCGTGATCGCTGTCACGCTACTTTTGGAGCACTTTGGGATCAGTGGGGTATCAGAGATGCCATCATGATGTCAGATTTTGACATGGCCTTCGATCGCAACCTTTTTGTTGCAGTTTTGCCGTTCTAGTCTTCAGTGATCAACGGCTTCATATTTCCACACGAGATGTTTTCCCCGACAATCTTGGACATTTGCACCATCCTAGGCTTCCAATGCGATGGAGATGAGATCCCCAAACTCTATGATGATGAAAGCATGCCGCCGTCGAAGCCCATCTAGATAAAACCACTTGTTACTAGGGCAATTTCATGGTTGCCCAACGAGGCGTAGACAGCACTCCACCCGAGCAAGACTAAGCCTCCTTTCTATGGTTATGGCTCTGTAAGTACATCATCTGCTCTTACTCAACTGGGATAAGCAACAAATATCGATACTACGTATCGGTTCTGCTAAGAAAAAAGAGGTGTTGTGACCTGGCCTCCTTGGTATTAGCCTTGGTTTTTTGGATGATTTCAACCTTATTGTTTGGGAATGACCTGACCAACTTTGGTGGTCCTCTCTGGGTTATGCAATTGTGGCTCTACCAGTATTTCTCCTAGTTTAGTGTTAACAACCTCTCCAGAGATTCTCCTAACTCTTTCGTCCAAGCCACTGGCTATCGGCTGTTGAGAATCCCACTGAATGGATCCTCAGCCGGTACTATTATATCATACCTTTATCAAAACTGACTATGCAATATGCCTCACTTCTTTCCCTATTTTGCCCGAGAAATAGGCCCTCTCTGGTTGAAGAACCTTACCGATGCGTCACAGGGCACTCAACAAACTATTTGGGCTAAAATGTTGTGTTCTCAGGGGCTCTAGGAGCCAAACCAGGAGCACGGAATGCAAAGCCATCCTGTGAATGGTACAATCTCTATTGCTTCTCTTGATAATTTGGGCTTATTCAAGACATTACTGCTGATCCTAGGCATGTATTGTCCTACGTTGTCAAGCCTATGTTAGGATTCATGGACTTCTAAACGCGAAAAATATTCACGAATCCCTTCTGAGGACCCAAATAAATGATTAAGAAGATCTAAGGCTTACAGAATTACCTCTATCCGGCATGATCAAGATCCTTCGATTCTGATTGTGCTATCGTACGTGCAACCCGAACGATTACCAGACGCTGCAGTGTGTGAACGTCCTCTATCGGATACACATGGCAAATTAACTCATTACCCCGAGAGTGCTAGCGCCTAGGGTTTGAGAGGCTTGTTTTTATGGTGAATGGAGGCACGAATATTTTAACAGAACGGCTCTCTTGAGAAGACGGCTAGGGTTTTATTAAAAACTCTCCGAACCTTTTATAGTCCAACTCTGATAATATCTTATCATATTTTTTTTTAAATTCAAATTAAATTAAAACTAATATGATAAGATTTTGCCATTATCTCAATAATTTAACTAATTAATTTACCGAATCAGATTCTTATAATCTGGACATCATTCAGATACATCAGATGTGGACATATTTCTAGATTTATTATATCTGGTAAATTTTCTAGGTTCGATTAACTTAGACATATTTCCAATTTCATCGAATCTGGTTACTAGAAAAATAACCTAACAAGTTTGCTTATTGTGTAACCCTATATGTTCATTTAACACTGGCAGGATGTCCAAATCACATTTAAATAGTTCACAAGTTATAAGCGATTTCTAACAAAACATTATAACTATCTAGATTAAATGAAGATCAGTGATTTCTTTGAACCAAACCATAATTTTATATTTAGTCCATTTGTCACACGATATCCAAATTAAACATAAGGCACGGAGCATGTCATCCTTATTAAGCTTAATCAATTATTTCTTGATCTCATAGTAGACTATTCAAATAAATGATATCAACATCTTAGATTAGTATATTTGAGTACGGTCATACATTTTAACAGTCTAACTTATTAAGGGACCCATGGATATCTCTCCCATAATTGAGAGAGACAAATTCCGTCACTATCAATCATATTCCTCTCCTTGATTTATTCTATATCCAACAGTAGTCTAATTTATTGTCTGGTTAAAGACAACTTTAGACAACATCAAAATATAGAATTTATCAAGTAGGAAATTATGACGAATTTAGGTCGAAGGACTTTTAATATTATTACAGCTAGAAAGTACTTAAAACATGTTCCATGAAGTACTCTCATAGTGAGTTATGTCCAATATAATGTTCTCTAACATTTATTTATATTTTGACTTGATATCACATATATTCATGACCAGTAAAACATAGTCATCAAGTCACAAACTTACTAATCTTAATTTATTATTGTTCCACTAATAATAATCGATCAGAGACAATTTAAGAATAGTCATTATATTGATTGTAGGATTTTACTATCAAGTCACATACTTGATGACCACAAAACTAAATGCACTATTTATGGAAAGAAATGCCTCGTATTATTATATAATACATAACGACAATAGTATAAGTGCAAATTGACTCTAGGGCATATCCCTAACAGCCTATTCTATCGGCTGAAGACGTACAAACTCTAGCCAATAGATCCCTGACTATCGTGCGTTCCTTCGAGTACCACCCTTTTCAAATCGTCTTGGAGGCTACACCCAACTTCAACCTATGTTGGCGACTGATAAGTGAAACACTTTTCTTTACCTCTATAGAAACATGGCTGCTCAAGCTGGCTAGGTCAGCATCAACAGTAGTGGATGCATCAGCATCAAGAAAAAGTAATCAAAGTAGAGTACCTGCCAGTCGTGTTGTCACGCCGTCATGTTGGGGATATGCCCTAGAGTCAATTTGTACTTATACTATTGTCGTTATGTTTTATATAATAATATGAGGCTTTCCTTTCCATGAATAGTGAGTTTTGTTTTGTGGTCATCAAGTATGTGACTTGATAGTAAAACCCTACAATGAATACAATGACTATTCTAAAACTGTCCCTGATCGATTATTATTATTGGAATAATAATAAATTAAGATTAGTATGTTTGTGACTTGATGGCTATGTTTTACTGGCCATGGATATTTGTGATATCGAGTCAAGACATAAAAAAATATTAGAGAACATTATATTGGACATGACCCACTGTGAAAGTACTTCATGGAATGTGTCATAAGTACTTTCTAGCCATAATAATATTGAAAGTCCTTCGACCTAAATTCATCATAGTTTCCTACTTGATAAATTCTATATTTTGACATTATTTAAAGTTGTCTTTAACCAAATAATAAATTAGACTACTGTTGGATATAGAATAAATCAAGGAGAGGAATATGATTGATTGTGAAGGAATTTGGCCCTCTCAATTATGGGAGAGATATCCATGGGCCCCTTGATAAGTTAGACTGTTAAAATGAATGGCCGTGCTCAAATATATCAATCTAAGATATTGATATCATTTGTTTGAACAGTCTACTATGAAATCAAGAAATAATTGATTAAGCTTAATAAGAATGACATGCTCCGTGCCTTATGCTTAATCTGAATATCGTGTGACAAAATGACTAAATATAAAATTATAATTTGGTTCAAAGAGATCACCGATCTTCATTTAACCTGAATAGTTATAATGTTTTGCTAGAAATCGCTTATAACTTGTGAGCCATTTAAATATGATTTAGGCACATTGCCAGTGTTAAATGAACCTATAGGGTCACACAATAAGTGAACTTGTTAAGTTATTTTTCTGGTGACCAGATTCGATGAATCTGGAAATATGTCTAAGTTAATCGTACTTAAAAAATTTACCAGATACAATGAATCTGGAAATATGTCCACATTCGATGTATCTAGATGATGTCCAGATTATAAGAATCTGACTCGGTAAATTAATTAGTTAAATTATCGAGATAATGGCAAAATCTTATCATATCGTTTTAATTTAATTTGAATTTAAATTAGAATATGATAAGATATTATTAGGGTTAGACTCTAAGAGGTTCGAGGGTTTTTAAGAAAACCCTAACCGTCTTTTCAATGGTCCAATTTTTCGGTTGAGAACATTCGTGCCATTCTCTACCAGAAGAGAAAAAAAAAAACCTCTCAAACCCTAGGTGCTAGCACTCTCCGGGTATTGAGTGAGTTCGCGGTGTGTATCCGATAGAGGACGTTCGCATACTGTAGCGTCTGGTGATTACTCAGGTTGAACATACAACAGCGCAATCAGAATCGAAGGATTTCGATTACAGCAACCAGAGGTAATTCTTAAACCTTAGATCTTCTTAATCGTTTACTTGGGTCCTCGGGAGGAATTCGTGGATGTTTTCTACGTTTAGGAGTCCACGAATCCTAACACGTCACTCCAAACATAGCTAGTAAAGAAAGCCTTAACCCTTCCAGTTGCTGAAAAAGAAGAAGACGAAAAAGCAATTCTTCCTCTGCTTCGACTATCCAAAAGGCAACAAGCTACCTACACCCCAGCGATCACCAAGGTTTGAATTTTCCGATACTCTTCTATTATAATCACAAAAGCTAACTCCTTTCATTCTCTTCCTTTGCATAAACAAAAGCTCAGCCACTCCTCGTCTGAGTCGATAGAAGCTATGCCCCCTCTATTGCATAAGAAGACAACACTAGCTGAGGAAGAAACATTGGCTGCCTTTCTTTCATTAGCTATACCTCCAACTGTTGGGATTTCATCATGCTTATCAAATAAGAACGTAGCGAAAATAACCATGAAATCCATGCCTAAGGATCACGTGTTTGCAATTAAAACAAGAATAAAAAAAGAAAACGGAGAGTACCTTCAATAGCAAAAAAATAAAAATTTTCTTTGCGCCTATCAAGGAACCAATTCCTTTGCTTTTGATCATCCACCAAGCGCCACTACAATCCAAAAGTAGGATTGTCTCAAGTAATAATCCATACAAAGTTAAATTGCTCACAAAGCCCGCTCAAAACTATATTAGTGGAAGAGAAGGGGTTAGGTTTTAATTGGAGAAGAATAGGGAAGAAGAAGAAGGTCCGAAATCCTCTCCTTTTGATCGTCCAAAATCCCTGTAGCAAAAGGGAACAACTCCCATGTTTATAAGTTTTAGGATTTGTATTAATTGTAATTAAGTCCTCCAAGATCTAATGTCTATAATTAGGCCCTTGAAGTTTATATAATTGCAACCAAGTCCTATGAATTATAACAAACTTATAATTTCCCTATAAACATATCTTCTTCTCTTAATTAACTCCACAATATTATTAAATAATATATATTGAGTGTTCAAACATTTATTTTGTGTGACCCATTAGTTTTCCTGGTCTTATTAGTAGTATAATATGAATTAATTCTAACAGCTTAGAATTAATAATCTTAAATAAAATATAAGATTAATTTATTAATTGTCTAATTAATAAATTCATATTTAACAGATCAAGAGTGACATCTAGCAATGACTCTTGATCACCCAAAAATTCAGAAAGTCAAGAGACTTGATGTGAGCCTTTCAATAGCAAATAACCAGTGCAATAAACTCATTTCACTATACTATATCTCATTCGGTATAGAATATGAAATTAGTGCCAACTACATCCAGAATATTATTAATTCTGGCCCGAATATTTTAGTAATTGTTCAAGAAATTCATTACTCAATATGTGCATCAAATTTGGAACTATTTTCAACACATAATCGCCTTGGTCAAAGACTTCATGAGTAATGATTTTTACAAGTGGCCATGAGATATACTCTCTTACTATTAAGAGTGGTAAATCATTTATTGACCCTCTCAACCACTTTCGTTTGCCTCACATTATTTTCAATATCTATCCCATAGGCGGCCCTCGATCTGGCTCTAGAGGTTGGAATCAAAATATAATGCTCAGCAAACAAAGTACCTTAGAGATTTCAAGTCTAAGGATATTTGCATGTTTGCTATAACGAGATTTTATCACTGATATTAAATAGCTTATCCAAGTAATTATCTCATAGTTAGGTCATCTAATGAACTTGTTCATATAACAAGCATCCACATATTAATCCTGAGTATCACAATACTCACGGTTATGAGAACTACCACTTAATCCAATTAAGGGATATAACATATGTTAATCTTGGCGTATTAATAATGTTTCATTTCATTAATACTATGATTAGGGATTATTCAAGCACAAACACTATATAGTATAGTAAGAATCTTACATCATGATCTCTATCATGATTTCCTTAATACCGTGTTGTACTAGGGATTTTGTCATACAGTTTATACGCATATTAAGATATAAGAATCAAATTGAAAGATAAAGAATGCCCCTTATTAATTATTATACAATATACATGGTATAAGTAATTGCCTCTAGGGCACAACACTAGCAATCTCCCTCTTTTACTAGAGCCAATCATTCGTGTATCGAATATCGAATGACTCAACATGTTTATCGTATTTCTTCTGGGAAAGTGCTTTAGTAAGTGGATCAGCTATATTCTAATATTTATGAATCTCTCTATCTTTACATCTCGCTTATCAATGATATCTCTAATCAAATGAAAACGTCTAAGTACATGCTCCAGTCGATTATCAGTAACAGTATCATATTTGGAACCTTTCCAACTCACTGCCCTTCCACACAACATAAATACGTAGCCAGATTGCGATTTGTAGTCGTCCTTATCAGACTAAAAGCTGGCATCAGCATACCCTCTTACTCGCAAATCACTATCTCCATATACCAAGAATACATCATTAGTCCTTTGTAAGTGCTTGAGGATATTTTTTATGACCTCCTAATGACTCTTTCCAGGGTCAGATTGGTATCTACTTGTCAAACTAAGAGCACATGATACATCGGGCCTAGTACATATCATAGCATACATGATAAATCCAATTGCCGAAGTGTATGAAATTCTAATCATATTATCCCTTTCAACTTGTGTCTTTGGAAACATTGACTTTGAAAGGCTTACTCCATGTGTCATAGGTAAGAATCCACTTTTGCATTTATCCATGTTGAACCTCTTCAGCACTTTAACTATGTATGTAGACAGTGAAAGACCTAACAACCTTCTTGATCTATCTCTATAGATCCTTATTCCCAAAATATAGGATGCTTCTCCAAGGTATTTCATGGAGAACATCTTGGATAACTAAATCTTTACAGATTGAAGAATGGAAACATCATGTCCTATTAGTAATATGTCATCTACATAAAGTAATAAGAAAATAACTATAATCTCACTAACCTTCTTATACACATAAGATTCATCCATGTTTTGAATGAAACCAAATTCTTTAATTGTCTCATCAAAACGAATGTTCTAACTCCTAGATGCTTATTTAAGTCCATAAATGAATCTTTGTAACTTGCATACTTTTGTGCCATCTTTGAATGTATGTGAAACATTCAGGTTGTGTCATATACACTTCCTCGATTAGGTTTCTATTAAGGAAAGCTGTTTTCACATCCATTTGTCAAACCTCATAGTCGTAATGAGCGACAAGCGCTAGGAGTATTCTTATGGATTTTAGCATAACAACTGGTGAAAAAGTTTCGTCATAGTCAATACCTTGATGTTGTCAATAACATTTTGCAACCAAACGTGCCTTATAGGTAACCACGTTACCATCCATATCAATTTTCTTTTTGAAAACCCATTTGCACCCTATACGTTTGATTCCTTCGATAGTTCAACCAAAGTCCATACTTAATTGTCATGCATGGAATCCATTCCTGACTTCATGACTTCAAGACATTTGTCAGATTCTGAACTATTCAAAACGTCCTTGTAAGTAGTAGGCTCATCTTCTTCTGTGACTAATACGTCATTGTGGTCACTTATGAGAAATCTATATCTCTCAGGCGCCATTCGTATCCTACTCGACCTACGAAGCTCTTGTGTGTTAGAAGGTTCATCAATAAGTGTGGGTTCAGACAGTTAATCAATATTTGTTTGTTCTTTTTGAACTTTACCAAGTTCAAGTTTGCTCCCACTATCTCCTTTAAACATGTGCTCCTTTTTTAAAATACAGCATGTTTCGAAAAAAAAAATTATTTTCAGAAGGAAGATAGAAGTAATATCGGAAGGATTTTTTTTTTATATCCAATAAACAAACATTTGTCATACTTACTTTCAAGTTTATCTAACATTACCCTTTTCACAAAAATAGGGTAACCCCAAATCCTTAAATGAGATAGCTTTGATTTCTTACCAAAGAACAGCTCATAAGGAGTCGTATCAAGCATGTTTTATGCAACTCTGTTTAATATATAAACAACAATCTCTAATGCATATCCCCAAGTGCTTTAGTAAGTCCTCTAAGATCCAATGTCTACAATTGGGCCCTTGAAGTTTATATAATTGCAACCAAATCCCACGAATTATATTAAACTTATAATTCACCTATAAACATATCTTCTTCTCTTAATTAACCCTATAATATTATCAAATAATATATATTAAGCATTCAAACCTTTACTGTGTGTGACCCATTAGGTTTTCTGGTCTTATTAGTAGCATAATATGAATTAATTCTAACAACTTTACTTTCAAAAATAAAAACTGAAAGGTTCGATTCCTTCTCTTAGATACACCATTATGTTGAGGTATATGTGGTAGAGTCTATTGAGATAATATCTCATTATCTCTAAGATAATTTAGAAACTCTTGGCTTAAGTATTCACCTCCTCGATCAGATCTAAGAGTTTTAACATTCTTGCCAAGTTATTTCTCTACTTCATTCTTGAAATCTTTGAACTTGTCAAATTCTTTAGACTTATATTTCATTAAATACAAATACACATATCATGAATAGTCACCGATAAAGGTTATAAAGTAGTAATAACCTCCTCTTGCTTGTATAGACATTGGGCCATCTATATCTGTATGTATTAGTTCTAATAAATTTTTAGTCATTTCTCCTTTTCCAGAAAATGAAGTTTTAGCCATTTTATCAAGTAAATAAGATTCGCATGTATCATATGATTCATAATCAAATGACCCCAAGTCACCCAACTTATATAACTTAGACATGCGTTTTTCATTTGCATGGCCTAAACGACAATGATATAAGTAAGATTAGATTGAGTTATCTTTTCTTTGTTTCTTTATATTTATATTGAGAATTGAATTATCCATGTCTAGAACATATAAACCATTAACTAAAGTTACAGAACCATAATAGATATCATTTAATGAAAAAAAAACAACGTTTATTCTAAAAATTTAAATGAAATCCAAATAAATCTAAACATTCAACTAAGATAATGTTTTTCAATAAAAATGGTACAAAAAAACAGTTTTGAAGTTCTAAAATTAATCAAGAAGGTAGATTAAGATGATAAGTCCTCACAGTTAGTGTATCAACATTTGCTCCATTTCCAGCTCGCAAGTCCTCATCGCCCTTTTCCAACCTTCTACTATCCTTTAGTCCCTGCAAATTATTGCATAAATGAGATCTGCAATCGGTATCCAATACTCATATCTCATTACCAAAGGCAGCATTAATCTCAATTGTAAACATGCCAATATTAGAAGTAGAAGTGCTTCCAAACTTCTCATTCTTTTTCTTTTCCTTCACAGTCTCTAAGTAGGGTTTGCAGTTGCGCCTCCAATGGCCCATCTTGCCACAATAATGACATGGGCCTTTAGTGGCTGCTTTCTTCTTCTTCACACCTCTACTGGGTTTGGTAGGATTTTTTTTCTTCTTCTTGGGAACTTTCTTCTTAGAATACGAAGAACCTACTAGTAAGATTGCCTCATCATCCTTCTTCATGGATGATTCAGCAGTTTTAAGTAAATTGATAAGCAAATGTATGGTGGTCTCAATATTGTTCATGTGATAGTTAATCACAAATTGTAAAAAATTACTTGGTAATGATTGTAGAATTAAGTCAACACTTAAATCGTGATCCATTACGAAACCAAGAGACCTAAGCTTTTGAATATAGCCTAACATCTGCAACCCATGAGTGGCCACTGAAGCACCCTTAACCATCTTAGAACGGAACAGTTGCTTAGAGATCTTATATCTATCAATTTTAGCTTGTTTATCCAACAGCTCTTTAAGATGGAAGATAATGATTTGAGCATCTATATGCTCATGCTACTTTTGTACCTCAAGAGTCATTGACGCCAGCATAATACATGATGTAATGTCACTATCCTCCTTGTGCTTCTTGTGGACAGCATGCTCATCAGCAAGAGCATCTTAGGCTGTAGGTGGCGAAATAGGAGCATTTTGTAATACCCCACTACCTACGTACCCAAATAGGCGGAATGTCGCCCCGTCCAAATGATCAAGGGTCCTTATAACAAGGTACAAAAGGAACAAAAATGACTAAATAAAATTCTCGATAATTTTATTACAACTAAAGTTAAAACTTATACAAGTCTGATAATCTAACACTAACAATCATCTCTCGAAAGAAATACAAAGTAGAAAAAAATAAACTAAAGGTCATCTCTTATCTCTTCAACATTCTCAATAAAAGCACTCCCCTGAAAACATGATGTAAAATAATGTGAGATTGACATTTCAGTAAGTCTCGTGTGTGCGAATGTCATATATAGACATTTCGTGCATGCAGATGTATCAAAATCACAAAATCATATTTGCAAAACTTTTCATCAATAAACAATTAATCAAAGGAGTATTGCTCATCATATCCAAAGCAGTTCTCATCATTTTATCACAATCATAAGTTCATTATATAGGGATTAGTAATAATTCAACCAATAGTATCACAATCCATATCATGGTTACCACCATGATAGCGTCCCAATGTAACCTTTCAATAATGGGCAGTGGAGGATCCTCCCACTAGGGTGAGATACTCCTCCATCTCTACACCCAACACACCAATTGTCCAACCTGGATAAATAAAGTCCACATAGACCCATATGCTAACTCGGACCGGCCTAACTAAGTAGTACTGTCGCCTCTCTAAATTGAATTCATCTTCTGGAGATAACCTCCTGTCAGAAGACTTACTCTAGCTCTTCAAGACTAGCACCATTAGCCTACCCCTACTGAGTACTCAACGCTCCCCATTTAACGATAGAATCATTTTTCTTGTTTTCACAATTGTTAATTACCTTGTCTTTGTAAAACGTGTCTTTTCACAATAAGTTTGCTAAAATGTTTGGTGATAAAGAAAAGAAATCATTTTCAGTTTAAAAGTTGAGATTTAACAAACTCATTTAGAGAATAAAATGACTATGTTCTCAAACCAAGTATCAAAATACCACAGTACAATTCATCATATTCAACCAACATTCCAATCATTATGTCAATCATGATATTGACACCATTTCAAATATCATTATACAAAATTACTTGCAAACATATAATATTTAGCAAAACAGTTATAGAGGGACTTATTTGGATATTCTCAATAATTAACCAAAGCAATGCTTGATCTCTTTTTCACTTTTTTCCTTATCTAGAATCAGTGTTTCTATGAATAGAAACCAGATATGAATCCACTCATATTTTCATGCATCATGAATCTCTATGATCATATTAATCATCTAATTCATCCATGGCATGTAGGTAGAAGCTCATCACTATAGTTTTTCCATGATCATGCATCTCATCATGGTATGCATATAATCAAATCTCATCATCAATATAAAGACTTCTAATATTCATCTAACATAAACTTCATATAATAACCCCATATGAATAAAAAGATCTCATCTTTAACCAACCATAAGATGGATCTAGGTTCAACATAACATGATATCATAATATTTTACCCCATATTCACCTAGATCAACTATTGCTCCATCAAACTCAACCATCCCATCCATTCATGTTTTTCATGCTATACTTTATACATAATAACATTATAAAATCAGGTGTATTTAAATCAATAGAGATTGAGTCTTAAAATACCTCTTGGATAGATAAGACAACGAAGCAAAAGTGGCTCCTTGGTGATCGGTTGAGTTCACTTGAGAGGAATAGATGATTGGGTCCCTGGCATAAGTAAGTGGGAGTTAAGGGAATTTGTTAGAGAAATATTTAAACAATAGTTGTTGTCGTTTAGTGATTAAAATAATAGTTATTATGGTTTCATGGTAGAAACAAGAGTTATTGTGATTGAGTGGAGTAATTGAAGTTAGAGTTGTAGTGGTTGAAGCTTGGTGTTTAATACTTGGTGACTTAAGTTTAAATCACAACTTTTGTAAACCTTTCCATTCTTATTTCTCAAAATTCTCCTAAGCTAACCAGAAATCAGTCACACACACACTCACAAAAATTCCAGCTTCCCTTACTCTCAAATTCCCCTCTAGTTTTAAGCAAAAATCACAGCACAAGACCCCAAGTTTTCTTTCCCTATTTCTGCCCAAAGCTAAACCAAAAATCAGTCTATACTTTTCTCCTTTTCCTCTCATTATCTAGGCCACTTTAACATCCTAGAGCACAATCATAAACTCCTTCTATTCATTGCAGGTTCGGCCAAACCAAGAAGAGCAAAAGCTGCCATTTTTTCCTTGTTTGTTCAAAAGTCCAAAACAATGTGTAATCCTTCCAAACATCAAAACACCTAAACCTAACATATAAAACAACCACTAATCAAACCCTAAACCTCTCTTCTCCAAAAAAAAAAAATAGCCATCTTTTCTTTCCAAAATTTTGACTATCATAACTCTAATCACCACCAAAATCGAAACCTAAAGGCAAGAATTAAGAGACCCAATCATCTCTTCTTCTCAAGTGAACTCAACCGATCACTAAGGAGCCACCTTTGCTTCATTGTCTTGTCTATCCAAGAGGTATTTTGAGACTCAATCTCTATTGATTTAAATGAGCCTGATTTTATAGTGATGTTATTATATATAAAGTATAGCATGAAAAACATGAATAGATGGGATGGTTGAGTTTGATGGAGCAATAGTTGATTTAGGTGAATATAGAGTGAAATATTATGATATCATGTTATGTTGGATCTAGATCCATCTTATGGTTAGTTAAAGATGAGATCTTTTGATTTATATGGGGTTATTATATGAAGTTTATATTAGACAACTTTTAGAGGTACATGTATTGATAATGAGATTCAATTATATGCATGACATGATAAGATGCATGATCATGGAAAAATTATAGCGATGAGCTTCTACCTCCATGGATGAATTAGATGATTAATATGATCATAGAGATTCATGATGCATGAAAAAATGAGTGGATTCATATCTGATTTCTAATCATAGAAACATTGATTCTAGATAAGGAAGAAAGTGAAAAAGAGATACTTATAAAACAAAAGCTCAAATCCACCAAGAAACTAACAAATTCCCTTAACCCCTACTCACTTACTCAATTTCCCTTCTAATAATACTTATCTAATAATACTCATAAAACAAAAGTTTCAGTCCACCAAGAAACTAACAAATTTCCTCAACTCCCATTCTTATTTAAATAGTCCTCCAACAATTATATCAAAGTAAATAAATTCCTAAACTAACCAACTCATAGATCACATATACCCATGAAAATGGTTCAAGTTATCAAATGTCATATAAAATGTTATGCAATGCACGACTTTCCCCATATAATAAAGGTGATTTTAAACGGGGTATTACATTTAGTACGTAGAGTAACTTTTGCGACTTGAGAACGATTCTCAAATTCTATACCAATCCAAATAATTTGATTCGGTGAGCTTATTTGTTTCCAAGATGCTACGTATGTTTATGTTTGTCGACATAATGCAAATGACCTAAATGTAAAAATAAAGTAATTATAATATGTATATGCTCATGATATACAAGTAATTAGGTCTTTAATTAAATGCATTTTTATTCCAGTATTTTACTCAAATCAATAGCCCCCACTATTGACTCAGGAAAACCCGTTAGAAACTTTTCTAGTGGACCAGTATCCAAATTTCTTAAGAATGACCTTGGGTTAGCCCAACAAGTCACTCTTAAGTTCAGTGGTAGGTATCTAATGTCAATTACATCAAATTTAACTACTGTATTGTTGGGTGATTAACATCTTTTAATCATTAAAGTATTTAATAATATCCCAACCTTACCTCTAATATTCTTTATGCTTAGGTTAGCCCAATCGGGATAAAGAAATTAGTTAAACCCAACTCATTAATCAGAAATTAAATTACATAGCTTAAACATACTCAATGTCAAGTAAGCTTGGGTATGCCCAACTACCTAATCTCAAAAAAGAGCTATCGTTCTTAATATATTAATGGAAGGCATTACATTTAATATTATTTGAGGGATTTATTCCTTTTAGTTGTCTCATCGTTTAGCACGCATACAATTTATCAATAAACAGTATAAATTGATAAACATTGTAATAAACAATTACGTGGCATGGTTATGGACTCTCTAAATTAATTTCCTTGAGCCATCTTTCCAACCCTATGTGTTCATGCATGATTTAAGTAGAATGCCCTACCATCTCGCTTCGTTTTGATTGCCGTCTTTAAAATCTTGTAAATAAAATTCTACCTCAATCTAACCTATATAAACTAATTACATAATTTCCTAAAGGAAGAAAACTCAAGTTATATTTGAGGGGAGTTAGATGAGAAGAGAATTATCCAAGAATTTGAGATAAGGCAGGACGCGCAAGCCCTATTTAATTAAAACAAAGCGATAAAGATGCATGAATAGATAAGTTTGGTCTTAGTCCATAACCATCCATATAATTTTAAAAATACACGTAATTTTTAAAAAAATTTTATCCAAAATCATGAGTTTCAAATAAATTCTAATCATTATTAGAACTTATTCTCAAAATTAGAAAAGATCAAAAAAAAAAATTTTTTTTTTTTATAAAATAGTGCGAGAACAGAGTGCACTTGGCGCCAGGTTAGTTGAACGTACCGGCACCAGGTTTGCTCTAGAGGCATGCACAGGGGAAGTATAGAGTGTTCTTGGTGCCAAGTGGATCGAACGTACCCAACGCTAAGTATGCTCTGGAGGCGGAAAAATACCACTGTTCATCTTCTTCTTTGAATTTTTTTGCAAATTTTTCATGAACAGTAGCGAGATTTTCAAACCGTTCAAAACAATTTTGATATCAAGCATTGTTAATCAATATTAACAACCAATTGTAATCTACATCACAATTTAAACAACAATCCAAATTGGTGAATCAAAATCTTGATTGCAAAAAATTATAATGCCAAAACAAACCCACATGGAAACAACTTCCTAACCATTTTTCAATGACCCAGAAACTTTTCAAACTAGAAAACCCAGACATACCATACAAAGTAGTAGGCATACAATGACCATGATTATAAAGATACATGCTCAAAAACGATTTCAAAGTAATTAAAGACCCATTAAAACATAAACACGAAGGCTCTGATATCACTGTTGAAATTTCATCGTGCTTATGAAATAAGAACGCAGCGAAAATAACTATAAAATCCATGCCCAAGGATCACGTATTTGCAATTAAAACGGGAATAGAGGAAGGAAACGAAGATTACCTTCTATAGCAGAAAAATAAAAATTTTCTTTGCGCCTACCAAGGAACCAATTCCTCTGCTTTTGATCGTCCACCAAGTGCCACTACAATTCAAGAGTAGGATTGTCTCTAATAGTAATCCACACAAGGTTGAATTATTCACAAAGCATGCTCAATACTATGCTAGTAGAAGAGGAGGGACTAGGTTTTAAATGGAGAATAATAGGAAAGAAGAAGAAGATCCGAAATCTTCTCCTTTTGATCGTCCAAAATCCCTGTAGCAAAAGGGAATGATTCACATGTTTATACATTTTAGAATTTGTGTTAATTGCAATTAAGTCCCTCAAGATCCAATATCTACAATTGGACCCTTGAAGTTTATACAATTGCAACCAAATCTCACGAATTATAACAAACTTATAATTCACCTATAAACATATCTTCTTCTCTTAATTAACCCTATAATATTATCAAATAATATATATTGAGAATTCAAACCATTATTGTGTGTAACCCATTAGGTTTTCTAGTCTTTTTGGTAGCATAATATAAATTAATTCTAACAACTTTAGAATTAATAATCCTAAATAAAATATATGATTAATTTTTTAATTTTTTAATTAATAAATTTACAGTTAGCAAATCAAGAGTGACATATAGCAATGACTATTGATTACCCAAAAGTTCAGAAAGTCAAGTGGTTTGACGTGAATCTTTCAATAGCAAATAACCAATGCAGTAAACTCCTTTCACCATACTATATCTCATTCGGTCTAGAGCATGCAATTAGTGCCAACTTCATCCAAAATATTATTAATTCTTGCCCGAATATTTTAGTACTTATTTAAGAAATCCATTACTCGATATGTGTATCAAATTTGGAACAATTTTCAACACATTGTTCCCTTGGTTAAGGACTTCATGAGAAATGATTTCTATAAGTGGCCCTGAGATATACTCTCCTACTATTAGGAGTAGCAAATCCTTTATTGACCCTTTCAACCACTTTCGTTTACCTCACATTATACCCAATATCCATTCCATAGGCAGCCTTCGATCTGACCCCAGAGATTGAAATTAAAGTACAATGCTCAACAAATAAAGTACCTTGGAAATTTCAAGTTTAAGGATATTTGCACGTTTGCTATAACGAGATTTTATCACTAGCACTAAATAACTTATCCAAGCGATTATCTCTCATAGCTAAATCATCTAATGAACTTGTTCATATAACAAGCAACCACATATTAATCCTGAGTATTAGAATACTTACGGTTATGAGAACCACTGCTTGATCCAATCAAGGAATATAACATGTGCTAGTCTTGGCTATTAATAATGTCACATCTCATTAATACTATGATTAGGGATTATTCAAGCACAAATACTAAATAGTGTAGTAAGAATCTCACATCATAATCTCTATTATAATTTCCTTAACACAATGTTGTACTAGAGACTTTATCAAACAGTTTATACGTATATTAAGATATAACAATCAAATTCAAAGATAAAGAATGTCTCTTATTAATTATTATGCAATATACATGGTACAAGTGATTGCCTCTAGGGAACAACACTAACACCAACATCTGAGCTACCCGTCCCAGAAGAAACGACGATCAATAAATCTGCTCCACCTTCTGGGGAACCGATCTCTAAACTTTTTTACGGTAGAGCCTTCGAAAGAAACTGCTCCTCATCAATCAATAATGTCTAAGACTGCTACGCTAGAATTCTTGAACAGCCTACTTGGGGCGACCTTGCCGACTAATAAGTCTTCTCAGGACACAATCAACCGAGCCCTCCTGTTGCTCATGCAATCGGCTGATACTGATATTCCTATTGAACTGAAGTGGTTATCGGCTGATTATCTAGAGTATATGAGGTTCACTTGGTGCTTTCTCTCAAACACCCAAAATAGGAGGGACAAAGCTTCTCGTCGGCTTGAAGCTTTAGAAGGACTCTGGGAGCAAGAAGCTTTTCTACAGTCCCATTGCTTGGAAACTTCTGCCCACTTAAGTTTTCTTCGAGCTAAAATCACAGAAAGGGTTGAGAAAGTTGAAAAACTCAAAAAACAATTACAGGAACTTTAGGCAGAGCTGGATTCCAAGAAGAAGATCCTAGAAGAAAAACTCAAGGCAGAAAGTGTCTGACAACAAACTGCCTCCTCCATAGAGGAATCAGCGGCTATGTTTCAAGATAAACAGCTAATGTTGGAAGCAGAGGAAGAAATGCTTCAAATCGAGTTGCACCGCTCGAAAAAACTGTTGGCCGGTATGCAATCCTCATGGGACAAATTTCAATCCTATCTGACTACCATTTTCCACTATACCCATGAGGCTGGTCTATCGAGTACTTAACTTGAAGATGCCGAAGTTAGTATGCTCCTAACGGAGAAAACGTCTATCGAGTAAGAGGCAGCCCAAGAAGAAGTGACTAGCCAAATGGAAAAGCAAAGATAAATCCCATAAGAAATAATTCTGCCTGAGAAAGATCCGAATCGGCTCACCATAGTTCCGTTTACTCAACCGATCGAAACGCCTCACCCTCAATCTGAGAAAAGTTTTTTTTTTTTTTTTTTTGAATAGGTCTAGCTCAATGTTAAATATAGTGGTCATCTGATCGGCCCCTTTTTTTTTTTATGATCAGCTATCTTCATAATGCAAACATCCTCTCTCTTTTTCTTTTTTTTACTTTTTTTTTTTGGGCTTTTTTTTAACACTCTTTTTTTGTCTTGGTTCCTATTCCCAAAATGTAAGATAGATTTTTTTTCAAATATTTACCATTTATGGCATTACTTACCTCCTTTCCGTCAGGTGTCATCAACCGATAAGCCCCTCCATCGAAAACGTGAACAAAAAAGGTCCTTCCTAATAAGCGGACTACTTACCAAAATGCGGATTTTTTTGTGTAACTGGTAGTATGATTTTTCAAACCATATCTCCTTCCTAAAAATTCCTTACCCGCACTTTCCGGTTATAGGCCCTTGCTACCTTCTCATTATGCCTTTTGATGTTTTCTAGCGCTGCCCATTGGTCCTCTTCAACTTAATCCAAACTCATAGCTAAGGCTAGTTTGTAATCCTCAATTGACAAACAATGTTGTTAAGCTACTCGAGTCAATTGTAATGATAGCTCAGCAAGTAACATCGCATCTTGCTCATATGTAAGTCTATATTGCGTGAAACCTGTAGCGATTTTGAAGGCATTCTAATAAGCCCATAGAACCTCCTGGAGTGTTTCGTGCCACCTTCTGCGATTATCTTCCAACGGCTTTTGGATCATGCTAATCAAGGTCTTATTCGTTGCTTCAGCTTGACCGTTAGCCTGTACATAATACGGGGATGAATGTAATAACTTAACTTCGAATTAGGTTAAAAAATTGCGTACCTTATCTCCCGTGAATATGGTTTCTTGGTCCGCCGTTATTGTTTCAGGTATGCCGAAACGGAATAAAATATTCTACTGAAAGAACATGATAACGGCAAGCTGGGTTACCCTAGTCAAAACTTGTGCCTCTACACACTTGGTGAAATAATCCGTTGCCACTAAGATAAAGGTATACCTTTTAGTCAATAGCGGATGAATCTTGCCAACGGCATCTAAAGGCCAACCCCTGAAATATCACGGCTTGATAATAGGATGCAATTCCACAGAAGGAACATGTACCAAAGGACCATGCTTTTAACACGCCTCACATCCAGCTGCGTAGGCTACACAGTCCGTGGTCATGGAGGGCCAATAAAACCCATGTCGTTGCAGTGTTCATTTTAACTTTAGACCTGCCTAGTGAGCACCGCATAGACCTTCATGTACTTCGGCTAACACCTGTGACTCTTCTTGCTTTGATAAACATTTTAGTAAAACTCTTGAATGGCTTCTTCTAAATAAGTCATTTTCCATTAACACAAAGTTCAACGCCTTACGCTTTAATTCCCGCGACACATGACTAGTAGGTTTTCGCAAATAGGAAATCAGAACACCAATTTTCTTCGTGTTCTTGCCCCGATATCTATTGTCACATCACTAACCTGACTCTCTTTCTAAATCTTGAAGCTATTTGAGCCAAGTAGTTTGCACCCTGGTTCTTAGCTCGAGGTATGTGAGTCAACATAACTTTCAAAAAGTGTTGTAACAATGCCTTTACTTCCTGTAATTTATCTACCAAAATAGGGTTAGTGCATTTATACTTACCTGAAACCTGTCAGATGATAATTTGAAAGTCCCTTATTATATTGATCATTTGTGACTCCAAAGCCTTCAAGATTCGAAATCCCAAACTAAGAGCATCATACTTTACCTAATTATTTGAAGTTCATTTCCTTAATTCAAAAAGGATTTTTCCTTGTCGTCTATAAGGGGCTTCAATAATCAAGCCGACACCTGCCTTAGACTGGGTACTAGATCCATCAAATTACAACCTCCACAGTTTGTATGAAATATATCTCTATACCTTTTTTTTCAGGATTGGACACTTCTAAACAAGGGTGTTCAGCTAAGAAATCGGCTATGGCCTAACCTTTAGTTACTTTCAAAGGCATGTGCATTAAAGAAAAAGCATGTAGCTTAATTGCCCATTTCATTAACCATCCTTGCAGCAAGGGCGGTTTAACAAATATTTGACTAGATCAATTTTGCACAAAATTTGCACCTTCCTAGGTAACAGATAATGTTCTAATTTGTGCATATATAATATAAAGATAAGCATAACTTTTCAACTGGAGAATACCTTGTTTCGGTATCCGTCAGATTTCGGCTGAGGTAATACACTACTCTTTCAGTCCCCTATGCATTGTCTTGAGCTAACAAATTTTCGATAAACTCCTGAGCCACAAAAATGTACAATTTTATGGACATCTTATCGTGTGGTGGCATCAAAATAGATGGTTGTGATAAAGCCACTTTGATCTGATCGAAAGCTGTCTGATGTACAGACTACCAGATGAACTCTTAAGACGACTACCGAAGTAAAGAGGAGAACGCCTTTTGCTTTCCTATAGTATTTGCTAAAAAACGTAACAGAAAATTAATCTTCCCAATGAAACTCTGGAGTTCCTTCTTAGATTGTGGTGGTCTTGCCTATAGAATATCTCTTACTTTGTTCCGATCCACTTCAATTCCTTTTTGGTGTACAAGAAACCCAAGAAAATTTCCAGCTGAAACTCCAAAAGTGCATTTGGCGGGGTTGATTTTGAGTTGCTGCTTGCGCATTAGGAGAAATGCTTGCTCTAAACACATCAAGTGCTATGAAAAAGTGGGCGACTTGACCACCAAATCATCGATATAAACTCCATTATTTTGTCGATGAGATCATGGAAAATGAGATTCATAACTCTCTGAAAAGTAGCCCTAGCATTCTTCAAGCCAAATGGCATAACTAACCATTCGAACAAACTGATGGAGCCTGAACATCAGAATGCTGTCTTTTGTGTATCCTCTTCGGTTATAAATATCTAATTATAACCAGAATATCTATCTATAAAGCTTAAAAATTGGTTTCCTACTGCTGAGTCTACCAACATGTCGGCCATCGGCATGGTGTATTTATCTTTTGGCGTAACCAAATTCAAATTTTTGAAATCAACACAAACTCGTAGCTAGCTATTTTTTTTTATGATGGAAACGATGTTGGACACCCAACCCGCATATCGACAAGTACAGATAGCAATGGCCAGTGGGCCGGCCTGCCTGAGAGCCGTTACCCAACGGCTCTCTCAACTTTGGTTTATTATATTTCAGCCCCAAAAACAGCTGAAATATTTTTTTTTTATACATTTTGGTCCCTAACGGTTATATTCTCTATTCTAACTCCCAAAACTCTATAAATACCCCCCCAATTCAACCCAAAGCTCATCAAACACTCTCCAATTTTCTCAAACTCTCTCCAATTCTCCATTTTCTCTACAAAAAGTATTAGAATATAATTTATTTTTGTATTATACTTTTTCAAATCTTCAAGAAAGTCTTCATATTTTGGAAGAGTATTGAGTAGTGGAATAGTGGATACAAGAAGTAAAAAGCTCCACAAAGTATTGTTATTCTTGAATCTTGGTCATCAACGAGTTAGTATTTCTTAATCTTACATTCTTATATTTTAGTTTTATTAATTATTTATTTGTTTTAGTTATTTGTTTAATTTTTAAGTTAAATTATTTTTTATATTTTTCAATTCTCTTATTTCATTATTTGTTAATACTTTATTTTTTTTGAACTTTTGTTTGAATTTTGATTGCTTGTTTTCTTTTAAGAAATAATTGATCCAAATCAATATCATCATTTTTCTTCATCCCAATCATCTGCACATTTTGATTTTAATATAAATCCAGCCTTGAAGTTAATAAATAATGAAATAGGTAATGAATATGAAGGTCCTAGTAGGCCTAGTGTTAATATTTGACAATCACAACCAACTCCAACAATTAATTCTGACGAATCTAATATAGGTGAGGATGATGTTGAAACAACGGAAATTATAACTAAAGCAAAAACATCTATGGTTTGAAATCTTTTTGAAAAAGATAATAATAATGATAGGGTAACATGTAAAATTTGTAGAGTGGTATATGCAGATAAAAAGGGGGGAGGGATGGGAACATTAGTTAAACATATAAAAAGGCCACATAATGATTGATTAGAAAACCTACTTAAACAACAACAAATACGTACTATAAGAGGTCAAATTGTTCGTAATTTTCAATACGATCATAAAAAAAATAGAAGTGGATTTGCTAAAATGATTTTTCAAACTAAATTACCTTTAATTTTACAGAAAATCCACATTATGAACAATATATGCAAAATAATTGTCAACCAGCAAGGAAAAGAATTCCTAGAATAACATTAAAAAATGATATAATAAAGATATATAAATAAATGAAAGAGTATCTAATTGTTATGTTTGATTCTTGTAATTGGAAATTTGCTCTTACTTGTGATAGTTGGACTACAATTACTAATGAATCTTATTTGTGTATTTCATGTCATTGGATAGATCATGATTGGTTAGTACAAAAAAGAATTATTTGTTTTAAATTATTTGAATATCCTCATGTAGATAGTAGTATAGCTAGAATGATTATTCAAACATGTCATGAATATAGGATTTTAAATAAAATTATTTCTATTTCTGTATATAATGCTTCAAATAATGATTCCGCCATAACAATTTTAAAAAATACTATGAATCCTATGTTAGATGGTATTTTATTTCATACTAGGTGTGCTTGTCATATACTTAATTTGTGTGTTAATGGATGATATAAGTATATTGATAATATTGTTACTATAATTAGAAATATTGTTTTATTTATTAAAACTTCTCCAACTAGGCAACAAAATTTTAACGCATTATGCCAAGAACAAGGTGTAGTTTTTAAAAAATTTATATTAGATTGTAAAACTAGATAGAACTCAATTTTAGATATGTTTAAAAGTGTTATACCTTTTCAAAACCAACTTATTGAATTTTGTAATAGTAATAATTTTCAACCTCCACTAACTGAAACTCATTTTGAAAATTGTACTGCACTTTTAACATTTTTATTTGCTTTCAAAGAAGCTACTGAACTTTTATCGGGATTCTATTATCCCAATACTCATCATATTCTTCCAACACTTGCTAAGGTAGAAGCATATATTTTTTGTGAGTATATGAATCATCCCCAATATGGTTATTTTATGAGAAGTACATTTGAAAAATATAAAAAATATTATGAAGATATTCCTATTTTATATTGTATGGCATTGTGTATGGATCCTAGAGCAAAGACGACTGGTTTTCATAGTATTATTAAATATTTATACAAAACATTAAATTTTGATGAATCACAAACACTTAAACAACGTATGATAAAAGATATAAAAGATAAAATAGCTAAAACTTTATCTAACATATATAATTTGTATGAGTTTGAGTCTTCTTGTTCTAGTTCTCCTAGTGTAAGTAGGCAAGCTTCATCATATAGTAGTCACTTTCAACCTCCATGAAAATCTATATCTTCAATTTCATCAGTATTTAATCCATGGGGTATTATGAAACGTAAAAAAAGATCGACTACCACCTACAACGAGATGGCAATTTATGAGATGCAGCACTTGATAGAAAATGAAGATCAACATTTTGATATTTGTGGTTGGTGGAAGGCTCATGTAAGTCAATACCACATTTTATCTAAAATGGCACGTGATCTTTTGATACCACCAGTCTCTACAGTGCAATTAGAAAGCGTCTTTAGTGAGAGCGCTCGAACAATCAATGAAAAAATATCTCGATTGGCTCCTCAAACTTTGGAGATGTTAATGTGTTGTAGTAGTTGGTTTACAGCCGAAGATAGAACGGCTAATTCGTGGATTATTGATAATGACTCAGATGATGAATTGCGTAAACCAAGTAGTTAGTTTAGTATTCTTGTAATTAGGAATTTAGGATAAGTAATATTATGCATTTAATTTTATTTTTAGGATATTTATTATATTTTTAAATTTTAATAATTGTAATATTTTTAAAAGGTTTAGGCATCAAGTCCCCCTCTTATGTAATCTTTATTTTATTAATTAATAAAACAGGTAGGAGGTCCAAGTCAAACCTCCCACCACTTCAAGGTGGCTTTTTTATAATTTTAAAAAATTGTGTTAAGTAGGAGAAAAAAAAAAGAATAAGCACACGGGTCAGCCCGCGGGCGTCACGGGCCAAGGTCCCGGGCCATGCTGGTCCCAGGGCTTCTAGCCCAGGGACCGGCCCACCCCCCTTTGGGACCGGCCTACACACCACGTAGGCCAATCCTCGGGCCGGCCCAATAGCCATTGCTAAGTACGAATGAAACTGTTGGGATGTATGCCCTCTTAGACTAAGTTTCTGATGTAAAAAAAAAAATTGAATGTTTTAATAAAAGAATTTATTTTTAGAAATTTTTTGTGAATTTATAATTTTATTTATACACAATTACGTTTGGAAAAGACTCATTGTGTTTAGGTAAGTGGTCCATGTGAATGGAGGTCTTTCACAGTAAAGTATGGATCACGGGTTACTTAACACATAAACTTTTGTTCTTAACCGATTGATGAGAATGTGAATATCATCATGTCTGGGTTATTATGTTGTGAATTCTAAATGGGGAATGGCTTACCATTAGCCAGTAGTCCACTCACTTCATGACATAAGCGTATTTTGAATACGTAGAATAGGACCTGTAATAGTGGTTTCTAAAAGTACTATATGGTAGAAGCCTAGACTACTACCGCTACAATGTGGACTAGTACTCTACGACTTGAGTATGAGTTGGTGGTCTGACGAAGCTGAAAGCATATGCTTTGATATACAGAGGGGTATTTTAGTCATTACACCTGTAGGTCGGAGACTTTGCTAACGCAGCACTGTCCTTTGGGTCAATATTTTCTTATGGTGATATCAGAAAATATTTAAAATGCAAAATACAGCTGTTTATATGACAATGGTATTTTGGTCATTTTAGTAGCCAAGACGGTGTGTCTTTTGGTCCTCAATATAGATCATGAGTCCTAATTAAATACGGGTTAAGGAATTGATCTTACATTAAATGAAATTTATTTTATTTAAATAGCCTGATTTAATTATTGGTCTAGAATAAAATAAAAGTCCATCAAGAGAGAATTAATAAAATTAGTTTAGTGAGTTAATTAATTATTCAGGGCTTTGGCCCAGTTTGAATAATTAGAGATTAACCTGGGATTAAACTAATATAGGCTTATTAATTGGACTAGTTTATTTGAGTTGAAAAATTAATTATTAATTGGGCCATTAGGTTAGTTCTAATTAAAATAATTAATTAAGTCCAAAAGGTTAAACTAAGAGTCCAATGGCCTAGTCCAATTTAACCTAGGATTTTATTTAGGTTAAATAGGAGGATTGGAAATAACGTCGTTATTACAGAACACACACTCGGAAAGACGGCTTCTTCTCTGTGAAAGGCCAAGCGTCTCTCTCCCTCTCTCTTTCTCTCCAGAAAAATTCTCTAACCTGTTAGTTGTTCATCAAACAGTAGTTAGACATGCCATATACTGGAAAATCGAGAGTTCGGCATTCACATATATGCAAAGGCGGAGTAGGAGGCTTGCAGGAATAGCACTAGAGGCTTCTACCAGCACACCTACTCCGATTGCACACGTTCCGATCCAGCCACCTTTGAGAACCAGAAAGAAAGGTAAAAATTTTAAAACCTCGGGATTTGAACAGGGCGCAACTAGCGCCGGCTAGGGCAGCCAAGCCGGTGCCTGCCCTATCCTGGAATCCCCTATTCTGTTTTTTCAATTTTTTTATGTTCGCTTCCGCTGCGTGCCCTGTGTTTTTCTGCTTTCCGGGCCTTCAATTGGTAACAAAGTATGAAGGTTTTGTGAAAATATAGGGAATATGCATCTAGATGAATAAAACTGGATACATATGTGTGATTAAAATTGTGATCCTTCGTTGTTTATGATATAGATAGATTCTCTGTTAAATCTCACGGGTGGAGGTATAGGAATCTGTAATTTACGGTTTTTCTTAGTAAATCGTGTAAGCCCAATGTTTATGGGTATAGGTGGTTGTTTGTTTTAGTTGATTTCATTGCATTAAGATTGAAATCGGAGAGCCAATAGCACTAGAAACCATGCAGAAAAACAGGAAAAATTCGCAGAGGAAATTCGCAAGAAAAAAAACCGCATGAAGGAGCCGTCCAGAACCGAACCGGTGCCGACTAGACCACCCGAACTGGTGCCAGCTAGGGTCTGGAAGGCCGGTCCGCACTGTTTTCTCGTGGGTCTTGATTCTGTGCGGCGGGTGCAATGGACCACAGTTCAAATAGGTGACAATCCAGTACGGTGGGTGCAGTGGACCAAGGAAAATTTTTTTAATTTTTCCTTGTAATTTTTCTTGCAATTTCTTTTGGTTTTGGAGTCCATACCAGGCGAAGTTAATATTTTGCAATAATTAATATTCAAGGAATATTTTTGCATGAAAAATATTAGTAAGGGATTTTAGGATTAAACAAGACTATTAATTAATTAATTAATGTGTTTAATTCTATTATCTGGGCACTTAGGTTTAAAAATAGAAGAGCATGAAAATGTCTACTATTTTTTAGCATGCTATTTATTTTTGGTACCTATGTGCACGTTTTCTCAAAGACCAAAGTCTTTGGGAATGTTTTTTACAAGAAAAACATTTTTATACAAATTAAATGGTTATTTTAGCTTGAACAAAAATTAATCCTTAGATATTTTCTCAAAGGATTTAATCCTTGACATAGAAAATATATTAGATTTAGATATTTTTATAAGGTTAAAATAGAAAGCCATTTTGTTTTAGTTTGGCATAAGAAAATTTGTTTTGTCAAATAAACTTGAGACCAAAGTCTCTAGAAAGTTTTAATTGGAAAATTTTTGAAATCATTAAGTTTTTAATTTAAATAAAATTAGTCCATAGGAAAAACTCTCAAAGGATATAAGCCTTGACATAGAGATTTTTATGGATTTAGACATTTTATTTTTGAGTTAAGGGAAAATTTAATGAAAATTTTCAAAAAGATATTTTTCAGAAAACCCTTGTTTTAAAAGACTAAGTGAGAGAGGGGTTCCAACGACCCCACGGCTTCCATCATGATCCTCATTAGAGATCGTGGGTCCCCTTGCGTCACCCTAGAAGTGAACCCGTATAGGATGGGGATACCACAAGGATCTAGATCTAATGGAGGGATGTAATTAATAACCCGGGGCACGTACTATAATCGGCCAGCCCCTCATTGGAGGTCATAGTGCGAGGTATGTCCATAGGAAATAAGAGGAAACGGCCATCTCCTCGATGGAATTATCTTCTAGATCATTACCTAGAAGGGAAATTAATTTGTGGTGGTTAACACACTTAGCTTAGGAAACTGTTAATCTTCCCAAGAAGCTATGTTAGTTTTCCTAATAACCAAATTGATTATTATCAGTTTTGATAATAAGGATAAAGTGCACATATTTATTTTGTTTTCGCAATCTGAATCTTTTTTCTTTTATTTTTCGATTTTTCAGAAATGGTAGGAGGTTCTTTTAGTCCATTGATCATTATTCTCTGAAAAAATAAGCTAGCGGGACTAAACTATATAGACTGGAAAAGGAACCTGGACATAATACTCACAGCGGAAAAGTATAAGTATGTCCTTTACGAAACCTGCCCTGTTATCGGGGAGGGTTCCACCGTCAAGGAACGTGAGGCTGAGAAGGTATGGAAGAAGGCCAACGAAATGGCTCGTTGTTACATGTTGGCCTCCATGTCTAATATGCTCCAATCTAAATATGAGCACATGACCACTGCGTATGACATAACCCAAACATTAATCACGATGTTCGCGGATAAGAGCCGGCCCGCAAGGCAGGAGGCTCTTCGAACCATCATTAACACTAAGATGGCTGAGGGAGCATCAGTCAGAGAGTATATGCTCAAGATGATTGCTGCTTTCGAGAAGGCAGAAATCTTAGGGGCTGTCATTGACCCCGAGAGCTAAGTGGACATAGTTCTCGAATCTCTATCGGGTTCCTTTACTCAGTTCAAGTTGAACTATAACATGAACAAGTTGAATATGGGTTTGATTGAGTTGATGAAGGTGTTCCAGATAGCAGAGAAGGTCATGAAACCACAATCTAAGGCTATGATTGCTAAAGCTTCATCTTCTAGAATTGGGCCCAAACTCAGAAAGTTCAAGAAGAAAAAAGGGAACGCAGCAGTCCAGCCCAAAGACAAACCCAATGGCAAGTACTTCAAGTGTGGATTGAAGGGACACTGGAAAAAGGAGTGTCCAGATCTTCAAGCCAAGAAAAATCCCATAGATAATGTTTTCTATCTAAAGTCTATATCAATAGTTTGATCAACTTTCACTTGGATTGTTGATTCATGAGCCACTGATCATATATATAATTCCTTGCAGGGGTTTAGAAAGAATAGAAGACTCTAGAAGGACGAACATGGACTACGTGTATAAAATAGAGCACAAGTTTGGGCCCTTACAGTGGGAGTGCTGGATCTTGTATTTGATTGTAATAGAATAGTGGTTTTGAAAGATATTTTATATGTACCTGGATTTAAACAGAATTTGATTTCGGTTGCGAAACTAATAAATTAAGAATATTATGTATCTTTCCATTCTGGTATTTCTATCAGTAAAGATTGAGAAATTTTATGTACTGGGCACGTGTATGAGAATCTATTTTTCTTAAACCCTATTAACAATCAATTAAATAACTTTCGATCTAAACCTTTAACAAGGAAGAGAAAGACCAATGTCAATGACTTTTATCTTTGGCATCTAAGGTTGGGGCATATCAACTCAACCAAAATTCAGAGGTTGATCCATGATGGGCCATTGGGCTTATTGAGATTGAAAAATTGGCCTCAGTGTGAGTCCTGCATGATGGGAAAGATGACCAAAAGGTCATTTGCCCCTAAGGCGGATAGAGCCAAGGAGGTATTAAGTCTTGTTCACACTGATGTGTGTGGTCCCCTGTCTACACTAGCTAGAGGAGGTTTTGAGTACTTCATCACTTTTACGGATGATTGTACAAAGTTTGGTTATGTTTATCTGATGAGACGTAAGTCTGACTCTTTTAACAAGTTCAAAGAGTTTAAAGCTGAAGTGGAGCGTCAGACAGGTAAATTAATCAAGACCTTACGATCGGATCGTGGTGGAGAGTACCTCCTTGGTGAATTCAATGATTACATGGTACATCATAGGATAGTATCTTAACTCTCTGCGCCGAGGACACCCCAGCAGAACGAAGTAGTTGAGAGAAGGAACAAGACATTGATGGAAATGGTCCAAAGCATGATGTCTCATGCTACTCTTCCAGTGTTTTTTTTGGGATATGCCCTAGAAACAACGGCATATATTCTGAACTTGGTGCCTTCTAAGTCAGTACCTAGGACTCCCTATGATATATGGACTGGGCGTAAGCCAAGTTTGAATTATCTCAGGATATGGGGTTGTCCAACTTATGTACTGGTCAAGGGAGACAAGTTGGAGCTAAGATCAGAATTATGTTATTTTGTTGGGTATCCAAAAGGGACAAATGGTGGTTACTTTTATCATCCTAAGGAGCAAAAAGTACTAGTTAGTACCAATGCTAGATACTTAGAGGATGATCAAAGTACTTCCGCAAAAGGTTCAACTAGGTTAGAATTGGAAGAGAAGTTATCTTCGAAAGCAACTTCTTCTGACCCGATTGTAGAACAAGAAGAGGCACAGTCTCAAGAGCCTGTACATATGGAGCCTCGTCGTAGTGGAAGAGTGTCTAAGGTTCCGGAGAGATGGACAGAAGAAGCTTTCGAGCTAGTCTCCGACCATCAGGAACAAGACCCTACTAGATACAAGGAGGCTATTGCTGATGCCGATGCAAATCTATGGCATGAAGCAATGAAAGCCAAGATTGAGTCTATATATCTCAATCAAGTTTGGGATCTTGTAGTTTTACCTGAAGGGATAAAACCCATAGGGTGTAAATGGGTATACAAGAGAAAGAATGGAGTAGATGGGAAGGTGGAAACCTTCAAAGCTAGGCTTGTGGCAAAAGGATATACGCAGAAAGAGGGAATCGATTATGAGAAAACCTTTTCCCCGGTAGCCATGCTTAAGTCCATCCGTATCCTCCTAGCCATCGCATGTCATTATGACTACGAGATATGACAAATGGATGTCAATACGGCATTTTTAAATGGCCATCTTAGTGAAAACATCTATATATTCTAACCGAAAAGCTTTATTGCTAAAAGCCAAGAGCATATGGTTTGTAAGCTTAGGAAGTCTATTTATGGACTTTCGCAGGCATCAAGGGCATGGAACATTCGTTTTGATAAGACTATAAAGTCTTATGGTTTTGTTTAAAACAAGGATGAACCATGCGTGTACAGGAAACTTGAAGGCATTAATGTGGTTTTTCTTGTCTTGTATGTGGATGACATTCTACTCATTCGGAATGATGTAGGGTCATTGTCATCTACAAAGGTTTGACTGTCTAGTCAATTCAGTATGAAGGACTTGGGAGAAGCCAACTACATTCTCGGGATTAGACTTCTTAGAAATAGGAAGTAGAGAATATTAGGATTATCCCAAGCGGCATACATTAACAAAATACTGGCCAGTTACAGCATGGACTCATGCAAGGGAGCTCTAATTCCTTGCAGACATGGGTTATCACTTTCTTCAAGGGACTGCCCTAAGTCTCAAGAAGAAAATGACAGAATGAGTAGAATTCCCTACGCTTCAGCTGTAAGAAGTCTCATGTACGCCATACTATATACTAGGCTAGATATCTGCTTTGTCGTAGGCTTGGTCAGCACATATCAATCAAACCCTGGGGAGGTTCATTGGCAAGCTATAAAACATATACTCAAGTACCTCAAGGGGACAAGAGATTATATATTGGTTTACAGGGCTGATGACTTGGTTCCTACAGGATATACAGACTCAAACTTCTAGACGGATAAGGATGAGAGAAAATCCACTAGTGGATTTATCTTCACCTTGTTTGGAGAAACTATTTCATGGAGGAGTATCAAGCAATCTTGCATTGCTGACTCAACCATGGAAGCTGAGTATGTGGCAGTTTCGGAGGCATCTAAGGAAGCAGTCTGGCTCCGAAAGTTCCTTTCAAAACTTGGAGTCATGCCACACATGGACAGGCCGATTGTGATGTATTGCAACAACACTGGAGCAGTATCACAATCCAAAGAATCTCGGAAAAAAGATCGACTACCACCTACAATGAGATTGCAATTTATGAGATACAACCCTTGATAGAAAATGAAGATCAATATTTTGATATTTATGGTTGGTTGAAGGCTCATGTAAGTTGATACCCCATTTTATCTAAAATGGCACGTGATCTTTTAACACCACCAGTCTCAACAGTGCCATAAGAAACGTCTTCAGTGAGAGCGCTCGAACAATCGATGAAAAAAGATCTCGATTGGCTCATCAAACTTTGGAGATGTTAATGTGTTGTAGTAATTAATTTACAGCCGAAGATAGAACGGCTAATTCATGGATTATTAATGATGACTCAGATGATGAATGGCGTGAACCAAATAGTTAGTTTAATATTCTTGTAATTAGGAATTTTGGATAAGTAATATTATGTATTTAATTTTATTTTTAGGATATTTATTATATTTTTAAATTTTAATCATTGTAATATTTTTAAGAGATTTAGGTATCAAGTCCCCCTCTTATGTAATCTTTATTTTATTAATTAATAAAACAGATAGGGGTCCAAGCCAAATCCCCCACCACTTCAAGGTGACTTTTTTATAATTTTAAAAAATTGTATTAAGTAGGAGGGAAAAAAAAAAGAATAAGCCCACGAGTCGGGCTGCCCCGACTCACAGGCCTCACGGGCCAAGGTCCCGGGCCGTCCCGGTCCCAGGACTTCTGGCCCAAGGATCGGCCCGCCCCCCTCTGGGACCGGCCTGCACACCACGTAGGCCGGTCCTTGGGCCAGCCCTGTAGCCATTGCTAAGTACAGATGAAACTGTTAGGATGTATACCCTCTTAGACTAAGTTTCTGATGTAAAAAAATCGAATGTTTTAATAAAAGAATTTATTTTCAGAAATTATTTGTTAATTTACAATTTTATTTGTGCACAATTACATTTCTAAAAGACCCATTGTGTTTAACTAAATAGTCCATGTGAATGGAGGTCTTTCACAATAAGGTATGGATCACGGGTTGCTTAACACATAAACTTTTGTTCTTAACCGATTGATGAAAATGAGAATCTCATCATGTCTAGGTTATTATGTTGTGAATTCTAAATGGGGAATGACTTACCTTTAGCCAATGAGTAGTCCACTCACTTCATAACATAAACGTATTTCGAATACGTAAAATAGGACATGTAGTAGTGGTTTCTAAAAGTACTATATTGTAGAAACCTAGACTACTATCGCTACAACATGGACTAATACTCTACGACTTGAGTATGAGTTGGTGGTCTGACGAAACTGGAAGCATATGCTTTGATATGCTATAGTTGAGGTTTTATCGTAGGGCTAATATACTTGCATGTTGGGTATGTGTGACTAGTTCGTTCAGACAAACTTGTACAAGATAGTTTCTATATTATATCGCCCCTTGTGGTTGTCTGAATGATCTAAATATCCAAGGCCCTGGGAAACATGAATTGGATGTTTGCTTTAGGGTAACTCCTTTGGAAAGCGAAAACAATCTAGGAAGTTGTGGATAATTGGACTAGAGGCCTATGGATGGTAAATGTCATTTAGAGAGGTGTTAGTACACTTCTTCCTTTCTGAATGTACAGCGATATATAGAAGGGTATTTTAGTCATTACACATGTAGGTCGGAGACTTTGCTAATGCAGCACTGTCCTTGGAGTTAATATTTTCTTATGATGATATCAGGAAATATTTAAAATGCAAAATACAGCTGTTTATATGGCAAGGATATCCTCCAATGTCCAACACACAAGCCCTTGGCATATCTTCCAATGTCTGAATTGTCCTCTCTGACTGACCATCGGTTTAAGGATGAAACGTTGTACTAAGTGTGATGGTAGTTCCCATGGCTTTGTTGAAACTCTTCCAAAACTGGGACATAAATCTAGTATCTCTAGCTGACACTATACTCACTGGCAACCTGACAATCTTATCCATTTACATTCTAACCAACTCCTCCATAGAAATTGTTACCTTTATAGGCATGAAGTGTGTTGACTTGGTTAGACGATCCACTACAACCCAAATAGTATCCTTTCCCGCCTTGGACTTAGGCAATCTAATGACGAAGTTCATAGTGATATGCTCCCATTTCCACACTGGAATCTCCAAAGACTTAAGTAGTCTAATAGGTCTTTGGTGTTCCGCCTTAACTTGTTGACACACCAAATAATTGACACATATTTTGCTATACACCGCTTCATACGTTTTACCAAAAGCTCCTTTTAAGATTCTTGTACATCTTGGTTCCTTTTGAATAAACTAAGAACCTCGTATTGTATGCTTCCTAAGCACTTCGGTCTTCAATGCTTCATCATTGGAAATACATAATCTACCTTTGAAACATAAACTGCCATCTACATTCATCTGAAAGTCCAGTTGATTGCCTCCAAGCGCCAAGTCTCTCTTCTTTTCCAGTTCCACGCCCTTCAGTTGAACCTCCTTGATTCTTTCTACCAATGGGGACTGGACCACTAAGGTAGCTAAACACCCCACAGTCGGCTGTACCATTTCTAATTATAACCTTTCAAACTCCATGATAAGCCACTCCTGATCCATGAGTAAAACTACCAAAATGCCAAACCTCTTTCTACTAAGAGCATTTGCTACCCGATTAGCTTTCTCAAGGTAATAACTGATCTTCAAATCGTAATCCTTAAGTAGCTCTAACCACTACCTCTACCTTATGTTAAGCTTCTTTTGTGTAAACAGATACTTTAAACTTTGATGATCGGTGAAGGTCTCACACATTTTTTCGTACAAATAGTACGCCAAATCTTTAGTGCGAACACTACGGTTGCCAACTCCAAGTCATGAGTTGACTAGTTTTGCTCGTAAGGCTTCAACTGCCGAGAAGTATAGGCAATCACCTTACCATTCTGCATCAACACATAGCCCAATCTATTCTTCGAAGCATTATTATAGATAGTAAATCCCCCTACCTCAGACGGTAATGCTAACACAAGTGCCGATGTCAATAACTTTTTCAACTCCTGGAAACTCCTCTCACAATCTTCACTCCACTTGAACTGAACACTCTTCTAGGTCAACTGAGTCAATGGAGTAGCGATCTTGGAGAAATCCTCCGCGAACTTCTGATAGTATCCAGCCAACCACAAGAAGCTTCTAACTTCCGTTGTATTGGTTGGCTTGGGCCAATCAACTATTGCTTCAATCTTCTTAGGATTAATAGAGACTCCCTCCTCAGAAATCACATGCCCCAGAAAAGTCACACTCCCCAGCCAGAACTCATACTTGCTAAATTTAGCATACAACTTCTACTCTCTAAGTCTTTGCAACACCACTTTTAGATGTTCCTGATGCACTTCCTCAGCTGGAGAATATACTAGAATATCATCTATGAACACCACCACGAACCTGTCCAACTCATCCTTGAAGACCCAATTCATTAACTCCATGAAAGCTGTTGGCGCATTAGTCAATCCAAACGGCATGACTAGAAACTTATAATGCCCCTACCGAGTTCGGAAGGCACTTTTTGGTATGTCTTCAGGTTTGATTAGCAACTAATGATACCCAAAATGTAGATTGATCTTAGAGAACACATTCACTCCCTTCAACTGGTTAAATAGATCGTTAATCCTGGGTAGTGGGTATTTTTTTTTACCGTGATCTTGTTTAACTCCCTATAGTCGATGCACATCCTCATACTTCTGTCATTCTTCTTCACAAATAAGATGAGAGCATCCCATGAAGACACACTAGGATGTATAAATTTCTTCTCCAACAACTCCTGAAGTTGAACATTCAATTCCCGTAGCTCAGCTGGTGCCATGCAATATGGTGCTTTCGAAATTAGTTCCGCTCCTAGAATCAAGTTGATTTCGAAGTCAACCCCTCTCTCAGATGGTACGCCTAGCAGATCTTCTAGAAACACATCATGAAACTTATTCACTATTGGTATATCCTCAATTCACGATTCTTACTTCTTTGTCTCCACCACACTAACTATGTAAGCCTCACATCCTTTGCGCAAATTCTTGCGAGCCCTAACCGCGGAAATCACTAGCATAGACCTCTTGCCCACTACTCTACCTTCACTTTGGAAACAGAAGACATCTCAAGCAAATTGCACCTTCTTCTCTCAGCAGTCCACCAAGGCATGATTATTAGACAATCAGTCCATACCCAAAATCACGTCAAAATCAACCATATTAATCTGGATTAGGTTTGCATTAAGCTTTTCATCACTAATTGCTACCCGACATCCCTTATGTACCAAGTTAGATACCAAAACTTTTCCATTAGATACTGCCACTTTATATGAGTCAACTAAATAGGTAGGACTTGACTTTAAGGCCTTAGCAAACCTATGGGATATGAACGAATGCGATGCTCCATAGTCAAATAACACAATAGCAGGCACAAAATTAATCAGAAGTGTACTTGTCACCACATCATCAGTTGTATCAACCTCCTCCTGAGTAAGAGTAAACACTCAAGCATTGCTCTTCTGTCGCTACTCCCCTGTCTTAGGCACTTGAGCACTAACTGTTAGGATGCCTTGCATTTTATCACACATCGAAAGTGGAGAACCATCCTCCTCTTTTGAAGCCTTATAAATAAAGCTCTTGGTTCGGTTCATGAGACTATACTATTCACAAGTATTTGAGGCCTTTGAATAAATTTAGGCTTCTTTGTAATTTTATACTTATGATTTAGCTTGGTAATACTTTCCCAAAGCTTTGTATATTATTTTTTTCATAGTGAAAGATTTGCTCCTCTTTCGCCCATAGACGTAGGTCTCTTGACCGAACCACATAAATTTCGTGTCGTTGTTTTATTACTTTCATTTATTTTTTTTCTGTGTTTAATTTCTTTTATGGTCGGTTATACTGCCTAATTTTATTTATTGGCTGGCTAAGCCGCATTTATATTTCCCGCTCTTTATATTTTTTCCGTTTTGATATTCCTTGGTCGGCTTTGCTGCCTTTGTTATTTGGTTGGCTTTGCCACCTTCTTTGTTCTAGTTATTTGTTATTGTCTTATTTAGTTTGCCAGAAGAGTATTTTTTTTATTTGTTCCTAGGGTTTCTCCCTAACAAATTGGTATCAGAGCTTTGGTTAGATTTAATACTCTGTGGCAACAATGGCAATAACTAAAACCAAGTTGTAGAAATTTGATCGCAATGTCAACTTCGAGATATGGAAACTCAAGATGGAGGCCATTCTGATTCAGGACGGAGTTGATTCAGCATTGGAATGAGTGGAAAACAAGCCAGAAAAGATGTCAGAAGAGGAGTTTAAAGTACTTGATAAAAAGGCCAAATCAAGTATAATTTTGAATTTGTCAAATGAGGTTTTACATGAAGTTTCCACTGAGAAATCGGCAAAGGCTATGTGAAACAAATTGAAGGACTTGTATATGAAGAAAATAGTAGAAAATCGGCTCTATCTAAAATAGACTTTGTCTATACTTCGAATGACAGAAGGTACGTCTATAATCTCTCATCTTGATAATTTTGATTCCATTATTATAAATTTGAAAAATGTCGATGCAAAAGTAAATGATGAGGATCAAGTCTTTTTATTGTTGTATTCACTTCCCCAGTCTTTTAAGCATTTTCGAGATACGATGATGTATAGAAAGAAAACCATCTCGTATCAAGAAATTAAGTCTGCATTAAAATCTAAAAAAAAGATTGATAGGGATATAACTAAAGAAAGTAGTGGAAATCAGGCTAATGTTTTGGTTGCTAAGGGCAGACAATAGAAGAGAGCTTTTGACAATAATAAGCAAAAGTCTAGATCTAAATCTAGACACAAAATTTGGAGTGTCATTATTGTCATAAAAATGGGCACATTAAGTCTAAATGCTTTAAGTTGAAAAACAAGGATAAGTATAAAGAAAAATCTATTGATGCTGCTGAAGCCAATATTGTAGCAGATGAGGGTGAAGGAGGAAATGTTTTCTTTGTAACTAATAACAGGACAAGGTCTGAAAATGAATGGATTTTAGATTCGGGTTATTCTTACTATATGTGTCCCAATAGGGATTTGTTTTTCACTTATAAAAACCATAACGATAGAGTTATTTTGATGGGCAATAATGTCATTTGTAATGTTGTGGGTAAGGGCACAATTCGAATTAAAATGTATGATGGTATTATGAGGACTCTCACTAATGTTAGACATGCTCCTGATTTAAAAAAGAATCTCATCTCTTTAAGCATCATTAAGGCTCTTGGGTGTAAATATACAGTTGAAGGTGGAGTTATGAAAATCTGTAAAGGTGCTCTTGTTGTCATGAAAGGTTGCAAGTCTGGTAGTTTGTATACTTTGTAGGGAACTACTGTCACAGGTTCTGTTGCAATTTCTACATCAGCTTTGTCCGAGTCTGACACCACCAAATTATGGCATATGCATTATGGCACATGAGTGAGAAAAGCCTGCGTATGATGAGCAAGAAAGGCCTTTTAGATGGATAAAATACCGAGGCTTTGGACTTATGTGAGCACTGTATTTTTGGGAAGTAGAAAAGAGTCAGCTTCAACTCACCAGCAATTCATCGGACTAAAGGTACTTTGGATTATATTCATTCAGATCTTTGGGGTCCATCTTGTATTCCTTCTAAAGGTGGTGCTAGGTATTTGTTGACTTATGATTATTCAAAAAAAGTTTGGGTTTATTTTTTGAAGAATAAGAGTGATGTTTACCTAACTTTCAAATAGCGAAAAGTTTTGATTGAGAAGCAGACAGGTAAACAGATTAAGCTGTTAAGGACAGATAATGGCATGGAATTCTATGAAAAAGAATTTGATGAATTTTGTAAAGATGAAGGAATTATTTGGCACCGTACAATAAGAATGACGCCTTAACAAAATGGTGTTGCAAAACGTATGAACCAAGCTCTTTTGGAAAAAGCTCGATGTATGATTTCAAATGTAGGGTTGACAAAGGATTTTTGCGCAGAAGCAATTTCTACAGCTTGTTACATTGTCAACCGTGCTCCTTCTGTAGCTCTTGATTTCAAAACTCCTGAGGAAGTTTAGTCAGGTACGCCTGCTAATTACTTTGATTTGAAAGTTTTTGGGTGTCCAACATAGATGCATACGAATGATGAAAAATTGGAGCCAAGAGCTAAGAAATGTATTTTCCTTGGGTATGCTTCTGGGGTGAAAAGATACAGATTATAGTGTTCAGATCCCAAATCACCAAAATTTATTATTAGCGGAGATGTTACATTTGATGAATTGTCAATGTTAAATTCCAAAAAGGAGTTTTCGAGTTCTTCTCATACAGATGAAGATAGTACACAGGAATAGGTGGAGCTTGAAATTAGCAGTTTTGATCCTTCTAATTTGACGTCTTCTATTCAGCAAGATTTAGTTCACAGTGATGAAAAAGATGTAGAAGAAGAATATTCCATAGCTAGGGATAGGTCAAGGAGAGAGATTCGACCACCACAAAGGTATGCAAATTTAGTTATGTATGCTTTGTCAGTTGCAGAAGAAACAAGTGGAGTTGGTGAACCATCTACCTACAACGAAGCTGTTTTATGTGAAGATTCAGCTAAGTGGTTAATTGCAATGAATGAAGAAATTGAGTCTCTCCATAAGAATGAAACTTGGGTCCTTGTGAAGCCGCCTTTAAAAAAGAAAATTGTTGGTTGCAAATGGGTCTTCAAGAAAAAGGAAGGGACTCCCGAGACTGAAGATGGAAGGTACAAAGCAAGATTGGTTATGCAGGGTTATAGTCAGGTACAAGGTGTTGATTTTAATGAAGTATTTTCACCTGTTGTTAACAGAGCTCTATCTGTGTTTTGCTTACTTTAGTTGCTATGTATGATTTAGAACTAGAGCAGCTTGATGTTAAGACAGTCTTTTTGCATGGTAATCTTGAGGAACAAATTTACATAAAGTAGCCTGAGGGATTTGAAATTGAAGAAAAAGAAGACCATGTTTGTCTTTTGAAGAAATCTTTATATGGATTGAAGCAGTTTCCAAGACAGTGGTACAAGAAGTTTGATTCTTTTATGTTAGGTCATGGTTATTTAAGGAGTATGTATGACAGTTGTGTTTACTTACGAAAGTTACATGATGATTCTTTCATTTATCTATTGCTCTCTGTTGATGATATGCTCATTGCTGCTAAGACTTTGAAAGAAATTGATGTCTTGAAAAAATAGTTAAAGAATGAATTTGAAATGAAAGATTTGGGAACAGCTAAAAAGATTCTTGGCATGGAGATAAAAAAAGATCAAGGTCTTAGAAAGTTGTACCTAACTCAAGAAAATTACATCGAGAAAATCTTGGAGAGATTGGGCATGAAAAATGTAAAACCTATAAGTACTCCTTTCGCGAGTCATTTTAAACTTTCAATTGCTCAGTCACCACAGTCAGGAGAAGAGGAAGATTATATGGCACAGGTTCCATATTCAAGTGCAGTCGGCAGTATAATATATGCAAAGGTTTGTACTTGTCCAGATATTTCACAAACAATCAGTGTGGTTAGCAGATATGTCATGTCCAGGAAAAGCAAATTGGGAAGCTGTGAAATAGATTCTCAAATACTTGCAAGGCACTTCAGATAGTTGTTTGGAGTTTAGGAAAAATAACAACATTTTAGTTGGTTTTGTTGACTCAGATTACGCCGGAGATCTTGACAGAAGAAGATCACTTACTGGCTATGTATTTTGCATTGGAGGTTGTGCAGTTAGTTGGAAAACTACCTTACAACAAGTAGTAGCACTGTCTACTACAGAGGCAGAATATATATCTTTAACCGAAGCAATCAAAGAAGCTTTGTGGTTGAAAGGCATATTTGACGAGCTCAGTCTACATAAAGGTGTAATTACTATTTATTGTGATAGTCAAAGCACTATACATTTAACTAGAGATCAGATGTATCATGAGCAGACGAAACATATTAATGTGAAGTTTCACTTCATTCGAGATATCATTGTTGAGAAGAAAGTCTTTGTTCAGAAGATCAATACCAAAAACAATCTTGCTGACATGCTTACAAAGTCTCTTCCAGTCCACAAGTTCAAATAGTGTTTGGACTTAATTGGTATTCGTTATTGCTGACTCAGTTTTTTGTGGAGAAGGTGGAGCAAAACTGCTATATTTGAGTTTGTGATGCAAGTCAAGATGGAGCTTTGTTAGGATGCCTTGCATTTTATCCCACATCGAAAATGAAGAACCATCCTTCTCCTTTGAAGCCTTATAAATAAAGGCCTTGGTTTGGTTTATGAGACTATACCACTCACAAACATTTGAAACCTTTGAAGAAATTCAGACTTCTTTGTAATTTTATACTTGTGATTTAGCTTGGGAATACTTTCCCAAAGCTTTGTATATTATTTTTCTTCATAGTGAAAGATTTGCTCCTCTTTCGCCCGTAGACATAGATCTTTTGACCGAACCACGTAAATTTGGCATCGTTGTTTTTTTGCTTTCATTTATTTTTTTCTGTGCTTAACTTCTTTTATGGTCGGTTATACCGCCTAATTTTATTTGTTGGCCAGCTAAGCTACCTTTAGATTTCCTGCTCTTTATATTTTTTCCGTTTTGATATTCCTTGTTCGACTTTGCTGCCTTTGTTATTTGGTTGGCTTTGCCACCTTCTTTGTTCTATTTATTTGTTATTGTCTTATTTAGTTTGCCAGGAGAGTATTTTTGGTTTGTTCTTGGGTTTCTCCCTAGCACTAACTGCTGCTTGGGTCGGTTCTGCCACTAGCTTAGGACACTGTCCAATCTTGTGACTCATCTTGCCACATCTGAAAGGCACTCATCTTGCCACATCTTAAATAAAGTGTTAGCATTCGAAGTTGTATATCCTACTACACTCACTATCAGTGCCTTTGAAATAGCTGGCCTAGGCTGACGAGGAAAAGCTCTCCTCTTAGCATCAGGCTAGCCCGACGATGCCGATCTAAACCTCTAACCCTGGCTAAATCCTAGTCCGGTGCTCTGCCCTGATTGACCACTGGCTTGGACCCCTACCCCTGGCTGAACACTGATATAGGTCTCTTTCTGTTCCTGTCTACATCCGATCTTCTGAAATCAGCTTCAATGTCCAAGCTCCTCTGATAAGCTTTTTTATAGGTACTGAGTCTGATTGCAAACAATCTTCTATGAATCCTAGCCAACAATCCATGCACAAATCGGTTAGTCCTCAAAATGAGGTTTCGAGTAACTGCAAGCACATACTTGCCCAATAAATTAAACTTGAGTACGTAGTCAGTCACACTCATCTGCTCTATCTGAACCAACCCAAAGAATTGGTTCTCCTTTTCAAACTTGAAGGTGTCCGTGAAGTACTACTCTAGAAATATTTCTCTAAATTTTTCCCATGTAAATAGCTCACTTCCCTAATAATAATTGGGTTTCACCCCTTTCCACCACTGTAGCGCATCACCAACAAAAAATGGACCTGCCACATTCAGTTTGACTTCCTCTGGAACTTCCATCGTCTCAAAATAATGTTCCAATTCTTCGATCCACTCTTCCGCTCTCTTCGGCCCTCCCATACCATTGAACGTTGAGAGTCTCATTCTCTTCATCCATTCGTAAAGCGACCGAGCTCCTGAGTTATTCCTCTGGAATCGACACTCCTGATCTCACTGCAAATGCTGCTACTCTGCTTGCAATCTGAGTTGTTCTTGCTGAATGCTGATCTGCTCCTGTTCTAGCAGCTGCTGACTCTGCATCGCTTGAGTTACCATAGCTAATGCAATCAGTATGTCCATTGGTGCACTAGGACCAGGCACGACTATGACTAGCGTTACTGTCGTAGCAGCTGGCGGCACAAACGGTAGAGGTGGAGACAATTCAACCCCAGCAGAATAATTCCTTACCCCACGCGGTGCTGATACAGTTGCAGACGAACTCTGACCTCTGTTTTCCCAACTAGACTGCCCTCGAGCTCATGTAGCCGTCGGTCTATCCGTGTCACTGTCCCCAACACCCTCCTGAGCAGTCCTCCTTGTACCACGTGCCATCACGAAAACGCCACTCGCGTGCTAAAGCAACAAGAAGAAAAAGAAAATAATTTACTAAACAATCAACATCCCTAAATAATACTGAAAATACTACTTATGCTACTATCTTCCTTAAATTTAAACTTTTATAAGTTATCACTCAATTCCACGCTTATTGTCCTAAAGTTTCAGCCTAGGAAGCTTAACCTTCGTCTCTGATACCACTAAATGTCACGCCCTGAAACTGAGGATGACATGGCAACATCCCAAAAAGGAAATGTTGAACCCTTACATATCATAAATAGCCAAAACATAACATTTTAGTAATATTTAGAGAATATCCTTACATCGTCTTTAAATTTAAAACAAAACATACATAAAACTGAACGAAAAAGAACAACAACTAATTACTCTAGATCCTCTTCAAACCATTCTTTCAACTCATCCTAATCTAACTCAGAACCTGCAAAATGTTGAATAAGGAGTGAGCTCACTAACTCAGTAAGGAATCTGGCTTACCTGGAATTGAGCATCCTATCTATACACATACATTTACAAAACGTTTGTTCAAAAAAGCTTAGGAGTTTAGGGTAAAACACAACTCATAGGGTTTTAAAATATCTTCATGGTAGGTTGGTCGCACCATTTGAAAATCTCAGAATATCACACGAAGAAACAATAGAGAGGGAAAAAAGAATAATGAATCTCTTAACCTTACTCAATACTGAATCAAATGAGGCATATCCGGCACATGAATACCAAACCGGTATTGTTTATTCAGTGAAAAATAAGGGTGAACAAAACAAGCTAGAAGACTTTCACTTCGATAGAAGAAAATCGGCATCAATGTCAAAAAATAGTGGACCAACGCCTTGTGGGAGAAGCACAGCCGGCACCGGGTGCACCGGCTAGTGTGAGGCCAGTGCTTACGGTCGGCGCCAGTTGCGCTCTGGAATGCGTGGGTGCGATTTCCAGAACACCCAAAACTAACCTGCAACATCCCAATCCCATGAATCAATCCAACCATCCCCTTTTCCAAGGAAAACACCAGTTTTGTGCACCAAAAATCATTTAAACATACATATACATACTTAAATATAACTTAATTCACGAAGATGATTCATGCTTGGGGACCTTGATTTGGCTTAACTAATCAGTCTTCCAATTATTATATCTCATTGAAAGAATGGCCTTAACTTATCCTTGGTATTATATCCCCCTAATAGGGCCTTATAGCTTATAAAGTTGGGGAATTCTCTGTCAAAGCAAATCCACAAGCAATCAACATATCATGAATTATAAACCAGAACATAGCATAGAATTTAGCTTAAAACCCCATAATTTCCAATGGACATGATCATTTGTACAGAAATAACAATTAATATATCATACTCAATATCATTTTCATATAATCAAAATACCACTTTCATAAAGAAATCAAGAGACACCATTGATTTTGAAGAAGATAGTAACCAGTACCAAATAAAGAAAATCCAATTTCCTTACCTAAGAATTCAACCACCAAGAATGCTCCCAAAGCTTCCCTTCAAGCCACAAAACACTTATTCACCTTTAATTAAAATCCAAACAACACAATTAATCCTCTACTCGATTTTTCCCAATCTAGAACCCTAACATGCTAACTTCAATTCAAGAATAACAAGTCTCAATCCTACGCTATAAACACCTTAATCAACAAAAGAAAGGCCAACTTACCAAGATTTGATGTCAACAGCTCAAGCCCCTTCTCAGATTCTTCACCCCCTCTCCTCTCTTCGTCGTTCTTCTCTTCTGGCACTGATATTGAAGAGATAATGTAACTGACATTATATCTGAACCTCTAATAAGAAATTAACTAAAACTTCGTAATAAAATAATTACTATTTAATCCCTTAATTTAAAATACTAACTCTAAAGTCCTTTTTACGAATGAATCCAAGCCCACTAATTAAAAACAACCATAACCTAAAAAACCCATAAAGGATAGAAGGTCTGTGGGCTCACAAGAATGCACCGACGTAACATGAGCCTCCTATCTTCCCATGTTTGGCAAGATAACCGAGTAAAAATGTCCGGCCAAGAGGTTACCCCTCTGTGCAACTCATGCATCGGCACCCCCAGCCTCTTGGCACCCGAGCTAAAGAAAAGGTGCTAATCAGTCTCAGCCCCATAGCCACATAAAGGGCAGAGAAGACTGCCAATGCTGACCCGCCTTCCAAAATTTGTCACAGGGAGAAGTCCTTGACAAGTTCTCCAAACAAAGTGTTTCACTTTGGGAAGGAATATTCAAATACCAAATATCGTTCAAAGCTGCGTTCCAGAAACCCAGTGTCTCGGGCCCTTTCGATCTATCCATAAACCCAGTGCCAGCTTTGTACGCTGATTTCACAGTGAAAAAACCCGACTTTGTGAAGTGTGCTCTCTCGGGGCAGTGTATTCTGTAACTCAAGATTTCCCACGTAACTCAGAAACACAGTCTGGAACCATGGATCCTGCCTCTCGAATGGATTAATTTCAATTTATATTTTAATAAATAACCTCTATTTTTCTTTTGTGAATTGTACTTAAAATTAAATGTTACAATTATAGAAATAATAATACTAAATTTGGGGCTGTAGGAACGAGGGAAATGGAAATGAAAAAAAAAATAAAATGCGGAAAACAAATGAAAATAAGTAAGAAAAAGAAAAACCATATAATTAAAAATGTGCTTAATCTTTTTTTTTTAGGCGGGGGGAAACTTCTTTTATACTTTTTGCTTTGTTTCGAAATCAAATATAGAGAAATGCTATTCCTCTCAAAATCAAAGTATTTAATTAGGCCATATGTCAGACGACTATGACATATGGCATTGATAAGATTTGGTCGAACATGCCAGGCGGCCCTGCTGATGAGATAATCTGTTGAGCAAATGCAGCACTTACAAAAATTTCAAAATAATAATTTCATAATACAGTTTGGCTCAAGAAAGTGATAAAATTCAGGAATTATAAATTGTTTCAGGAAATATAAATTGTTCTACTTAAAATGTATCCCGATCTTTGTCATCCTACTACATTAATATGAAAAACTGGTAGTTGAGGTTACAACCACAGTTAAAAGCAACAGCTACAAATTGTTCTTTTAATCCTCGTATGTTTCTTCATCCTCCTCATACTCTCCCTCTTCATCTGCTGTTGCATCTTGGTACTGCTGATACTCGGAAACCAAATCATTCATGTTGCTCTCAGCCTCTGTGAACTCCATCTCATCCATACCTTCACCAGTGTACCAATGCAAGAAAGCCTTCCTCCTAAACATGGCCGTGAATTGCTCACTCACACGGCGGAACATTTCTTGAATGGATGTTGAATTGCCAATAAATGTTGAGGCCATCTTGAGACCAGTTGGTGGGATATCACAGACAGTTGATTTGACATTGTTTGGAATCCACTCGACAAAGTAGGAGGAATTCTTGTTCTGCACATTCAACATTTGCTCATCTACCTCCTTGGTGCTCATCTTTCCACGGAACATGGCAGATGCTGTCAGGTAACGGCCATGGCGAGGATCAGCAGCACACATCATGTTCTTTGCGTCCCACATTTGTTGGGTAAGCTCGGGAACTGTTAGTGCCCGGTACTGTTGAGACCCTCGTGAAGTCAGAGGAGCAAATCCCACCATGAAGAAGTGAAGGCGAGGGAATGGAATGAGGTTTACGGCAAGTTTCCGCAGATCAGAGTTTAGCTGACCCGGAAACCTAAGGCAACATGTGACACCAGACATAGTTGCAGATATTAGGTGGTTCAAATCACCAACTGTGGCAAGGCAAACAAACCAAAAATCAATCACCTAACTGCAGAAAAATCATGCCAGAAAGCACCCAAAAAAAAAAAAAAGCTTTGCAATCTGAATTGAATGAACGGAGAAATCCTGATATCTAAGAAGCTTACAGCTAGGCGTTGTGAGCTTGAGGGTTCGGAAGCAAATGTCATACAAAGCCTCATTGTCAAGAACCATGCACTCATCTGCATTCTCCACAAGCTGATGAACGGACAAGGTGGCATTGTATGGTTCTACAACTGTGTCAGAGACTTTAGGAGACGGGAAAACAGAGAAGGTCAGCATCATCCTATCAGGGTACTCTTCTCTAATCTTTGAAATTAACAGGGTCCCCATCCCAGATCCGGTTCCTCCTCCCAGCGAATGGCATACCTGAAACCCTGTATATCATCAAACATAAAAAACTTAGCACATATCAGAATTTCCAAAGCTGACATGCTATAAGACTAAAAATCCACACTAGTTTTATCATTCATAGACAAGAAAATAATACCACCAAATGTACGAAAAAACGTAGAATCTCTGTTCTATAGATTATCATGTCTATGTTTTTTCAATCTAGAATATTATTGATATAAAAAATTAAAAAACTGTTAGGACGGATGCATTCACTTGTATTTCACATGGATCCATGCCATAAGTCTCAGAATCAACCTCGATTAACAAACAAAAATATTGAACGGGTTATACCTTGCAAGCAATCGCAGTTTTCAGCTTCTTTGCGAACAACATCAAGTACGGAATCAATCAACTCAGCCCCCTCAGTATAATGCCCTTTAGCCCAGTTGTTTCCGGCTCCAGATTGACCAAAAACAAAGTTATCGGGGCGAAAGATCTGACCATAATGCCCGGACCTAACGCTATCCATGGTCCCTGGCTCCAGATCCATGAGCACAGCACGAGGAACAAATCGGCCACAGCTAGCCTCATTGTAATAAACATTAACCCTCTCAAGTTGAAGGTCCGAATCACCATGGTACCTACCTGTACCATCAATCCCATGCTCTGCACACACCACCTCCCAGAACTTGGCCCCAATTTGGTTGCCGCATTGGCCACCCTGAATGTGAAGAATTTCACGCATTTTTCTTGATTCGGGGTGGAGGAAAGGTGATGAACACAAGAAGAAGGAAAGAGAAAGAAGGGTGGGGAGCGTGGAGAACTGAGGTAAACTTGAGATTTTGAAGAGAGCGGAGGAGGAAAATGAGGAGGGTTTCTGGCTGGAGGAGGAGAGGGTGAAATTTTATTATTTATAGTTGGCTTTTTTTTGTGTGTGTGGGGGAATGGGGACGAAAAGCAACGGCTTTTCATCCACTTTGAGTTTGAATTTTGAATTTGCGGTGCTGGAAACCATGCCCGGCTCGGATTTCCCAATGCGTAACGGCTGTAAATCCAACGGCTGGATTCATTTGTTGAAAATTGAAGCATCCTTTTTCAATTTTTGTAATTTAAATTAAGGAAAAAGTTTTCTTTTTGGGAAACTTTTTTCGAATTGACCTTTTTAATAAATTGAAACGCCAGTATTCTTATTTTCCTTTTTCCTTTCCTTTTTTTTTACAAATCAGATTGAGCCTTAATTTTTTGGAAAAATTAACACAATATTTTCCCAAATTTTATTACTCTACTATTCATTCAGTTTTCAGGATAAATTGTGAATGTACGAAGTTATTTTGAAATAAAATTATTAAATATACAAAATTAATATAAGATTAAAATAACTAAAAAGAAAATATAATATATTATAAGAATATGATAATTTTTAAAAAATAAAAATTATTTAGATTATAATTATTTTAAAATAAAATAAAATTTTAAATTGAATTGAGAAGCTTTTCACTTATAACCTCTCAACTATTATCGCTAAATATAATATTACCACAATTATTTTATTCTTTCTAGAATAAATTTTTGCCCTAGTTTCTGTGTTGTCTGTCTGCTTAATTTACAAAATTAACCATGCATACACGCCTCCAACATTCCCTCTTCCTTCCTCCCCTCCCCCATAATTACATTTGGGTCGCACAAGTTGTGTACGGTAACTTGCGCAGCCATTTCACGGTCCAAATCGAATGTTATAAATATTCAACGTCCGAAAATATAACCACATGTAAAAAAAAAAATTTAATAGAATGACATCGTTTTGACCATTCAAAACAATATCGTTTTAATATTCATGTAATATTGTGAAATGTTCATGTAAACTCAAATGACCATACAAGTTACCGAATAACAACTTACGCGGCCTCCATTGATACCGGTAGTCTGCCCTACTTCTCCCCCTGCCTTCACTCCAACGTCACCAGGCCCATCACCCTTGCCGTTTTGACTCCATCCACCACACCCCACCATTTTCATACCTCCAAAGTAGTCTTTGAACAAAAGTCACTCAAACCAAAACCTTTTTATTTACACATTCGCATATGCTTAAAATTTGTTTAATTTGCCTTAAAGGAAAAACTTCTAAAAGAATTGAATTTTTCAGGAAAAGTAGTGTGAATCAAATCACCAAACCCCGGGTAATGTTACAGTCTTGTGAAATTTTGCAATCCAAATTCTTGATTTCAAGGCTTTGTAACCTATTTCATTCCCAATTCCATGTTTTGTTCCAAACACACACACCCGCCCACCCCCCACCAAAAAAATAGAAAAAGAAAAATTCAGTTCTGGATTCCACAGCAATTAAAGAAGCTTGGGAGCTTGGTTTGACTCAGATACGTGGTGGGGACGGGGAGAAAAGAAACATAGTGGAGAGAGAAACTGAGAGGAAAGAGGAATTTACCTGTAAATTATTAATGAGATTTTCTAAATTAAGTATATGGGCAACACGGTCATCAGAGCAAAATGGGTCTGAAATTATCACCAGCCTGTTCCATTTAACAAAATAAATGTCCTGCAACATTTGAATGAACAAATTTTATGATGAACATAATATGCATATTTGAACTAAGAAATTTGCCATCGAATGTAGCCTCCTTGCCATATCCAAATCACAGGTTGCGGGGAACCTTTTTGTCCTTACAATACTACAAGTGAACCGGATCGTAAATAGAATCCAAAACCTAGTTGCTAAAATACTTCTAACCAAACATTTGCAATTGTAGGAATTTCACAGTTTCCGTATTAATCTGAAGCTCAAATGAACAAATGTGCCGTATGGTTATTACAGTGAAAACATATTTGACAATTCAGAAATAGAAGAAAACAAGAAAAGAAAATTAAATCCCTCAACAGCGCAGAAGTAACGCAACCGCCAGGGGCTACAATGAAAATCAGTACTCTCCCAGCAACTGGAAAACTCGGATGATATTGAGAATGAAAAGCCACAGCATACGTTGTCCCCTTAAATCATGATCTCACTCGAGAGCACTTATGGGGGAACTCATTTCACATGACCAGCACAAAAAAGTCCTACAACAATATCACCAAAAGCAAACAAATCCGCACTTGAAGGTGCGTTAGCAGTTTATCACTGGAGAACTTAAAGGTACTCTTGAAGTGCAAAACTATTGACTCAAGTATCCTACTTTGTGAAGAATATTACGAGGTCAAGAATCACCCTCTATCTTATCTCATTCTATTTTCCAGGGGTTCATAATAGCATCTAACAGGATTTATTTTCCAGAAGTTCAAAATAGTATCTAACAGGATGACAAGCTTCTATTAACGTCTCTATTCAATATTGGATGCCGGTCTCCCAATCAACAGGAACTGCTCTATTGATACCAATTGTTTTACATTAGAAAATACAGGAAAATCAGGAAGCTGTGCTCTGTACAAGAGAATCTCCTGTGTTTGCCTATGCCCCCGATTTCTTAGAAAAGGATAATAACAGGAGAAAAAGGCCAATAAACAGAAAGGTAAATCCATAATCAATACATGGAGCTTAAGAGAATTAGTAGCAAAACCTACAACTTTGCTATTTCATCATCCTCTGCCATTAAAGCTGAAAGATACACCCACAAATACTACAGTGCAACATACTCATAATGGGGTGGCAAGACGTATATCCATTTGGATACAGATTCAATCCACACTTAAGTTCTATCAATTTAAATCCACTTATTATTCATGTGGATAGATTTAAATGGATGCCGGATATCCATTTATCCATATTCGTCTATTTATATATTTTTGTCCAATAAGTGAACATTTTATTTTATCACTTTCTTTTATTAATTAAATATACTAGTTGTGGGACTAATGTGGTAGCGGAAAATATCACTTAAATCAAATAAATGAACATTTTATTTTACCATCTTACCCATTATTAATTAAAAAGAAAAGTAACAAAACTCATGTTAATAGGACTCATCCTTCAAATTATGGAAGTTATATGAGGTTTCTAAATTTAAATGGATATAAATGGATTAACGTGGATATCCTCTAAATCCATTAAAATTTTGGATTTAAATGGATATCTATTTAAGTCCATGAATTCAATTTTAAGCATCCACATCCATTTATTCATGGATAAATTTCAAGATTCTTTATATTGTAATCCAAATTGCTACCCGTACTTATATTTCATGAAGACAACTTACATGTTTGTGTCTTGATTTTTGAGACCTCCATCCGAGCAACAAAATATTTGATCCGAGGCATAGTACCCTCAACCAAATCATACCTGATTTAATGCAAAACTCACACCAATCCCCCCCACCCCCGTCTCTCCTCCTCCTCCTCCTATTTTTCTCTCCACAGAAAAACTCCTCCTCTTTTCCTCTCCACAAAAAAATAAATAATAAATAATAAATAATAATAATAATAATCACAAAACCATGCTGGTGTGCACTCCTTGGGTTGACATAAAACCTCAAACACAATTTCTAAGTTTTATGTTAATGCCAAGAAGTCTCACACTTCAGAAAAATGCGGCAGTAATCCAATAACCATTATCATCGTCTTTCTCCTGTTCTCTCCAGACCCTTCTTTTCTTTTCCTAATTCTTTACATCACTCCTCATTCTTAGAACTGTTAAAACTTAGGATAATTTCACCTACCAAGGCAACAAATTTTCCTACTGAGTTTGACACAATTAACTTGCATTTTTGTTTTGTGTTCATTGTTGACTTAGAAATTTCAATGAACCACAAGTTAAAAAGTTAAACTGAAAATTTTTCCCTGATAACTCATATAATGGTAATATCAAAAGGGAAATTCATAATTACTTCTGAAATTCAATAATTTGTGGACCTGAATTTCCTTTCCTCCCATGCTTAGCCAAGTAGTTCCTGTAAGAAGAGAACAGCCAACTAAATAACCAAAAAGACTTCCAATGCCTTCCCTCCAGCCCCCTTTTAATATCAAATAATAATAATAATAATTGTCTGGAATCTTCCCCACACTACACCAAGCATAATGTGGTATTGCCCTAAGCAATTGGCTTAAAATAGAAAGATAATTTATAGAAGTTAACATATAACATTACATCAACCTTAAATGTTATTTGCCTAAAACAGAAGGATAATATCTGAAAGTATTTATGCATCTGACCCTTTTCATATGGAAAATGCCTTCTTTTTTTTTCCCCCTCCTGTGCCGGGAAGGAGATTGCTGGGTCAAGTAAACTAAGAGAAATTTGACAAATTTGGCCTAATTTTTGCAACATAGTTGTACTATCAGCTAACAAACTAAGCCCGCTTATCAAAATCAATCTCCCACACTGACTCCATAACTAACTTTCCCCTGATGCTAGGACCCAGGGCGAGGGATGTCCAATGCAAAAGAAAATTAGTAATTATATCATTCAGCTGATCCTTTTAGGCCTTCCACAAGCTCAGAGAACAACGGACATATTCAAATTCTTAAACAAGGAAAATTACAAAGACATTTTCCAGTCCTCAGAATTAGTTTAGAAGCAATAACAAAACACCATACATACTACAAATTTAAACTGTATTTATCTCGGACTTTGCCTCCAAAGATTCGGATCAATCACAAACCATAGTCAAAATTCTTGCTCAATTACTTTTAGGTTTGAAAAAAATACAGGTAAAGAAGTGCAACTCTAATATTCTGCAAAAACAAGTTATTATCAATTACTGCAAGTAAAAAAAGACAAGCCCTCCTCCCCAATTTTATCATCCTCTCAAGAAAAAACTGAGGCTGCACTTGGATAAAGATTGGATTGAGATGAGTTTGTTAAAATTTAATAAAATATTATTAAATGTGGGATAAATGTAAGGCCTAATCATTAATGAGAAAGAAAAAATATGATGTATTGTGAGTATATGACAATTCTTGTAAAACAAAAATTATTTAAATTTGAATTATTTTTAATTGAATTGAAGTTTTGAATTGAGTTGAGTCCCAATCCAAATATACCTAATTTTCCATGCAAATATTTACCGCCAATCAACACCATGAAAAAATTTTCACCTAAAAAGAAAAGCTTACTTTAGAGATCTTAGGAATATCATATTCCATTTTTCCTTCTTAAGTTTTCAAGACGAATATATCTATCCTACTTAAAAGAAAAACAATAAATCAAACATGGAATGCTGCTTCCCAAATTGGAAATTCTGATTATGTACAAAAGCCTATACTTCTTGTATCCCAAAGCACATATCTTACTCTTAAGTCATAAAACAATAAAAACTTTTAGGAGCAATACTTAAATTACAAAAGGATAGAGTTCAAGTTAAGTCATAAATCAAGAAGGGTTACTTAGACTAAAAATCCCACTTCTATGTGGAGGGAAAAGCCTTCACCCATTTCCAGACTATCTTAAACTTTGCTCTTTCCCATTGAAATGGAACAGGAAGAAGTTATCAGAATCATACAGGATAACTTTATAAAAACCACATGCTTCTACCTTCTACCCTTTTTCAAAGAAATTCCTTAAATTGGTCTTAGCCCAAGAGAGAGGAGAGTGGGGGTTGGAGAGAGAGAAAAGTTGCACAAAAAAGGATAACCTTAAATGATGACATTCCAATACAAGTTGAAGCCAACAGAAAGATACATGCTTCTGACTGATATAAATGTAGCATACAAATAATTCTGGATGGGTAAAGAATATGAATGTTATGCAAGTAATAATCATAACCCACTATGCAAAACTAGGCACAATGTAGCTAATTCCACTTTGACAGTTCTGTTATATCCCAGGAACAAAGCATAGACCACTGACATCATTTCCCTACCATCTTTCTCCCATAAGCTATTATGCTGGAACACACACAGAAGTTTGTAGCTAAGCCTACAGGTTTCAGTAAATAAACTCCCTACCACCTTTCTCCCATAAGCTGTTACGCGGGAAACACAGGCAGCAATTCATGGCTAAGACTACAAGTCTCAATCAATGAACTAAGGAATTCTATATCCCCATAAGAATCTCGTATATCCAATTACAGTCAGATCTGCATTCGCTCAAGATACATAAGGTCATCTATTTCAAGTTAAGGCAATTCAAGTTACTAACTTAACCAACAGAAACTCCACAAGATGGGAACACAGAACAGAAAAACCACAACATAAAGCAGTCTTCAATGTCCAAGAGTTTGTTAAGGATTATTCTTCTAAGCTCAAATTTAAGGCTAAGGCCCCAATTCTTGCCAAGGAAATGGCAGGTTAAGAATTTCTCCCACCTCAATTTTACAAAAAGAAATTTAAACCAAGAAAAATGTAGGTTATATTTCTTTCACTCTTGGTGACCTCTGTTACAGGTGTCGGAAGCAACAAAGCATCTCTACCCACATCAGTGACTCAGCAATCTAAACCTGAATTTTCATTTTATATGTGCCTGCTAAATTATATCATCTAAAGTTCGACATTCAAGTCACACATCCAAAGCCTTCACAATTTTCAGAAAGCAATTTTGGCCTTCTGACAAGACCACCAGGCCCACAATAGGACAATCTTAAAAAGAATACCATTTATATTATGTTTTTATAGACTATATTAAATTCTGAAGAGATATTTAAAATCTGCCATAAATTTTGGCCAAATCCATAATTATTCAAGCACCAGCATTAATAATGCCAGCTAGTCCTCATTTAAGGCCAACAGACATTCATAATCTTCAATCTTTCCGTACTTCGTTATCTACAACCTAACGCCACAATTAAAGTTTAGATAGAAAAAGAACTAACACACGCTAATTGGTCAGAATTTCATACCCCATCGCCAGCCAAGAAAACAAAAAGCAAATAAAAGATCCATTTATTAGCAAACTCAAAGTTATCACGTAACAACATAGTAATTCCTGCTATTAGTTTTCTCCCTCGTCCCAACTACATTTGGTTAAGCAATCCTATTCATTCTGTCTCCCATTGTAACATCTATATACTTGGTCCATGCTCAATAACAGTTCTAACCAAAGCAAGTGCACTCATAGCAAAAGCTTTTAGATCTGAAGATAGGACTTGAGATACACAGAAACAACGTCCCAACAAAATGAAGGGAAGCGTAGTCTTAAAAAAGTAATAAACATTGAAATACTATCCTAAACCTCAAATTTTCAGCAGTGAAAAATCAAACGTCTTGTACCTCTTCATAAATTGTCAAGAGGATAATTACACTGCCACTAGCCACTAGCAAGCCAGCAATTCAAAAAACACAGAAAGCAAATACACTTTACATATAAAATTTTGTGCCTTACCACAAGGAAAAAACCGCTTGTAAACCGTTGAGCTGAACTGTCAGCCTTTTTTCTCTTCTTCTTCTCCCAAAAAAGATATGTTGTATTGAAAAGATCTATTATGGAAAAAATTTCAACCACAAAATGATTAACTTCAAAACTTAGCCTCAAATATTAACAAAAATTGAGAAAGGAAAGAATTAGACCTAAAATCTGGGGAGGAAAAAAAATGATAATGCAACGAATTGAATTCAGATAATTGCCTTGTTGGCTAAGTTATCTTCTCTAGGTGACTTTGAATAAACTCTTGATATCATGAACAACCTTGTCCTAGTAAATTTTAGGTTGTTTTCCCTTTCAGGAACGTAGTTGTCTCCTTTAACCTAAAAATATAAAGTTCTCAAAATATCCAAGTGAAGAAGAATCGTTACAAGATTAGCTGACAAGCTGCCAATAATGACAACCCAGCATACACAGGCCCATCAGTTTCCAGCCGGGGATAGGAATTAGTTTGAACATTCTCATGCTTCAATTTTTTGCCATCCACAAATTGTAAGGTGAATCAGTAATTTGACATTATAATTGATACAAAGCACGAGTCCTATTGGAGTATATCAAAACCTCGAGTAATTTCATTCTTATCATTTTTTTTAGTTACATGTTTCAGAATTACTTCTAGTCTTTGACACGTTTTCTTGTTTTCAGTTTCATGTGAAGATGACCATTTTTCTTTATTTTCTCAGTTTGGCATGAGGATGACCATTTTTCTTTATATTCTCAGTTTCATGTAAAGATGACCATTTCCCATCAGTGTTCTCATCTAAGCAGATTGTAGTTTCGTATGCTTATTTATTGTTCTTTATGGAACTAACTATGCATCCATGAGATTTAAGTTACAGTTCTTAAATCAAAGGGGGCCATCTAATGTTGAAATTGCTTGTCTAATTCACAGCAAGGTTACCATATATAGAAGTATTAATTGATCCTTATATGTGTTGCATGGCTAAGCAATGTTCTTACCATTCATCTTGAACCAAGATTAATAATATATATTTCAAAATTAATTCGCCAGAACGACCTTCCCATGAGTCACGAGCGAATTCCGCAAGTATTGAACTTAATTATCACAATAAATAAATTGAATATCTTAAGCAAACAAAAGATGCCCCCCGCCAACAACCCCCCCCCCCCCCCCTTCTCCTGGTTACTACAACTTCCAATCAAGCCATGATGTCACAAGATCAGAGTAACTCAAAACATTCTTGTTGTTTTGACATTCGATGTGTCATTTGTTACTTTCAGATTACCGATTAGACAAACAAATTCCTTGGAAAAAGGCCATATTATGAAAAGGCTTTTAAACTTATCATGGCTTACTAAAAGAGTATCCCAGCTGAGTTTTAGCTCCATTGCATTCTTGGACTACGCAGGGCAGGCAAACAACTCAGTCATTCTATTTCAAATTTTTAGAGAGGTTGTTGCAGAAAGTAATTTTTTGCCCCCAAACAATATAAAACCCACCCCCTCAAAACATTTACAAATACATATCCGTGTTCGTAAGTAAATTGATCCCAGATCCACCACCTTACCAGATTGAATGCTGGATATTCACCCTTTGTTGACAAAAAGTAAACTAATGAGCCAGTAAAGGTCATCACCCCCAAGAGAGCAACACAGAGAGAATAGTTAAATTTTACCTACTCCAATATCAAAATATTTGAAACGTCGCTACCACCTTCAGTTCCAAGGATGCCAATCTATTTTAATTTCAAAATATATTTATTTTAATAATCATCAAGTATCTATAATTCCATTTGAACTCCACAGCAACATTTGCTCCAGAACTAGCCTAAAGAGAATTCAACTTAACAAGGTATTCCCACAGACATTTTTTTCCCTCAAGATCAGGGAGAGAGTTGACAAGATTCAAAAGCAGCCAAGCATCAATTTACAAGATCTCTTCCATGGCTTGAAAATTCTCTCCAAACATGCAACTCTTGTCAATTTCCAGTTTACAAACAGGCACCTCAAACAAGAGGACAGAAAATGAAACCCCAAACCCAACCAAAAAAAAAACCACAGAAGCAACAGAAAAAGCGAGGAGAAAAAGAAACTTTTTTCTAATCAGTAAGAAGATCAAAAAGCTGTCGAATGTCACGAGCAATGAAGTCATCTCGATAATCTACACAACTATTAAACTCTCATGCCGAGAACAGAAAGAACAGAAGGAACATTCATAAACATAGAGTTCCCACAGATCCCACATTATCTCAACTTCACCAATAGAACATGTTCTGAAAATTCCTGCTTGAAAAATTGGCCGTCAACCCAATAAACAGATCACAATAACATAAGCTGAACATGCAATACAGCCATAACACCATAAACAAAGAAAACAGTCCCTGTAAAGTGAGAAAATAAAAACCACAGAGAAGACAAATCTAAATACCATGAAAACTAGAGATCCAATTTATCTTTAAAAAACAAAAAAGATTTATCTCTGATAACCGAACAGCAGTCTGAAACAATAGAACCAGCATAAGCCATTCCATAAAAGAGAAAGGACATAGAAAGATGTATCACCTACATTGCTAATACTAGTTTTGTTTCCAACGGCAACTACAACCCATTACTCTCATCTTTAATACCACTGGGTCTCAAGGCTTGTTGCCACGACCCTCTACACCAGAGCCAGTGTTTCTCGTCTTACTTGTCTCTTCACGTACAGCACGGTCACTTGACAACCTATAAAAGCAAGAAAATTTCAAGCTCATATTTTAACACTATTACACAAAATATATTGATCACCTACCTTGGTTTCTTTTTATTCTGCTGCTTGATACTCATAACCATATCCATGGCCATCTTCTGGTGTTCCCTTGATTGTGAGTGCATATCCAAGCCCTCCACTGTTTCACAATCAACCTTACATATGCGACACCATCCCACACTGAAAGACTTCCGCTTTCTTGATTTATCAAATGGATCCATGCCACCCTGAGAAAATGTGAAAGGAACACTTATAAAAAGATGAGGGATACAATACTATGTATCTGCTATCATCTCTACAATGAATCAACCAAAGAATATGAAGCAACTAAATCAGAAAGCATAAAAAGTAAAGAACAGAAATTGGGTAGAGATTACTGCATAAGGTCCATCTTTTGGAAATCCCTGCGAGAAGCTGCTTCTAAATCCAGGTTCACCAAGACGTGGAAGTCCTGGTTGGTTGCCTACAAAGGATTCACCAAAACAGAGATTAGGGAGTAGGTTCCCAGGCTCGGATAATTCCCCAATACGTGCATAACCAGGTAAGGAACCAAAACTGGTAGGCTCACCATATCTCAGATGGCTCGGTGAACTCCCAGGACCAAGTTCACCCCTTCGAAAATGGCTAGGCGGAATGTCTTGCCCAAATAGGTCACCTCGACGAAGATGGTTGAGAGGAGGTCCAGGTGGCACATGCTCAACAAATCTCAGACTCTCCGAACCATCAAACTCACCTCTCCGCTGGAAACTTGGCAAAAAGGGATATCTATTTTCATGAAATGAATTACCAAGTGGATCAGGAGGCAGATCATAAGACCTGGATCCTTCACCAAACGAGTGAACTTCCCTGCCATGAGAGGCACTCGAGGAGCCTCCATACCCATGAGGCGGACGACCAAGGTAATCTCTACCAGGTCCAATAAGATTTGGATGTGTACGGTCAAGTTCTACCTTTCCTCTTTCTCTAGCATCGCTGAAATGCAAGTCACCAGAAGGATGAAATGGATTCAAGACTCTTGGAGGAGGACCACCTGCAGCAGAGCCCAATTTTATCCCAGAATCATAGTTTAACCCATGAGGTGGCCTTTCAAGGGCCCTTGATCCTGCATCGCTACCTACCAATCAAAACTCATATCACGGGGGCAAAAAAATGCACAAAATCCTCCAGGAATGCAAGTAGGATAAATAGATTTAAGTTAATGAGGGAATTGGTTGAGAATATCTAAACTCACCTTGATCCAGAGGCCAAGCAGTATCCTTCAAGAAAGGCTTCAAATGATCACCAGGCAAAGTCTTAAACCTTTCATCCCGTGACCTGAGTGAAGAATCAAGCCCTGGTCCTCCATCCATCCTGAAACTGCTTGTCTCACCACTTGAAGGGGGACCAAATGGACCTCTTCCAAAAGAACCAGGTAATTTTGACTGCACTCCATCAAAGCCACTCAGCTTCTGGCTCTGAATTATTTCAGCTTCAACAGGATTAACAAGATGTGGTAAACCACCGTGCTGAGGGGCTCTTCCCATTATCCCATCCCGCTGATCAACAGCAGTCATTGACGGTCCATGAGCAGCACCAAAATAACCGGGTTCCCCTCCAACTGATGGCATAGAGCCTCCTGCAGGGACCCCACCAGGTGGTACATCAGGAGGCTGCCTCAGCAAAGGCGGCTGGAATTGCTCACTGGGGTTCATTGGGTTTCTTGGCGGAGGCAGAAGTCCCAGTCCTTGAGGTCTCACTTGAGTAGATGGGTGCCCTGGAACTTCTAAGCGAGGTGGTACAGACTGCAATATCTGAGGGCCAGCAGACTTTTGCCAATTAGTAGGAGGCCCATAATGATGCATACGTTGCTCATGACTGTACAGCTGTAACTGATCTCTAGCACTAACAGAAGTTTGTTGACTCCCTTCAGGATTGACATTCTTAAAACCATCAGGTTTGGAAGCAGGTGGGGAACCCACATGAGTAGACTGCAGGCTTTCATCCCCTGGTTTTTTAAATAATGAATTCTGACTCTTGTGAGATTCTAGTTCCTCATCACGGGCATCACCATTTGTTTCTTTCTGATTCAATGGTTGAACTGATTTCACATTAGGAGGAGGTTCCAAAGAATATGTAGTAGGCTCTTCCTTCACTCTTATTAGCTCATTTAAAGGAACAACAGATACATCTTTCCCTCCATGCAGTTCACTGCCACCATCTGTGGCAAGTGGTTCAGTCTGTCTAGATCGGTCATTACTTGCTCCTGCTAGCTCTTGTTCATAGCTCATGCCTGCTTCAGATTTGAGAACCTTTGTTCCATCTGAATCAGGTCTTGCAGTATTCGCAACTTTTTCAACAGCATTCTGAGAAGGCAACCCAGCTTCATGCCCAACAGGGGCTTTTGCAGAAACATGATCACCCTGCCTCTGAAGCATTCCAGATTGAACAAATAGCAGATCTGAGGCTGTCTGCAGTTGGTTGTTTACTGTCTGCGCATAATTCTGGGATAAAGAAGGTTGGTTTGAGCCAAGCTGAGGAAGTCTAGCCTGAGCCACAGAACCAAATCCACCAGAAGTTTGTGGAAAGGGTGGCAGTGGCTGACCTGGTGCCCCATGAATCGGAATCAAAGGTCTTCCAACATAATTATGCATTTGCTGAGGTTGCATACCGGGGACAGCAGCAACATTTTGCTGCAAATGAAGAACGGACTGCGGGTTTGGCTGCATTATGTGTGGCGGACCCTGCGGTCGTAGCTGAGACTGCACAGAGTGCGGCATTGCAGAATGACCTTGCTGATGCAACTGACCTGGAATCAGGCTAGGAGGAGGTGGCTGTTGTACGTATTGCTGAGGCACCAGCTGTTGAGCTGAATGAACTACAGGACGCTGTTGAACTGAGTGGCTCGGATGTGGAGCTTGAGGATGGAACTGCTGCTGTTGTGCAGGAGTCATTGTAGGCACTTGACCTTGAGAAGGAAATGATGCTTGTTGAGTGGCTATGGGACCGTGAGACGAAGGAGGAACTAATGTCGGAGGTTGTTGAGGAATTTGACCATGCAATTGACCAGGTGCTAAAGACCCACTTGTTGGATGTCCATGAACAGCGTGTTGCTGAGTGACACCCAACTGCCCTTGCTGCAGAGGCTGAGATTGCAGATAGGACTGATGTCCCGTAACTGCATTCACAGATGAATGTATGGGTTGGGCCTGAGCATTAAGAGCAGTAGGTTGATTGGGCTGGGAAGGACGCATCTGAGGTTGAGGAGTATGATGTTGAAGATGGGGTGGCTGCTGAAGTTGAGAATTGGGCTGGTTTTGCAATTGGCCCTGAGTCTGCAAATGAGGTTGAAGTTGAACCTGAGATGGCTGTGGATGCTGCTGATACTGAGGCACCTGAATATGTTGTGATTGAGGCTGCATAAGATGGCCCTGGGACTGAGGTGGTGGAAAACCATGGGGCAAACTAGAATGTGATGGAATTTGAGCATGAGGCTGCATTGCTGGGTGAACCTGCTGTTGTGGGGTGACTTGCGTCTGATTCTGAGTTTGTGGGTTCAAAGACTGAACAGAAGCATTAAGTTGGGACTGCCCTTGTTGAACTTGAACATGAGGCTGGCCTGTCTGAGGTTGGACTGCTGAGGCCTGAGATTGGACAAGTTGCTGTGGTTGGGGTTGAGAATGTGGCAAAGGTTGGACTTGTGATTGGGACTGTGGCTGCATCTGTGCCTGCACTGGAGCCTGAGAATAAACCTGAAGTTGGGGCTGCCCTCCATGAGCCACCGGATGCTGTTGGCTTTGCTGAGCAACTGATTGCTGATAAGGATAATACTGCTGATAAGCTTGTTGGTAAAGGTCATATCCTGTGGCTTGCTGATAGTATTGCTGATATTGCTGATACTGTTGCTGGTACCATTGCTCAGGATTAGGAACAGCAGCTGAAACTGCAGATGGAGCCTGAGAGCTTGCATTTATTTGCTGATTTGAATCCTGTCCAGGCAGCACAGGAGCAGGAGCAGTTTGAGAAATCTGGGCCTGAGAAGATGCCGCTCCTGGCTGGATGGTAGCTTGATTTTGATTTACACCAGTGGTAGCAGCAATTGGTCCAGAACCAGCTGTATTCTGAGCAGCTTCTGCTGCCTGCTGCACCTGATATACGCCCTGTTATCACACAGTGCTACAAGTCATTCCTCTGAGGGAATCTAAAAAGGAGATTTTCTAGTGCTCACAAATGAACACATGCTAAATGCACTTACAGGACAACTCTGTGCATGCTCATGCACTTGACGATGCACAATTTGAATGCCACATCGGTTGCATATGACAGGGGAATTCCCAAAGGCACATCCAGAACAATGTGAAGGGCACTCTGATAAAGAACCCTCCCATGTGCATCCACTTCTGTGATAGAGACAACGTACTCGTACTTTACCTATATTTTCAGCCAGTGCTTTGTCTGATTCAAGAAGCGGCTGCCATTTTGACATTGTCAAACAAGTCAGCACAGCAAGAAAATTTTAAGACAACTCAATGACCAAAACCAGAAGACTGTTGCAAACCTTAACACACTAAACCCCATACCTTAGAATCTGCTTCTGTGACCAAGTATCCATCATAGGGGCAGGCACGGGTATTGTTCGCAACATGAGCCAAACAAGGCTTGCAGTATAGATGAGTACACTGTGACTGGAGTGCTTCATTTGGGTAGACAAGTGTGCGACAAACAGGGCAAAAGTACTCCCCAGGGTAATTATGAATATCTATTATGCATTCAATATCAAAACCCATAGTGAATCAAAGGTACGTCGTCTCGAGGTCTAGCTCTGAATCACACCAGGAATCTAATATTGCTGCAGAACCCCAAAAAAAATTTAAAAAAAATGAAGTTTGGATCAAAAACATGCTTCAGTAACCAATAAAAGCAAATCAGAAACATCAGAAGTAATAATGAAAGAACAAATAGAGACTAAAGAAAGAAGAATCGGTGCAGACTTTTCCTAGTATGTTAATATTCCCCACTACAATACCAGAAAAAACACATTAATTGAGAAGACTTCAGCAGTACAAGTCTGACTTTCACCACACTCATTCATAACCAATGATGATAAATCTCATAGCCAGTGGCTCTTCTGTACAGTGGCTAAAGAGTGTCCAAGCAACAGATACTCTAGAACTCGAAAGCAATCAAAATATAAATCACCTAAAATACAATTCTCATCAAATAGCATCCCCTACCACTGAACAGACATAGACAGCTGACTGATATAATTTCTATTATGAAAATATGAAGCTGAGTGGTAGAATATCTATTCTGAAAATATGAAGGAACAACTTTGAAACCATTCTCAAGGAAATCTTTCCATTCGCATGCAAAATTTTGTCTATAAGAGTATGGCACGATCATACGAGGTGGCCTCAGTTCCCTACAAGTGTGTTAGTGGTCAGAATATAAATGCACGTTTTTCGTTAATGGCCCATGTTTTGAACCATGTATCCATCTAGAGCAAAGAAAATTTAAGAGAATCCGAGGGAGAAGATTGCAACTATAAAGACAGAAATTTAACAACGAAGCAACAAAAATGCAAGTTATCCAAACAGGAGATGGGCGTTTGGCCATTAAACTAGAGATCTTACGTCAAAAATCGGTAATAAAATCCATGTTTTTAGTAGATGCACCAAATTAAAATAATCCCCAAGCAACACCCGAAAAGATTGTTCCTACCCACAAACTGATTCAGTAATGAATGGACCAATGTCAGCTAACAGGCATGCGTGACCTAAACATGAATGTCTCCATGGAAACCCTAGATACCAACTCTTCTTAAACTTCATCAAAAAAAGAAAACCAAAAAAGGGAAAAACTGGCACCCTTATGTGACACCGTTCTGCCGAATCATAACAACCAGAACAACAAATCACCAGAACCCTTACCACTTCACGGAATACAACAAGATTCAAGCAAAGCCAAATATTTTCCTCCCCCTCTTTTTCTCACTCTTTCTCATTTGACAGAAAATCATTCCACAGCAGAAATTTCAAAAGTATCCAGTATCTCATCAAGGGTTTTTTTAAAAAAAAAACATTTATTTAAAAGAAATATAACAAGATGAAATCTTTGCAAAAACACAGACATGCATGAAATTAAAACACCTAATTATCCATCAACATTGTCTGATCATCCAAAAACACATCTACACATAAAAAAAAACCAGATAAAAACATCATGCATTTCTTACAGATACATATCTAATACGTGCATAGATATGCCTAAGCAGAAAAAAAAGGGTTTTCACCTAAACTTCCACCGATTTTACTGAGGCGACAAGGATTCTTAACCCTAACCCGATGACGAGGGTTAGGGTTTTCTTCCCTTAAAAACGATAACCGAAAATCTATGCGATGAGAACCTGAAAATGGAGTTCAGTGACTGAATTTTCCTAGATTTTCTTGATTTTCTTTTGCCTTTTTGCTTTGGGTGAGTTAGAGAATGGGAGACTGAGAGCTGAGGCGGACACTGCTGTACTGAGGAACCGAAGGAAGAAACCGACTATAGCGGTGCCTTATATAGGATGAGAGTAGGCCTTCCCCCGCCCCCATCTTTTTTCATTTGCCCCTCTCTCTCCTATTTCCTTTTTCTTTTTCTTTTTCTTTTTTACTCATTAATAAAGTTTTGGTGAATTTTATATTTACAATGAACTTCGAAAATATGTCATTTTTTTAATACTGTCAAGTTTAACGTCGAAAATATTGATTTACTTTCTTTTTTTTTAATAGCAAATGTAACAAATATTATGAATATATTTAAAAAGTCATTATTCTTATATAGAGAGAGAAACATAAAATTTAATCTAAATTCACGCATAATGAATGGTAAATAATTTAGTTAGTTTAAATTAATCATCATTGAGACCGAGGCCAACTTTTGTCGTTTCATCCCTACGCCCACGCCCACGCCCGAACGCCACAAGGAGATTAGTGGGAGTAAACAATTGTAATTATGTATAGTAATACTTAGTTTCTCAAAGAAGAAAAGAAAATGATAGATTACTGATGGATAATTCATGCTTATATTTGTATGTGAATGAATATGCTATACGATCTTGTAAATCTTGCAATTTGTAATCTCAATGTTCTTTATAATTTCTGTGGTTATATCTTTTGTTAATATGAGATGGAATGGTTTATTCTATGTTAAATAAATTTGTTAGTGTATTGCAATTAAATTTCATGAAAAAAGTGTAATAATTTTTTATTAAAAAATGTTAAGAAAATTTTGAAACTAGTGTGTTCAAGAGTCAACCAACTACGTATAAAAATATGTATTAGACAATTGTGTGGTTGAGGGCAATATATATATATATATATATATATATATATATATATATATATACATATGTAAGTATATACATACAAATAAAAAACCACATTAAAAGTTAATAGTCCTAAAAACATAATTAGTCTTTTTCATGTTTGATATGTTAGAGATTATAAAAATTTTAGTACTTCAGATGCAACATTATAAATTTCCTCTTGTAATTAAATAGATTTACCCTTCATTGCATAGAATGAATTAGAATTGCAGTATGTTTTTTTTTAATTCAAAATACTTTAGTTGAAAATTGACAAATTATAACCAACAAGGCTATTTTCTAAATTTTAAATAATATTATATTAATGCTCTCTCTATATTTATATGTATATACATATTTTGAAACTTCTATTTTTAATGTTATAAGGAATGTTTAATATTGTCTATTAGTTTTCTATTTCTTAGTTCCATATATCTTTAAACATAAATAAACATAGAGAAGGGAGGGGGCATTAGAGTGGGATTAAGATGCAGAATTTTAAACTACGTAAAAATTTTAAAAACTTTGATAGGGTTTTCCTTTGCCTTTAGATGTACTGTTAGGTGAAAACAAAAATTTACATGCAACCATACTTTATTCTTTAAAATGAACAATGCATATTATACCGGGGTCAGTTTCATTATTTGAGACTTTGCCACTGTTAAATAAGTAGACATAGAAGCTAGCAATGGCCTTATTTTACAAATGCAAATACTTGCATTGAATGTGCAAAATTTTAGTATTGAAATGTATAATCCGTCTTGTAAATATCTATATGGTGACATAGTTAATATTTAAATATATGTTTAGAATTAAATCATGTGGTTATCTTATAAATTATCTATAAGATGACCAGAGTTAATACTTTGGCATACAATTGATGATGAAAAGTTTTCAATCCCATGCACAAATTACCTCAATTTCATGTAAATGATCTCTAACTTAAATTACGTACATGTAAGAAAATCCAATTTTCATGTTCAAATGTAATGATGCAACATAGAGACCATATAAATTAAAAATCAAATGGAATGGAAAAACTAGTTTTAAAAAATAATATTATTATTTTCATTTTATTTGAAACATTCTGCGTGAGTGAGAAAAGTAACTTTAAAACTAAATAGTACATGTTCTCATTGCTCTTATCTTTTGCCTAATTACAATTGCAAAGGGAGTCATGCGATAGAGTCAATTAAGGAGAAAATTATAAAAAAAATTGAATATTGTGTGAAGAGATATAACTACTAACCCTACATGAAAATATATGTGCATGAGTAAGTCAAAGTTATCCTAAAGACGTGATTCATAAGAAAGACTGGTTATTTATTTACTTACCAAACATTTTACGGCTACACCACGCCATTCAATTAAATGGAATGAATTACATGATCGGTCATAAATTTGGATTCGATTAAGATACTATAAATACTAACACAACTAATTAGGTCAAAAATTATATATATTGAAGATTGTAAACGGATCACATTTACGTATAAAGAAAATATTAACTATTAGTGAACACTTTATGAAACAAATTTAATAGTTAAACAAATGAATGGATTGAAAACGTTAAAAGTAAATTAAATGAAAAACTAAGAAAATGATATATACAATTGCATCTTTGTACCAATAGTTACCAGTTAAATCTGACTAAAAATAACAACAGCACAATAACCATACCATTTACTATATACTATTATTGTTATTGATTAAAAATATCTCATTATTACTATATTGATTACCGTATTATGCTTATTGTTTTACTAATATCGTAAAATTGACAGTTTACGATACCGACCGATTAACTACTAAAATTTTAATTAAAATTTTAATAAATTAAATTACACAAACAATCTTCTTATTCAATTTAAAGTATGCGAATTCAAACAATACATAAGTAAATTAATCTACAAAAAATATGAAAAATAAATATATTTTTCATTATCTTCTTTATAATTAATACGTACACACATAATTAGTTAATAACATATCGAAATTGGTAAAAAATCATACCATTATCACACTATAGATGACAATATTACTTAGACTACCTTCTATTTATATAACTTGGGAATCTTTATATCCTTCACAGCAATTTAACTTATATTAACCTTTGTATCCATTATTTTCTTCTTCTTCTTTTGTGCCTTTTTAGTTTCTCATTTCATTTTGATGTAGATTAACTCAAATAGACGTGGATCTTTAATTATTCAAACCTGTTCAAGGGTGAGTCAGCATATAAAGCTTCATTTATGAGTTATATAAGCGCAAATTTGCATGTCAACTCAAAATTTTTTACCATTAATAGAGAAAAGAAAACAACTCATTGATCAAATATATTGAAAATTAACAATGCACATATCACATGTGGAGAGGGAATGGGGTGGAAATTATGAGCAATTTCAACCCATTTATACGCTTTAATACTTATGGTGTAGTTTAAACATTTGAAATTAATTTGTTTGAAAAATAATAAAACCCTAACACACTTTACTTAGAATGTGATTTAAAAAAAAAAAAAAAAAGTCCCTCTTTGGAATAACTTGCCATTGCAGACGGTGGAATCAAAGAGAAGACAAAGCGTTACGCCACCATGCATACAAATGCTTCTGCCGACAGCTTTGTTCAGCAATCTTGGCTTTTTCTTCTCTTTTCTTCTTCTTTTTTTAAGTTTAGTTTGTTTGCTTTGCTACTTTTACTTTTTGGAAAATTTAGCCAACACATGCATGGTTGTTAGGAGTTGAAGGTTTAATGATGGTGCTAGTTTTATTAACCTATTTACAAATAGAATCTAGTATCGTGCAGTAATTTATGCACGTTGCTCGTGATTGTATATATAATTGTCACAACGAGATTATTCTATTAAAAATTTAATTAATGTGCATAATTTATTTTTTACAGTCTAATATTTTTATAAATAATGTTTACTGAACTTGTACAGTCTTAAATCTTCGCAAATCATTGAGATTTTTGTAACCGTTTTTTGGGTTAAGTTCATTCGTTCGAAGATTGGAGTGCACGTCGAATGAAAAATTAATCTATTCGATTACTAAAGTTTTAGATTTTTAATATTTGTATTTGTCATTATGGTCTCTAATGATTAAAAAAATATTAAAGACGAAAATATTATAAATTTAAAATTTTAAAGACTAAATAAATTAATTTATCTAAATTAAATTATCAGTTTGCCACGTTTTATTTTTTGCAGTTTTAATTAATAGATCCAACCAAATCAGATACTCATCAGTTACTTGGGCTCAATGGTATTTACCGTGTCTGATTCTTCGTGGGCTGTCTAACTCATGGACGAAAGTAAAAGATTGGACAAGTGATAGACTTTCGTGACATTGTTTAAATGAGAAATAATATGGGCCTGGGCCTCCAGTAAATAGAGGAAAAATAAAAGTAGTGGTCTTTCTCCTCTCCTACAATAATAGCTTAACGGGCCGAAGTTTTTACCTAAATTGGTCAGGTTCACCACACAGTGCAAACTTTGAAGTGAGGGCATACTGCCATGGTGGCATCTATTTTCTTTAACAAATTTTTGTTTAGTGAAACGTTTTTAAGCATTTAACTCTTTGATTACAAAAATTATGAATTCAGAGAAAATATTATTTAAAAACTTATTTATTTATTAAATAATGCATCTTAACCAAATTTATATTTTTTATGTTAAAAAATAATATATATAAGTTTTAAATACATAATATGTATATAAATTATTATTATCTTATGACATTAGTTAAATATAATGACTTATAGTACTGTGTCCCATAAGAAGGATGAATAAGAATTCCTCAAGCTTGACTAGTGGTTAGTTAGCAACTTAGCATTGAAGCGGGGGGCTTCCTATCTTCCTACTGACGCGGTCCAACAGTGCAGATGGCCTACTTATCATTTTATTAAAAATAATTTAAAAATATCTAAATTTTGTATTTTAATATGAAATGTGGATTGAAATTTAATTTTGGACATAAAATTTACTAAATTATATAACATTAATTCATCATTAAAAAAAATAGAAGTGGTAATTTTTATAAAGAACTAACTTTTTTATTTCCAAGTCAAAGATAATATTTTATGCTTTGCATACTATTAGTGATCAATTTTATATTTTAGCAAATATTTCTTTCTTTACTCATGATTTTGGGGTGTACGGAAGACCATTGTTAGGAGTAATTTAAAAAAAAAAAAAGATGTAAGCATGTTTTGAATTTTATTTAAAAAACTATAATTCTAAACAAAATTGACAATATTTTATATGAAAATTAGACGATTCAATCTCCTACATTTTATATTTTGATAGTTTAGATTATTCTTCTTTCTTTCTCTCATTTTCTTTTTTTTTTTCAACTTTCAGGTCCTCTAACTAATAATAAAAGGATCAAAACGGCACAAAAGATAAAACCCTTAACTTTTATTTTTGATAATTTTTGTCACTTTTCTTTTTTTTCTTCCTACTTGTTAAATCATATAAAACCCTAATAAAATGACCAAAATGATATAAAAATAATAGTTAGGGGACTAAAAGGTTAAAAAAAAAAAGAAAATAGATCTAAACCTCCAAAACATAAAAATTAAGGGATTGAATCGACTAAATTTTTATATTTTACAATCAAAATTCATTTTTATTAAGTTTATTTTTCAAAATAAAAAAAATACCAATATTGTTTTGAAAAGAATACAGATTTTGGTTGTCCTCGGATTACTACTTAATCCGAACAAAATTTTTAAAACAATTACAAACTAATACAAATAATTATAATCTATTCTCGTGATCATAAAGGAGATTTTAAAAAATAACACTATCTCCATTTCACAATATAAGTCGTTTTTAGACTTGTATACAAGAATTAAGGATCTTAAATTATAAACAATTTTAAAATTAATCTTTCAAAAATACTCCTAATTAAGTCTTTATTTATTTTTATAATTGGAAATAATTAAGTCATAGTTAGTAGAAAGCGAGAGATTGTAGAGAGGGATAGAATAGAAAAAAAAAAGTAATAAATGTTTATAAAATTTTGTAAAACGACATATATTGTGAAAAAGTTTTTTAAGTCTAAAATGACTTATATTGTGAAACGGAGGTAGTACTACTAACATTTCACACTATAAGTCGTTTTAAACTTGTGCACAAGAATTAAGAATTCTAAATTTCACATAATTTTAAATCTAAATTTTTAAAAATACCCCTAATTAAATATTTATCTACTTTAATAATTAGAGAGAGTTAGATCATAATTAGTGAAAAAAAGAAAAATTACAGAGAGGGGTAGAGTTGAAAAAAAACAATAAATGTTTATTAAACTTTGTAAAATGACTTATATTGTGAAAAAACTTTTCAGATAAAAAACAATTTATATTATTAAACGGAAATAATAATAATAATAATAATAATAATAATAATAATAATAATAATAATAATAATAATAAATGTAGATTGGAGGTTTGACCAGGTGTACTCTTAATTAGAATCACATTTAAAAATTTTAAATATAAATATAATTTAAAATTATAAAGAATTTATGAATTTAAATATTAATATCACAATCTATTAAAATTAATAATATTGGATAATAACAAATTATTAATATTTAATAAGTAAAATTTATTTACATTAAATTTTTGTCTAAAATTATTTAAAATAGTTAAAAAAAAAAGAAAATTCTAATCCAAATTCACCCTTAGAATTCCCTTGAGGTGGCCCAAGTCACATGAAACTACACGCAAGAGTAAGTGCACGATAGCGGTGCGACAGTGTCAGAGTTACGTTCACCGTCATACGGGGATTTAAAAAAAAAAGAAAAAAGAAAAAATGTAATGAAGATCTGAAGTTTGACCCGAATTAGAATTATACTTAATTTTTTAGATGAAAATACAATTTAAAATTTATAAAGAATTTAGAAACTTAAATATTAATATTCATATTTTATAAATAGAATTTATTTGTATTAAATTTATTTTTTGTAGGGAAAAAAATACCTAAAATAGTATTGTTAAAAAAAAAAATTACACAAGAAGTGTAGCCTCGTTGAATTGCAATTGAATAGCTCCCCCAGGTGCCAAAGTTGAACTTACTGGATTTGCCCATAGCTCATATTAGAAGGCTGTTGGCTGATTGGATTGGGCTATGACTAGCTGCATGAGTTAGTCAAATTTGGAGTTTGGACTTTTATTCTCATTAAAAAAAAAAAAAAAAGCATTGGTCTTTTTTTTCCTCTTATTATTTTTAATATAAACCTCAAATATAGAACTCGAGTTGCGCCATTCCTTCAATGGTGGAATACATGACTTTCTTTATGCTAATATACTGCTTTCAGGAAAGGAAAAAAGAGTTATTATTATATGTCTTAATATAATAATAATAATTATTATATATATATTAATTGGTATACAAGATATCATTAATATCAAAAATGATTACAAATAATATTTTATAATATTCATTTGACTCAAGTATTTCAGATTAAACTCGAGTTAAGTTATTTATTTATGTAAATAATAATTTAATAGTTAAATAGATACTCTCTCCGTCCCATTAAAATTGACAATGATTGACTTAGCACGATATTTTATATAAAAGTAAAAGTTAAAATATAATAATAATATAATATAATAGAGTATAATAAAAATAAAAAATATGTGGGTCTCACAATACTTTATATCAAATCTAAGTATATAAAAATAATATATGTGGGATATATTGATTATTTTATAATAAATTGTATAGTAAAAATTTTTCTTTTAAGGAAAGTATCAAATTTTTTGGGACAACCCAAAATAGTAAGTAGGTCAATTTTATTGGAACGGAAGGAGTAACTTATAGTTTATGTGACCATTAAATTTAAAAAATATTAAAAATTATTTATTTATGATAAATTAATTTCGACCGCTTGGAAGTCTTGTTTTGCGATGCTGACGAGTGGAAGCCTTGCTTGAACCCGTGCGTATTATTAGAAACATACTCAAGTGAAATTAGATGATAATTATGTAAATATGATTTTTATAAACTATCTAATTAAGAATTTACATTATATTTGTTACAAACTATATTGTTTAGTAAAGTCAATTTGGCCCCCGGGGGCACGGGCTGGTTGATAAATCATGAGGTGATATAGTATAATGCCCTAGTCACGGGTGAGATCTTAAGATCAAAACTCAAGTCTTCTCCCTCAAGGAACTATCCTCTCGTGCATATCTTTGATTTACTTTCTTATCTCCTGCTTAGATATGGGGAGATAGGCTTCGTCCTCTAAAGAAGTTCCCTCACTAATCCAAGTAAAGGACAATTTGTTTTAATATATAATTTATAAGTAAAGTATAATTTTAAATTAGTTATAAATTTAAAAATTAAACATTGCAATTTATGACACATGAATAATAAAATTATTAATAAGATTTATTTTTATTAAAAATATAAATCGAAATTATTTTTAAAATAATTATTTGCAGCGTTACACCACATTCATTTGAATTGCTTAAAGTAGAAGACAAGAAGAAAGAAAGTGTGTGGGCCCATCCCTTTTTATCAGGTCCGAGCACATTTTCTATTGCCCGGCAACTTTAGCTCTTAGCCACATGAAATCATTTATTTCGCCCTACACGTGTTCATATTATCGGCAATGCTTATTATATGTGCCATTATAGAGTTTGGAAATTTTGCCCATTGCCGTTTTTGAAAAGGTTATTCCTTTTTTTTTCTCCTCTAAGTAAGATTTTATATTAATAAAAAAGAAATCAAATTATACAAATGAAGATAGAGGTCTATGGTAATAAAAAATCATCACATTCCAAACTTAAGATAGGTATAATATAACGAAACAAAAAAAGACGATAAATATACAATGACTTCTTATAAGTCATTTTATCACTAACTGTAAAATTAGAAGTATAAAAAATTTAGACTCAACCTGATTCGTAAGTAGCGGAAAAGAAGACCATGAGTACATCAATAATCTGCAAAACTATCTAAGAAAAAAGAGAGACCTGGAAAGGAGTCCAAACACAAGTTGAGTAGATACCGAATAACAACAGAACTAATGCTACATAATGTAGATATGAAAGGAAAATATGCCACCGAATCAAGGAAGACGATAGAGCAAACAAGCAAATAGGAGGGTTGTGATTTAGAGAACAAAATGGGTGGTATGCCCGTGAAACCACAAAAAAGGTTAAGGCACCAGAGCTCAATCTGGCCAAACCAACCATTCCGCTATTTATGCTTTATCTTGTAATACTTTTTCTATTTTTATTTATCGTTAACTATTTCACACAATTTAAGAAAAATTAGTTAGTCTTTTAAATTCATACAATTTTATTTATACATTTCAAAAGTACTATTGGATTAATATTCTCTATAATTATTTTCTTACTTTGTTTGCTCAACTCTCTCTAAAATTATTACACTTTCATATTTCAAAACTATTTAATACAAGGAAATAGTAGTAAAATATTAATAGTACCTAAATTTTTTTAATGTGACAGATAAAAAAGAACACTAAAATTTTTCAATTGTGACAAATAAATAAGGATGGAGGGAGTAGTAGATATAGTAAATGTTAGAGGGGATAAGCATAAACTTAAATGCACAGGTGAATTAGCAACTTGAAATTTGAGATAAGTTAAAATAGTTCATTGAGATGGCCGAGATAGTTTATATTAAAATTTTCATATTGATGTTCTGAATTTAAATTTTTTTTTAAACATGAGTTCTGTACACAACCATTAGATAGTGGTCGAGAATTCTTTTATTAATAATAATAAAAAAAATTAAGATATATAAAAATAATATTATAATTTTTAATTTTTTTTAAAGACTAAACGTGGTCCTTGATTCTTTTACCATCCATTCACTGCTTATCCAATATGTTTACATAATTTAGTTTAAGAAAAGGTAAGTATTTAAACTGTGATTATATTAATATGTTTTAAATATAAATATTCTATAAATTTAAAATTTAATATCAAAATTTATTTAACATAAATAATAAAATTATTAATATTTTTAAATAAAATTTATTTATATTATATTTATTATCATAATAAAAAACACCTTGCTAAATCAATTATGTTGTTCAATTTTATTTAATTTTTTAAAATTTAAATAAAATAATTATTTTAATACATTTTTTATATTAATAATAATTAAATTAAATTAAATAATATTTGATAAACATAAACTTATTGAGATTTGGAAAATTATATATTTTTAAAAATAAATTTAAAAATTAGATCCTCATTAAATCAATTATGACCGACCTCCAAGTGTGAACAATTTGAGGTACGGCGGGGACATTGACAGCAAGCATATGATATGGAACCGCATGCTGCATTTGTATTCATGCCTATGTTAAATTCTCATGAGACTTTCGTTTCGTGTGTGCCAAAACTGCGAAATCTTGTCCCCGAGTTTATAGTCTGTGTGGTCACACTCATGGAGGTGGGGGCCACGTCTCTTCACGACGATCCTTCCCCTTCGCTGTCTCCGCTCTCGCTCCTCCAAACCCGGCCGATTTTCCTTCGTGCCCCTGAGGGAGAGAGGTTTTCAATCTCAAAACCTAATTGACATTCTTTTGCATTGCCATACATTGATTATAATTTTAAATTTTATAAATAATTTGTAAATTACAAAATTAATATTAAAATTTATTTACAATAAAGATTGTACAAATAACCATTATTGTTCATTGGAAAGTAATGATTAATCTCATGCTGCTCATAAATTAAATTTAAAAGAAAAAATATCGACCAACCATTATATAATTGAATATTTTGCAAAGCTTCGAATTCAAATGTGATCTTAAAAAATTTAATTCAAATCATATCTAAATAATTCAATACAATCTCAATTATTATATATCTTACATTGAATAGAGTTTTTATTTTTTAAAATTTTATGTGTATAATATCTTATAGGTATATCATGAATAAATGATATGATCCGAAATAATGGACTCATGCTAGAAACATGAGTCCATTCATCGTGACAAAAGGGTAGAACACTTATCTCTTTTATCTTTCTTAGGTTATAGTAGTTGTATGCAAAGTATTTACAAATCGTAAACTAATAATTTGTGTATGTAAAATATCTATAATATTTTGTATGTTATAATATAACTAAATATATTAATATAACATAATTAAAGATAACAGTTGGAGGGGTAATTAAAGATGACTGTTGAGGGGGAGACGTGATTAGAAATCTTAGTCTTGCCTTTGTTTCTTCTCCGTTTATTCATTTTTGCCATATAAGGAAAGGTAAGGATGCCTGCCCTTGGTATGGGGGAGGCGGGGGTCATTAGGCTAGCCAAAGAGGAGAACAAAATATCTAATTAGGCCTAAACTAGAAAACTAAGGACAAAATATATAGAAATTTTTTTAACAAAATCACAAATTGAAATTTCAACATTACTTAATAAGATAATAAAGTTATAATATAAACTCCAAACAATTAAAATATAAAATAACAAAATTATAAAATAAATTGCAAATAACTAAACATAGCAATTGCAAAATCACAATTTTGAAAAATTTAATCATTAATACAATTTTTTCATTAAAAATACTTATAAAATTCAAACTTCATACATATACATAATACATATATAACACACACATACACATATATGGGCAGGTCAAGAATGATGCAATCTCCACTCTTGCGATCGATCTCAGTTTAAAGTAGGGAATCTTTTATTTATAATCCTACTTTAAACAGATATATTAATTACTTAATATATTATATAAGAAATAGCTAAATTCTCACATCTTCAATTTAAATTTACGCCCATATTTATTAATATTTATTAATTAGATAAATGTGTCATTTTATATTCTTATTTCTAATTAATTATGCCACTTTTTTTTCGTATGTAAATTAATTGTTTTAATAATAAATAAGTAATGAGTGTTAAATGGTTACTAATTATATATATTTTTAATGTGTCTAATCAATATGCTCTATTTTTTCTTTTAATATTTGATAAATCTTCTATTTTATCAATATTTTAATTTATTAATAAAATATATACTTTTTAAGAATAAATAAATTAATATTTTTTAATCAAATAAAACCCTACATTACACTTACTAGATACTTTCACAAGTTTCATAAAATATGAAGGAGAAATGATGAAAAATAAAACTTTTAGTATATGAATTTCAATTCTTGTACAAATTATTACTCCATGTGTCCAAACAAAATTAACTTACTAACTATTTTGGGTTGTCCAAAAAAATTTGACACTTTCCTTAAAAGAAAATTTTTTTCTATACAATTTTTTATAAAATAATCAATATACCCCACATATATTATTTTTATATACTTAAATTTGACATAAAATATTGTGAAACCTACATATTTCTTATTTTTATTATATTATATTATTATTATATTTTAACTTTTATTTTTGTATAAAATATCGTGTCAAGTCAATCCATATTAATTTTAATAGAACGGAGAGAGTATTTTTTAATAATTTAATTCATACATAATTTTATATAAACTCAAAAAATATAATTTTGTTTAAAAATTAAAAATAAAATAAGATTTTCAAATTAAAAGGAGATGATATTTTCGTCTAAATAATAAATATTAATATATAATAATGTAAATTTAAATTAGAAGAATAAATATAACTCATTCCTATTACGTAGTAATATAATTAATTAACTATTGTTGACCGTTCCTTTGTCAATGACTCATAGTTATTACTATTATTTGTTCATTTAAAAAATAAATAAAACCAAATTAAATTAAACCGTAAACACACGGCGTCCTTCATTTCTTAACAACAAATCTATTGAAAATGTTGCACCGATACAATTGCCTCACAAGTCATAAGTTTTCCACTGGTGGATCCAAGATCCGGTTCTTAAGACGGCCTTTGGTGAAATCAGTCCGTTATTCCCACGGCCACGGGATCAAGTGACAGCAACAAACCCATTGACAAATACAAAATCCAATTCTATATTTTCCCACGCGCCCCCGAAACCGCCTCCGTCAAAGCGTGCTGCTCGCGTGTGTGAATCCAAAAATACAAGGACCCAAAAAAAAAAGAAAAAAGAAAAAAAGCACCCAGCGGGGCACGCTGAGGCAGCAACTTCCCAATGCAGTAGAAAACAACTCAGTCTTCGCTCCTCCGCCAGGCGCCAACTGCCGGTACCTTCCTTCTCTTCGACTCCATTTTGTAATAGCCAACTGAGAATTCCCTCTCTCGAGTGGAAAGAGTAAATAACGCTGCATTACTTGCCAGAGGATTCTGCAAGCATCTCTCTCTCTCTCTCTCTCTCTCTCTCTCTCTCCAGCCATTTCATGCCGGTAAGTTCTGAGATCGATCTCCTTCGATTTTCTGTTGAGTTCAGTAGTCATACTATAGCTACGGCTTGTATCTCTGTCCTGTTTGCTTTTAATCTGTTTTTCCTATGTTCCTAGGTCGTGTTCTTGTGATTTTCTATGTGCACGGCGGAATTTGTGTAGATATCACGATTTTACAGTTATAAAATTGAGCATTTGAATGCGAATCTTTGAACGTTCCGTCGATTTGTGCTTTTCTATTGTTGTTTGTTTGCTTAAGGCTGTCTGTTATCTATGGAGCTTGGAATATTTCTGTTCCTACTGTTTTATAAGTTCGGCACTCTTGTAAGGTTATTATATTGAAATTGAAGTCAGAAGAAATGCTAGCTGATTGCTATTTGTGCTGTCGGATTAAAGTTTTCGGATTATGTTGTCATTAATGCAATTCTAGTTTCGGTTGATGGCTTCAACGAGCAGTTCTGTGTGCTATTTATAGTGCTAACGGCTAATTCACTAATATGGAGTACTTATTTTAGCATGCTTTTCCATACACTGATGGGAGTTTGTTCTTATTGTTTTAGTCTCGTTGCCTCTAATGAAGGAAAATGCCAAGATTTGACTAAGCTGTGATTTCGGTATCATTTGTGTTGAGTCTCAATGGAGTTCTTTTCTTTCCTTAATCAGGATGTGCGAAGACCGGTAGGAATGCTTTTCTTTGCCCTGTTGCTGTTAATAGTAAAAGATAATGGAAGAGGAGTAGCAGCAGCTTCAGAGTATTTAATTGGGCTCGGCAGCTATGATATCACCGGTCCTGCCGCTGATGTCAACATGATGGGGTATGCTAACATGGACCAAATTACATCCGGGGTTCATTTCAGGCTGCGAGCTCGTGCATTTATTGTAGCAGAACCACAGGGGAGCCGAGTTCTGTTTGTTAATCTTGATGCTTGCATGGCCTCTCAACTAGTGATGCTTAAAGTGCTTGAGAGGTTGAAGGCAAGGTAATTGTTACATCATATCCAATTTTACTTGTTTGAAGAGCAAAATTATGCCAAATATGACGCAAAATGTTTATTCAAATATTAACTTATTTGCTTCAATGGTTGGGCAATATTAAAGATCTGTGGTACTAGACTTGCTTATGTCTATAATTTGCAGGGTTAAATAGATTTTAATCATTGCCTTTTCAGGTATGGAGATCTTTATACTGAAAAGAATGTTGCTATTAGTGGTATTCACACACATGCAGGCCCTGGGGGTTATCTGCAATATGTCGTATATATTGTTACATCTCTTGGATTTGTTCATCAGTCATTTGATGCTCTTGTTGATGGCATTGAACAAAGCATCATACAAGCTCATGAAAATCTCCGACCCGGATCGATCTATGTGAATAAAGGTAATGGAAGAGATATCTGCAGGATGTACCACATGCTAGATGCTAAAGCATATACATTCACTTGAAAGTTAACAGATTGAGATAGTGGCTTTCGTGAATTTTACATACTTGTTTCATTTCTCGGTAGAACTTGATTGTTTGTGCTGTCCAACAGTTTGCATATCCTCAACACTTTTTTCCAACAGTCCCCCACCCCCCTCTTCATTGACAGGAGAAATTCTAGATGCTGGTGTCAACAGAAGTCCCAGTGCATATCTTAATAATCCTGCAGCTGAACGCAATAAATATAAGTATGACGTTGATAAAGAAATGACCCTTCTAAAGTTTGTTGATGATGAGTGGGGCCCTGTTGGTAGTTTTAATTGGTTTGCAACCCATGGTACATCTATGAGTCGTACAAACTCATTGATAAGTGGGGACAACAAAGGGGCTGCAGCAAGATTCATGGAAGACTGGTTTGATCAGAATAATGCCGGAAGGATGTTCTCTGGAGCATCTGAGTCTAGTGAAGTAGCTCGAAGAGTATCAAACATCATTCCAGTTGTTCGTGAAAAACGTAAGTTATTGGCTCTTATGATGTCTCTTATTGTTCTTTCAATTGTAAATGTCAAGCTTACTGGAAATTCTGACTTTCTAGTCACACGCTCTGAACAAGTAAGATCTAGTTTGTGTCATAATAAAGACTCAGTTAAATTTTAACTCTTGCTGTGGTCTAAATAAGACACCCCAGTAAAATGTGTCAAGTCATTCATAATTATTTGTGTTAGCTATTAATTTTACAATTTTTAGACTAGGCATACCATTTTTTTAGGGGACAAAGCATACCATTTTAAACATGAAACAAGACAAAAAGGATAAACGAGCTCAAGTTTCATGTTTTGTGCTTTTGTTTCTTGTTGGTTGTTGGACTCATTATTTTCTTGATTTATATTTTGTAACCTGGAAATTGGACAAGGTTTAAACTCATAAACAGATTATAACATTCAATGCTAATCCAGTTATTGATATGAACTATGTATATCAAGTGCTTATCAGGATTAACACTGAAGGTTTCAAGAGGAACTTACTTTTCTATATCAGGGCAAAAGAAAAATTTTCTCAAAGAAAGTGGTAATAGTTTTGGATTGTGAGCATGCAAGACTTGCTGTGAAGAAGAGGACTAACAAAAACATGTCAGGAGTTGCTAAACTGTTGTGTATTAGTTAATGCAGATCATGAATTGCTTGAACTTGCTGCTTCTTTCCAATCTTCTTCGGGTAGGCCAGCCACCAAGTATACGAGTATGGCTAGACGAGTTAGGAGTGCTCTCAGACTGGCCGACCGACCTAGATTTGTATCTGCATTTTGTCAAACTAACTGCGGTGACGTTAGTCCCAATGTGCTTGGAGCATTCTGCCTAGATACAGGGTTGCCTTGTGACTTCAATCATAGCACCTGTGGTGGGAAAAATGAGTTGTGCTATGGCCGGGGACCTGGGTATGCATTCCACCTTCTTTGGTGTTTCAAAATGTATTTCAGAAGTTAAAATCACAGCCACTCCAATCTGGTCTGTTGCTTACATCACAGGTACCCAGATGAATTTGAAAGCACACGCATCATTGGGGACAGGCAATTTAAAAAAGCTGTGGATCTTTTCAATACAGCATCGGAACAGTTGAAGGGAAAGGTTGATTACCGTCATACTTATATTGACTTCTCAAACCTTGAGGTGACAATTTCGAAAGCTGGAGGGGTTGCTGATGTAGTTAAAACATGCCCAGCTGCCATGGGATTTGCATTTGCAGCTGGCACAACTGATGGACCTGGTGCTTTTGACTTTAAGCAAGGGGATGATATGGTACTATGTTTAAATATCTTTTGCCAGGAAGTCATGGTCTTCAGGAAACAAACTTTGTGTTATTTATCTGCTCTTTCTCTTGCTCATACGCATGAAACTATTCCTTCAGGGAAATGCATTTTGGAGATTGGTGCGTGACTTGCTTAAAACACCAAACAAGAAGCAAGTAGATTGTCAATGTCCAAAACCTATTTTGCTTGATACGGGTGAAATGAAGGAGCCTTATGATTGGGCAGTGAGTTGCTACTTTCTTGTACCTTTGCCCTCCCCCTGAAAACTGAGATAACAAAAATGAACTATGAATGGATTTGGTTGAATTTTTTTAACTGTCCTCCAAAGGTGAAGCTTTTGTTCTTTGGCCTCAATATGGCTGTTATTGCATGTAGCTCCTTAATATCTCTGTATAGTATAAAGTATTTGTAGCAGGATGTTTATATCAGTATCTACAGGGTGCAGCCTCCTTTTGTTTTTTTTGGGTAAACAGTGTGACTTTTTGTTTCCGTGTATATAAAAATACATGCACCCATTCATATAGTATAACAAATATGATTGCTGATGATTAGTAATTTTTTCCTTGTTGCAGCCTTCGATACTTCCAATCCAGATCCTAAGGATAGGTCAACTGGTCATTCTCAGTGTCCCTGGAGGTTGTAATTTGACTTCGCATCTCATTTTGTTGATTTAATTCTTTTGCTCTGGTATTATGATTTTGAAACAGCTACTTAATCCGACATAGGTCATGTTTAGCTTTCTCATCTCCACAATCTTTTCTAGCTTAATACAGCGAAAAAAATATGCTAGTATCCTTCTGCCAATTATTCGATGCAAAAAATTACATTGTATTATTACTTCAGACAGACACCCCCCCCCCCAAAAAAAAAGGAAAAAAAAACCTTAACGTTATATTATCTGCCGTCGACAACCTTAGTGTCTTCCTTATCTTCTTACTGTGGAATTCAGTAATTGAGGTTAACCCAGCTGAAATCATCCTGAAGAAGAGCTGGGTTATCATATTTCCATTGGAAGTCATGAAGCAGATACTAACAAAAACACTTAAATATGGAATCTAAGTATGAATTTTGGCATAAATAGATCTCGTGTGAGGATTGGGCTTGAGATTTTACATGAATTAAGACTTCTAATTTAAAACACTGTTTAAGTTTGCATTGCACATACATTTGATTATGGATATAAACTAGTTGACTTGGAATTGGCGTAATTTCACAAATTGTAAACATTCATTGGCCTAATCAAGATTCTCCTGCAATTGGGTCCCATCTTACTTTCATTCTGCATCTAGCCACTGGCCACAGTTTTGGCCAAATCTGGTCAACTTGAGGTTATGTTCCTATTTTTACCCTCTTTTGTGCAGTTCTCTTGCTAGCATAATTTTACAAGTGAATTGCTACTGGTCTAAAAAGTCCCTATATTGTTATTCTTTTATGTTGATGTCTTGGTTTTTTGGTATTAATTTTTATAGAAGATTTCCCGATAAGTGGAAAATTCTGTGTGCTGATTATGTCTGGTTAGTAACGAGGGAATTTCTTTCATGCCTCCTTGATTTGATTGATACTTATAAATTGATGGGCACAATCTCACGACCGATGATTTATGAACATTGAACAGTTAAAATACTTATGTGCTTTTGCTCTCTTGCTCTTAAAGACATAGTGTAATAGTGTCAAATGGGCAATCAATTTCTCAACCTTCATACCCTACTTTTCACTGCAGAGTTCACAACAATGGCTGGGAGGCGTCTCCGTGATTCTGTGAAAAGTGTTCTTACAAGTGGAAGTACCAAAGAATTTGGTGGAAATGTTCATGTTGTAATAGCTGGGTTGACTAATACTTATTCACAGTATATCACTACCTTTGAGGAGTATGCGGTACAAAGATATGAGGTCAGTCAAGTTTCACCTGTAACTTTATTCAGTTCTTGGGGACAATTTCAATATAAAAAGGCACTCCTGACGTCAGGCAACCAAATGGCTTGCAAATATGAGTATAGTTTGAAAGTTGGGACTTAAAAAGCCAATGATACAACTTCTAAGTGCAAGGGAAGTCTCAATATTTCTTTGGAAAAACTCCTTCTGGAATGAAGTGGAGATACCCGTTCATGGTTTGACCTGTTCTCTTCCTAAAGGTTTTTTGAGAAAGTACTTGTCTAAAATACCATAAATAGTAATACAAGATGGCATAAGAAATGCATTTTTGGCCAACTAATCAGGCCTGTGGCATTGTTTTGAAAACTGTGTTTTCAGGGCAACTAGTATACCGGGTTACTTGGATAAGGAGAAAATTAAATAATATATTTTATTTTGATTGAGAGCTATAACTGATGAAGTGCATCTGAACACAAAACTGAAATTTTCTTTTTCCCTCTTTTTAATTTAATTCTAGGGACATGGAAATAACTTAAGAGCATCAGTGTAAAGAGCACGATCTTGCCAATGAGTTGTAGAACCATGAAATGTTTAGCTTGCACTGCTTATTGTTCCAGTAACTGTTGTCTATGGATTGAGCTCATTCAGCAAAAATATGAGAACCTACGCTTTAAATCATGACACAAGTTGCTGTTCCTATCCTTGCTTGGAACTTCTAAATTATATTGTTTTTCTTTTTCAGGGTGCTTCAACATTATATGGCCCTCATACGCTCAGTGGGTACATTCAGGAGTTCAAGAAGCTGGCAACCGCTCTAACAAGTGGACAACCTGTACGAGAAGGCCCTTCACCCCCAGATTTGCTAAACAAACAAATAAGCTTCCTGACGCCTGTTGTAATGGACGCAACTCCTATAGGAGTAAAGTTTGGAGATGTTAACACAGATGTGCCAAAGAACTCCACTTTCAAGAGGGGGGGCATGGTAAGAGTTGTTTTTTGGTCGGCATGCCCTAGAAATGACCTCATGACTGAAGGTACGTTTGCTCTTGTGGAGCTTCTCCAAGGAAAGGATTCATGGGTTCCTGCTTACGACGATGATGATTTCTGCCTACGGTTTATATGGTCGAGACCTTTTAAACTTAGCACTCGAAGTTTCGCCACCATAGAGTGGAGAATTCCAGAATCTGCTTCTCCAGGTGTATATAGAGTAAGACATTTTGGTGCCTCCAAGGGTCTTTTTGGGGCAATTAAGCATTTCACAGGCTCATCGAGTGCTTTCGTGGTGGCATAAGAGTCTCACATTGTGCCCACGCTGCAAATGGAGTATTTTATACTAGTGATGCTGTTATCCCCTTGGGCTTTAATCTGAGTGCTGTATTGTCAGAAACAAAGGGTGTGGGTGTACACAGATTATCCACGGTCAGTGTAAGTTGCCCTGTCCAATTCGTTTCTCTGAGCTTATGCTGCAATGAGAAGTAGAGGGAGGGCAAACAAAGGAAAGATTTATGATCCGATTTGTATGGTTTTGTAACTTAAATCACCATGAAATGATGACTAAAACATACAAGTCACTGTTAGTTTCTTCAGATGTTATGGATGTTTTAACTTCATTTCACAGATAAAAGAAGTTTTATCCTTCTTCTCTCTTCAATTTTAACCTTAGGTTCGAGTTTTTGAAAGATTCTAAAATTACCAAATCTGATCTTCGTTGTAAAAAATTGCATACGGTACAGAACGAAAGCATAAACAGCATGTGGTAACAACTGGCACAGTTCAATAAAATTCCCTTCCCACCAAAAGCATAAACAGTAAAAAAAAGCCCCTTCTTGTATTCTTATTATTATAAGTTTTTTCAGAAATAAAACCTAACTAAACTCGCAGGCCTAGTTTGGGAATTTAAACAAGGAAAGAAAAGAAGAAAAGTAGAGAGAAGTGGCTTCTCTTTGCTTGTTTTGCAGAATTTTTGTAGAAAGAAAGGAAGAGAAATGGAGATCACTCTTGCAAATTGTTTCTCTCTAAAATGGGGAGAAACGGAAAGAAGAGAAATGCCTCTTAAGTAAATTTTTTTAGTGGCAAATTTAACTTTACAGTAACAATTTATAAATTTTATTGACTTTTAATGTATTCTGGGAAATAAAAACCCTTCCAAAGGGTATTTTGATAAATCGAGAATAATTTTTTCTTTTCTTCCCAAACTCTCAAATAAAAAAAATAAGCTTTTCTTTTCTTTTCTTTTTTTTTAAACTCCCTAATAATTTTAAACATATATCACTTCATTTCTTTTTTCTCGTAACTTAAAATTTTTCTTCTTTTCTTTTCTCTCCTAAGCTTGCAAACTAGCCCTCAGTCTATTGAATTCCTTCCATCCAAATTGAGAAAATGACAGCTGTGTGTACAGTAAAATTGAGATGGTAAAGTAAAATATATTAGGTTGATACTCATGCGTTGTATGAATAGACACAAAGCAAAATGCGTTAAATATATAATCTTTATTTATGACTTCAAGATTTTTTAAAAATTTATTAAATACTTATAAATCTTAATAATATATTTATTATCATTTTCTTCATTTAAATTCAAAACTAATGTGTTAAGATCACGTGTCACAACCTATATATAAATATATATATATATATATATTGTATATCTATTCAACTTTTTTATATTTATAAAAGCATAAAAATTAAAAGATATAAATATATATCTTCTTTTTTATTAATCTTTTAATTCGTTTATTTTAAATATAAGAATTATAATAATATTTTCAATCCATTAATTATAATTATAATGTTCATAATGAATTTAGATAACATGACCTTTCATATATATATTTTTTTAAATAAAAAATTTCACTTGAATTCAAAGCACCAATTGTTAACGAAGAACGCTACCACATGTCTTAAGGGGAGCCTTCCGCAATTCTTGTTATATATATATATATATACAGATTGATTTTATGAATATATTTTTATACAATTAAAAATTTCATCAAAACTAATTTTGTATAATAAGAGTTTATGATTTTAGTAATTATTAAAAGTAATCAAGTATAGTAAGATACTAGTAGGTTAAGAATGATTAGGTTAATAATGAAATATAAAAATAATTAATTTTTTAAAAAATCATATAATAATTTAATTGGTTAAAAAATTTTCTATCAAATATTTACCTTTTATATTACAAAATTTAAAAGAAAACGAGAAGTGAAAATTGGAAAAGCATTTTCTCGGAAAAAAAAGGAAAAAGGAAAAAAGTGTGGAATTCCTTTTCTTTCAAGGAAAAAGGAAAAAGGCCTTGGCCTAGTTTGAGAGTTCAAAAAAGGAAAAGAGGGGAAAAGAAGAGACATGGAGAGAATTGCCTTCCTTTCTCTCGTTTGGCAGATTTCAGGCAAAGAAAGGGAGGAAAGAGGAGTGTGATCTCACTCCTACACCGGGAATTCTCTCTCTTCAAGAATGGAGAGAAACGGATGGATGCAATGGCTTTAAATTTTTTTTTTTTTAATGATAATTCTACCCTTTCTACTATAAGCTAACAATTTTTATTCTCTTCCATGACCTCTCTGAAATAAAACATTTTCTTCGTTTTCTACTTTGATTTAGGGCTAGTTAGGATGGGGGATTTGGAGAGAAAAGAAGAGATTTGGTAGGATGGAAGAATATTTTTCTCCTTTGGGAATTTTAAATGGAGAGAAGAGAAGAGAAAGAGAGAGATAAATGGCCCTTCTCTTCTCTCCATTTCTTTCGCTCCATATGTGGGAAGAAATGAAAGGATGGACCAAAATCACCATTAAGTAAAAATATGAAATGACTAAATAATCCTCCAATATTTATTTTCTATTACACATTTAAGGATAAAAATGTACATTATTTTTATAAAATATCATTTCTTTTCTTTTCTTTCTTAACTCCCAAATGAGAGAAAATAAAATTATTTTTTTTCCCTCTCTTAAACTCCCCAATAACATACCAATCTTTTCTTTTCTCTTCTCTTCTCATTAATACTAGTTTGGTTGTCTGTGTATTACACGGGTTTTAATTTGTTTAATGTTTGTGTGTGTTCACTTATGAGTTTGTTTTAAATGTTAATCATAGTATTTGAAATCCCTATGATTTCAAATAATATACAATATCCCACCTCTTCTTTAAAAAAAAAAATAAAAAATCAGTGTCTTAATCAATTAGGTAAAGATAAACAGTGATTTTACCACCTATTTATGAAATTCAAATATATTAATCCTAGTCATATCTATAAAATGAAATTCAAATACTCATAAAATCTATAAAAGATAAGATTTACATAATTTTTATATATCAAAACTACCCGATTCAATCAGGGATTTGGAATTGAGATTGTAAATATAAAAATAAAAAAATCAAACCAAGTTTTTGCGCTAAGAATTTCCAAATATAAAAAAAACTTTCTTCAACCAACAATCACAATGAAAATATGGTATTCATTTTTTGGGTAAAAAATGGTTGTTAATGTTATGAATTATTGGAATCTCCATTAATTAGTGGAGGCTCCACTAATTATGGATTTATGTGAATTATTAGAAGATTTTTATGGATGTCCACCATTTAGTGGAGACACCATTAATTAAAATTAGTGGAAGATGATGTATGCCATGATGTAATCCACTAATTAGAGCTCTATAAATAGAGCTATTCTCTAAACTTGTAATACACCATTATTTTGTGAAAGAAAGATTAGTGAAAGAAAGATTAGAGAAAATTGTGAGAGAAGAGAAAGAGAGAAATTCTTGTGCAAAATAGTTAGAGTTTTATTAGTGTGTAGTGTGAAGATTTTATTCTAACACTACCCTAATTTTATAACACGTTATCAGCACGAGTCTCTATCGGTACAAAAGCCAGAAGACTAAGTACGAGTTTCTGCCGTTAACAAAACCAGAAGACAGTACGCATTTATTGATCTCTATGGCTAATCTCGCTAAACTCGAATTTGTAGCCCTTGATATTTTTGAAAAAAATTATATGTCATAGGTTCTCGATGCAGAAATGCATCTAAATGCTGAAGGCCTTAGTGAAACTATTTAAGCAAATAATAGTGCATCTGCACAATACAAGGCTAAAGCTTTGATTTTTATTCGTCGTCATCTCGATGAAAATTTGAAAATGGAATATCTTACCGAAAAAGATCCATATGTCCTGTGGGTAAATTTAAAAGAAAGATTTGACCACCTGAAGATGGTCGTACTACCCACTGCACGGTATGAATGGTTGCACCTGAGGTTGCAAGATTTTAAAACCGTGAATGAATATAGCTCCGCAATGTATAAAATTACATCTCAATTAAAATTATGCGGAGAAAAAGTGACTGATGAAGATGTGTTGGAGAAGACATTCTCCACCTTTCATGCCTCAAATATTGTCCTACAACAACAATATCGAGAAAAGGGGTATACAAAATTTACAGATTTAATTACTGCCATCCTCATTGCAGAAAAGAATAATGAGTTATTATTGAGAAATCATGAAGCCAGACCAACTGGCTCAACAGCACTCCTAGAAGTGAATGCTGTTGGCTCTAGCAGAAGCCATCGTTATAGTCGTGGTCGTGGCCATGGCTGTGGCCGTGGTCGTGGTCGTGGTTATGGTCGTAGACACGTTCGATATTTCTCTTATCACAATCATAATCAAACTGTGAGAAATACTGGCCATCTGAAGTGGAACAGAAAAGATCATAAGGGAAAAGAAAAAGAAATTGAAGAAAAGTATGAGGATATATGTTATAGATGTGGCATGAAAGGTCATTGGTCACGAAACTGTCGTACGGCTAAGCATTTAGTTGAATTGTATCAAGCTTCATTGAAAAATAAAAATGTGGAAGCAAAATTTTCTCAACATCCAATAAATAATGCTGAGGATGATGATATTGATCCTGAAGATCTTAATATCAATATTACCCATATGGATGTATCGGATTTTTTTGAACACCCAGACGGTAGGATAGACCATTTAATTGGTGATGGCAGTGTCTAGAAGAACTAAAGCCTCACCTTGATATTTTTGTATTTTCATTTTCATTTTATTCTAATAATATTTACGTTTGCATATATATATATATATATTTGTGTTCATGTGGCTGTTGTTAATGATGATGTATGCATTATTGATAGTGAAACTACACACACCATACTAAAAAATGAGAAATATTTTTCTGATCTCAAAATGGGAGAAATAAATATTTATACGATAAACGGTAGTGCAAATGTGATTGAGGGCTCCGGAAGAGCTAGTATATTGTTGCCTAAAGGAACAACAATTATTATTGATAAGGCACTATTTTCCTCAAAATCCAGAAGAAATTTATTGAGTTTTAAAGATATCCGCAGAAATGGGTATCATGTTGAAACAAATGAGGAAAATGGGATTGAGCATCTTTTTATTACTCAAATGCATTTGGGTAAGAAATCTGTATTAGAAAAACTGCCATCTTTTTCTACTGGCCTATATTTTGTAAAAATACGTACAATTGAAATTCATCATCTAGTAAACCAGAAGTTTACTGATCCTATTACTTTTAGCATTTGGCATGACCGGTTGGGTCATCCGGGATCTACCATGATGAGAAGAATCATTGAGAATACACATGGTCATCCTTTAAAAAATAAAAGGATATTAACATCAGAAAAATTTGCATGTACTGCATGTTCCCTAGGAAAATTAATTGTTAAACCATCACCAGTAAAAGTAGGAGCTGAAAGTCCTAAATTTCTCGAACAGATTCACGGAGATATTTGTGGACCTATTGATCTACCATGTGGACCGTTCAAATATTTTATGGTCTTAATTGATGCATCATCCCGATGGTCACATGTATGTTTATTATCTACTCGCAACCTGGCGTTTGCGAGATTACTTGTTCAAATAATTAAATTACGAACACAATTTCCTGACCATCACATTAAAAATATCCGTTTGGATAATGCTGGTGAATTTTCATCACATGCTTTTGATGCATATTGCATGTCAATTGGGATTAATATTGAACATACTGTAGCTCATGTTCACACACAAAATGGTCTTGCTGAATCTTTGATTAAACGATTACAATTAATTGCTAGACCATTATTAATGAAAACAAATCTCCCAACATCTGCCTGGGGATATGCTATTCTACAAGCTGCAACACTTGTACGTATAAGACCAGACTAGTTATCATAAATTCTCTCCTTTGCAATTGGCTTTTGGGTCAGAACCAAATATTGCTCATTTAAGAATTTTTGGGTGTGCTGTATATATTCCAATTGCACCAAACCAACGTACAAAGATGGGTTCTCAAAGAAGAAAGGGATATATGTTGGATATGATTCTCTCTCTATTATCAGGTATGTTGAACCCCTGACAGGAGATGTATTCACAGCGAAGATTTGCTCGATTATCATTTTGATGAATCATTATTCCCTAAATTAGGGAGAGAACCAAAACAAGCATAAAAAGGATCTTGCTTGGACAACATCATTAAATTATCTTGATCCACGCACAAGCGCATGTGAACTTGAAGTTCAAAAGATAATTCATTTGCAAAGTATTGCAAATCAAATGCCAGACGCTTTTGTTGACTCCAGAAGAGTTACAAAATCGCATATTCCAGACTATAAATGCTCCTATTCGAATTGAAGTTCCAGCAGAACAAAATATTATACCTATAGCTGTTGAGTCAAAAACACGCCAGAAGCGTGGCCGACCTCTTGGTTCTAAAGATAAAAATCCTCGAAAGAAAAGAGGATTAACTGATCTAGAAGATTATATTGAAGAAAAGAATGATAAAGACCAAGAGAAAATTGATGACAAAGAACCAGAAGTTGATGAAAGTAACACTGAAATTTCTATCAATTATACCACTTCCGGTAGAAGTTGGAATCGGATAGAAACTGTTATTGATAATATATTTGCATACAATATATCTCTTGATGTTACACAGGATAATGATGATCCTGAACCAATATCAGTTGATGAATGTCGGTATAGAAAAGATTGGCTGCAATGGAAAGATACGATTCAATCGGAGTTAAATGCACTGACAAAACGTGAAGTCTTCGGACCTGCAGTCCGAACACCAGAAGGTGTAAAACTTGTTGGCTACAAATGAATATTTGTGCGAAAGCGCAATGAAAAGAGTGAAATCGTTCGATATAAAGCGCGATTAGTAGCCCAAGATTTTTCACAAAGACCAGGTATTGATTATGATGAAACTTATTTTCCTGTTGTTGATGCTATTACACTCCGATATCTTATCAGTTTGGCAGTACATGAAAAGATAGATATGCGCCTATTAGATATTGTCACTGCTTACTTGTATGGAAATTTAGAAAATGATGTTTACATGAAAATCCCCGAAGGATTTCATATGCCTGAAGCATATAAACATTATCCTCGTGAAAATTACTCCATCGAGTTGCAGAAATCATTACATGGCCTGAAGCTATCTAGGCACATGTGGTTCAATTATCTTAGTGAATATTGATTGAAAGCGAGATTTAAAATGACCAGGTATGTCCATGCATTTGTATTAAGAAATCTGGTTCTAAATTTGTGATATTAGCTATATATGTTGATATTAATCTTATTGGAACTCCTGAAGAGCTCCAAGAAACAATTGATTATTTAAAAAGAGAATTCGAAATCAAGGATTTTGGTAAAACCAAATTTTGCCTTGGTTTACAAATTGAACATCTGGAAAGTGGAACATTTATTCATCAATCAACATATACAGCAAAAGTGCTAAAAAGATTTTACATGGACAAAGCACATCCATTGAGTATTCCAATGATCGTCCGATCATTAAATGTGGATAAAGATCCTTTCCGACCTCAAGAAAATGATGAAGAACTCCTTGGTCTTGAAGTACCATCAGTGCAATTGGTGCATTGATGTATCTTGCTAATAATACACGACCTGATATTGCTTTTGCTGTCAATTTATTAGCAAGATTTAGTTCTTCACCAACACGACGACATTGGAATGAAATTAAACAAGTCATTCGATATTTCCAAGGTACAATTGATCTCGGATTATTTTATTCAAATAAAACCAGTCCAACATTGATAGGTTATGCAGATGCTGGTTAGTTATCTGATCCATTATTCTGGACAATCATAAGGGGGTGATTTTTTCACGTAATGAAGCATAGAAACTCTATTGTATAAGTCTGTATTAATTAACTAGAGTTATACACCCAATGTAGAAGGTTATTGGCCCTGTGATAAGACCTCACCCAACATATATCAAAGTGTTCAAAGCTAGCTTCACCGAACCACCAACTTACACTCAAGTCTTAGGATACTCGTCCATGTAGTATCTACGATAAACCAATCTTTATTTATTTTAGTAGTTTGATAAAAAAAAAAAATTTATTATCGTGCGGTCCAGTTCTACATATTCCAAATATGCTAACACTAATGGCGTGAGTGGTCTACTAACTAGTTAAAGGTAACATAAAGCACGTTCTCAAACGAGCTATCTATTTACATGTGGAAATACTGCTATATCATGGCGTTCTACGAAACAATCTATAGCAGCTACTTCTTCAAATCATGCTGAAATTATAGCCATTCATGAAGCAAGTCGAGAATGTGTATGGTTAAGATCCATGATTCATTATATCCGAGAAAGTTGTGGATTATCATCAATCAAAGATATTCCAACTCCTCTTTATGAAGACAATGCAGCTTGCATAACTCAATTACGAGGAGGATATATTAAAGGAGATCGGACAAAACATATTTCACCAAAATTCTTCTTTACTCATGAACTCCAGAAGAAATGTGAAATTGATGTGCTACAAATTCGGTCATGTGATAACCTCGCAGATATTTTCACGAAGACTTTACCGACTGCAACATTTGAGAAGTTGAGATATAAAATCGGTATGCGTCGGTTTAAAGATTTAAAGGAATCATCTCATCAGGGGGAGTAATAAATAGATATATAGAATAGTGTACTCTTTTTTCTTCACTAGATTTTTTTTCCCACTGGATTTTTATCTAGTAAGGTTTTAACGAGGCATATTCTTTATGTAATGGATGGACATCCAAGGGGAGTGTTATAAATTATTGGAATCTTCATTAATTAGTGGAGGCTCCACTAATTATGGATTTATGTGAATTATTAGAAGATTTTTATGGATGTCCACCATTTAGTGAAGACACCACTAATTAAGATTAGTGGAAGATGATGTATGCCATGATGTAATCCACTAATTATAGCTCTATAAATAGAGCTATTCTCTAAGCTTGTAATACACAATTATTTTGTGAAAGAAAGATTAGTGAAAGAAAGATTAGAGAAAATTGTGAGAGAAGAGAAAGAGAGAAATTCTTGTGCAAAATAGTTAGAGTTTTATTAGTGTGTAGTGTGAAGATTTTATTCTAACACTACCCTAATTTTATAACAGTTAATTGTTATATGGCTTTTGTTGTTAGGGGTTTTTTTAGCCCAGTATTAGTCAATATAGGAATAGTTTTTTTCCTTGTCCAGCCCAATATGGTTAATGTCCATTTGGACTTAAAGGAGTTTTGTGTATTATTTTTTCAGCCCAGGGATCTCGTGTTCTTAGGGTTTGGCAATTGGTATCTGGTTCCAATTCAATACTAAACAAGTCCGAACTAATTGAATAGTTGTGTTATAAATTACTCGAATTGATTTGCCGTTTCCATAAAGGATATAATTGACAACTCGAAGTTGCACAATATCCCTTTCCTGCAACATATCGGGGGGGGGAGAGTGTTACTAAATTTAGACCGTCCGTTATTTCATATGGTCTTTACTTTAAGGGAGTTGTAGGGTTTGGATATTGGTGTCGTCTTTACTTTAAGGAAGTCGTAGGGTTTTTTTTTCCTTTTGGAATTTTTATAGCAGCGAAGTAGATGAAGGGGTGTTGTTTGATTCTTTGTATTTCAATCATGTGTTTAATGCGTCATTTGGTTTTTTAAGCTCTTTATTTGTTGGAATTGCAGTGCTATGTACATTGAATGTTATTCTCTCTTAATTTTTGGGGTTATTCGAGGGGTTTTCGAATTAGGCTATTTGATGCTTTTGAATGTTTTCTTGTTTCTATATATATGGGTTTTGTATTTCATCTTAGCACGTCCTTTGTACTGTTAGTTTCAACTTTTATTTCCAATATTTCAATGGATTTATATAACAATTTTTTGTCCAAGTACAAATTGGTTGCAAAGCCTATGTTTCACATGTTTATGTCTGAGTCTATTGTTCTAAATGCTAATGACTTTCAAGGTACAAAAATGCATTATGCTATTGCAGATAAAATGGCTGATTCTGTTCGGCTCATTTTGAATGAAGGTTTAAATGAATTTCCAAAGTATTTGGAGATTTTATTACCTGCGTCTACTGGTACTGGTGGTGAAGTTGATTTATGCGAAAATTTATGGGTAGAGACACATGATTGGGTTGAGAGAGATGGTTCGATGGAGTGTCCATTGAGTATCATGCTATTAAATGAAGATTATGTAGCAGCTGGGGATACGGAAAGGAAGATGCCATTTTTTGTAGATTTTTATGAGTCTTTTGTTGTTGGGGTAGTTGAATCTCGTGTTAAGTTAGGGTTACATGTGAATCTGTTTAAAAAATTTTTTGGTTTTTATAAATTTCAAGTTGGTGTGGGTTGTCAGAATAGGATATATTTGCATTATGATACAAATAAAGTATTGTTACATGCTCGTTTTGTTGAAAAAAAAACCATATGTGATGCATTTGTCCGGTGGCAATGTGTTTCATAAGGGTAAGGCAGTGATGAAGAAGAGGCTGCGTTTGGTGGAAGCTGAGAGCTCACACACAAATTGAAGCTGCCTCAATACTAAGAATTGCTACTGGTTGTTTTCTGCTGGATTTTTGTTATGATAGAGTTTTTGTTGTTGGTTTTTTGTGGTGGTTATCGATTTTTAGTAGATATTTTAGTTACGGTGTATTTATTTTTTAGTATAGGGTTGGTAATATGTAATAGTTAGTATGATGCTGAAGTTTGTGTTGCTTTGATAATTATTATAGATTCCAGTTCAAGTTGGTCTTTGTTGGTGTGAAGGTTATAAGAAGCTAAAAGGAAATAACATAACAAAGATGCGTACTGAAGAAAAAAAAGACTTAATTTTTAATGAAAGATAATTAATAAGAAATAAGAAGCATGTTTTGTTTATCAAAAGAATATGCTTTGTGAGGTTTATATTGTTTTCAGCATGGCATAGTTGCTTTGTCTTGCTTTAATATTTATGCTCTATTGAGAAAGCATAAAAAAAAAAAAAACTTAATGTTTATAGAAAAGTGATGAATAAGAAATCAGAAGGATATTCTGATAATCAAAAGCTTTGTTTGCAGATGTACTAATGTAACTGAAGGATAATAATCTGAAAAATTGCTAAGTGGATGTTTTGTATGCAACGTGTTTGAAGTCTTATATGCATTGGAATATCATCTTCTGGCTATTAATTATGGAAACGGCTTGTTTTGGTTCTCTCTTAATTAATAAAAATGCATTGTGTTTGAATTTGTTTTATTCCTCTAATATTATTTTTTTAATTAATTAACGTCTGTCTCTATTACTGAGTATTCATGGGATGTAGTTTTAGTTTTATGTTTGTGTGGAAAATGTTTTCTCCTAACAGTAGAATTGTTTGTTCATTTTGAATTTCTCAACCATTGCGTTTTGTATATTTGATATGTTTTCATTTTATGCATGCACAGGCAGATGGATAATGCTCTGATTACATTTAACATACCTTGTTCTGAATTCGCTGCTATTGTAATTTTGTTACACAAGTTGGTGTATTTTCAAGTACTTGGCGAATTTGTCATCAAAAGTAGTTTGTGTATATATGTACATGGAGCCTTTATTCTTTGCACCAATAGAATGGTATCTCATGCTTCTGCTATCTCTATCTGCGTTTGTTCCTTTTTTTATGTTTTCTTCTTTTTCTTTTTTCTCTTTTTTTTTTGTTTTTTTCATCTTTATAGTCTACAAATTTCTATTGTACTTCCTTGGGTTTCCAATTTGTAAAAATCACTTTAATGATTTTGGATATATTAAAGGAAAGGTGTTGGGGTCTTTTGATTGTGTCCAAAAAAAGGGGGTATGTATTTAATGTGCATAAACCTTGAATTGTATTTGGACTATTTAATTTGTGAACTGAAAACATGTGTAGTTTAGATTTTCTGTTGTATTTTGTCTCTTTTAGTTGGTGGGCTGAATAGTTTTTTCCATTCCATATGTTAGTATTGTGCCTTAGAGGCAATCACTTATACATTGTATATGACACATTTTATTTTAATAAAATGCATTATTTATCTTACACTTTCTTTTGTTTACTTTTCGATAAAGTCCTTAGTACAACACAGTGTTAAGGAAATCATGATAGAGATCATGATATGAGATTCCTACTACACTGTATAGTGTTAGTACTTAAATAGTCCCTAGTCATAGTATTAATGAGACAGGACATTATTAATGCATTAAGACTAGCATGTGTTAGACTTCCTGATTTGATCAGCCGGTGGTTCTCATATCCGTGAGTATTGAGATACTCAAAGTTAACACATGGATGCTTATTAATGGAACAAATTCATTGGATGACCTAGCTTTGAGATAATCACATGGATGACTATTTAGTGCCAGTGATATAATCTCAATATAGCAAATGCGTAAATATCATTAGATTTGAGATCTCCAAGGTACTTTGTTTGCTGAGCATTGTACTTTGATTCCAATCTTCGGAGCTTGATCGAGGGCCGCCTATGGGATGGATATTGGGTACATTGTGAGGTAAACGAAAGTAGTTGAGAGGGTCAATAAATGATTCACCACTCCTAATAGTAGGGGTGAATATCTTACGGCCACCTGTAAGAATTACTACTCGAGAAGTCCTTGGCCAAGGCATATATGTATTGAAAATAGTTCCAATTGATACACATTTAGAGTAGTGGGTTCCTAGTACAAGTACTATTGTATTAGGACTAGAATTAATTCTAGAGGGAGTTGGCACTAATTCCGTATTTTAAACCGAACGAGATATTGTATGGTGAAAGGAGTTAATTACACTGAAGTTTGTTATTGAAGGGTTTATGTCAAGCCGCTTGACTTCCTGGACTCTTGGGTGGTCATGATATGTTGCTAGATACCACTCATGATCTGGGAATATGGGTTTATTAATTGGTAGTATCTGGCAAAAATCACCTTTCCTGTGTAATAAGAATCAGTGGAAAAAAGAAAGGGTTAGAATGTAATAATTGGAAATATGAATCTAATATTAATAGACACTTACATGATGGTATTGGCAAAGATTTCTGGATATACAATATTCTTTTTGTATGTTTTGAATTCTGGATCGTCTTCCAATGCTAGGATCTTCAATCCATTTGGATTCTTTACTATTGAAACAACAACGTAGAGTTGGCCATGGGTAAAAACAGGTTTCGGTAAGTATAAACTAACATGTTCCAAGGTTTGGCCTTGACTTTTATTGATTGTCATTGCATAGAATACTTTAATTGGCAATTGGTGCCATCGCATAACAAATGGCAATTTGGTTTCTGTTAGAGACATATCAATCCATGGGATGAATTTTCATTCCTCAATATGTGATCCCGAAATGATTTCTGCCTCAATTACAAATTTTCTTGTTTGTGTTATGATCAGTCTCGTTCCGTTGCACATTCCTTGACTTTGATTTAGATTGCACAGCAGCACAATTGGTACTCCTGCCGTCAGTTGGAGTTTATGTTCTGGAATCCTTGCAAATTGTGAGCTGTTTAAAAATTCTATTGGATACAATATATGTTGGCCTGCAACATTTCTAGTTGTTTTATCAATGATGTTTGAGCTCTTGTATTGTTGCAGTTCTCCTGGAATCAATTTCATTATGAAGGCATTAATCTGGTCAATTGTTTCATTTCTTGGGTTAAGTATTGTTCTGTTCATTAGATATTTGTTATCAGATCTCTGAGCATCAAAATCTTCATAGATGGCATCAAAGATTGCTTTAAGTGGATTGTTTGTTTCCTCCACTCTAAATTTATCTGGTATCTTGATCCAACATGCTTCTTCATAAGTTGTTCTTGAAATTGAATTCTCAGTACCATTTCCAATCCTTAGAATCCAATCTGAAAATTCTTTGAGTGTTTGTTGTTCTTCATTTTCTGATGAAAGCTTCTGGAGGCGCATATTCTTTGTCAATGTTAAAACCTATAAACATAGGAAAAAGGACAGAATGTTATATGCCTTGAATAATGTATTTGTTGTAATATAATTTGTATTTGTAAGTTTACCTCACAGTTATGCCAAATTTCTGAATTGTTAAGTGCCAGGCTTACAATTTCTGTCCTGGTACCTTTTGGTACTACTAGGAGTATTTGTCTAAAATCACCTCCAAGTAATACTATTTTGCCACCAAATAGTGTTCTTATTTGAAACCTGGGGATCCCCCTAGTATATCCTTCATTGTCCTATCTACAGTTTCAAAAATATTTTTATCATTCATTAGTGCTTCGTCCCATATAATCAATAAACATCTTTGCACCAATTCAGCCAATTGAGTCCCTTGTTTTATCAAACAGGTAGTATCTCCACTGCATTTTAGCAGGATTTTGAATCTGCTATGAGATGTTCTTCCACCAGGTAATAGAAGAGTTGTTATTCCTATCATTTGTTGTGAAATGAATCATCATTATAAAATGATTATTCAGTGGTGTAAATTTTATGAAGTAATACATTGTTTTTTTTTTCTTACCTGAAGACGCAACAACTAGAATGATTTTTTATTTTGATCTCAATCTTGTGATGATTGTTTTGTTAATATATGTTTTCCCAGTTCCACCATAACCGTATAGGAAAAATAGCTTAGAGTTATTCTTCATTGTTGCCTTTGACAACTTTTTTGTAATCACTTGTCTGTTCCATATTGAGCTAAGCAAACATGATGTCATGTTCTTGTTTTAGTTCATTTACATCATATGCCATCTCTTCCTTGAGCAATTTCTTATTGAAATCATGCGCCATACTTCATCGATTATAGGTATCCCTTGAAAATCATTTAATGATTTGCCATATCCAAGTAACATTTTCTGGAGGTGATAAAGGGTGAAATTTTTTAGCTACTTCTCACTTAGTCTCAAACATGGTGATTTGAAAAGTTTTCGTTGCTTATGCAGTATATCATCACTTATTTTTGCCCATTTTCCCCCCCAAAATTGCCTTATATTGAAAACTTCACGAAAGATGAGTATCAAAACAAACAGTTCTCTTAGTTTGCTTTCAGTTGCCCAATGTGCGACTTCATCAATTACATCATTCCACTATTTGTCTTCTTGTAACAGTTCAAGAGAATAGCAAGCATCCTTAAAAGATGTATACACCACACCATTTACTGTTATGATACTCTCAAATGATGTAGGACTTTTCACAACATTCAGTAAAATTCTTAGAAAATTCCTCTCGCTAGTAGTTGGGGACACATATGTTATTCTTCCAATGCATTTCTTTATTTTCCTTTTTTTCCATGATTTTTCTTGTCTATTCCATGTGTATTTGCCTGGAAACTTTGCATAAATTAACTGTCGTGCTTCTAGATCTGTGGCATTTTTTGAAAACAATTTAGTTAACATAGTTTTCTGAGCATTTTCTCTATCAACAACTTCTGGCAATAGATCATCATCTTTAAATACAAGTAGTTGTTCACTATCAAGATGTACATACAATCTTTCTACTGCTGGTATTCTAAAATGTATATCAAAATCGAAAATCCGCCAGCAAGCCTCACATGGAGATAAATATGACAGTCCAAAAATGTTCTAATTTCATCCTTTTCTATTTCTGGATTGTTTGCACTTGGTGTAGCATTTGATGGGTTAATTACAATCACAGCTTCAATTTGATCAAAGTCTTTTGTAATGTATTTGAACATATATTTAATTGCCTCTGATTGATTGTAAGCTTCTACATTTATATGGCTCTGATACTTCAGCAACAAATACCTGTTATAAGCATAGTTTTGGAACTCGGACCGAACAGGCCGCTGGTCCAGTACGACTTGAAGAAGAAAATCGACTGCAACAAAGTTGGTCAAAAATAGTGCGAGCTGATAAAAAGTCGGCCAAACCATTAAACCAGTTACGGTTTTCACTTCCACCGGTTGGTGTAAAATGATGTCGTTTTGGTATCTTAAAAAAAAAAAGAAACAAAAAATTAGATTTCAATTCCACTGAATTCGAATCCATTCCAGTTGGGTAGGTCCACTTGAGGGGATGAAAAACAGAGAGAGCATGCAGTGATGGTAAAAAAAACAGAGAAAAAAAAAACCGCAAGCCTTAGAGGCCACACGGAAGCGTGAAGATCATACATTTGCGCTCCTTAAGCCTTCTAGGTTGAGTAGAAATGGTTTGAACGATTGGAATCACTTCGCTTTGCCCACTTGAAGAAGTTTTCGGTTGAAAACCCGTTAGCCTCCTACTTCACCTTGTTTGCATTAACGCCAAGCTTTCCAGCTCTCGGAATATTCCTCTGCCCAACCTCTAGCCGGTGAACACAATGGTGAAGAGAAACGGTCTCAAATCTCCTTGGTTCTCTTACTATTAGTTAACAAAGAAACAAGAAGAAGACACAGAAGAGGGAGGCGTGAGAGACCAGAAAGAGCTACACGAGAGGCTCCGTTAGGCTAGGGAAAATTAGGGTTTTCCTCTACCAGAGACTTGTTTAATTGGTTAGCCAAAACTGAGACTCAAATCTCTGATAAACATATCCCCGGGATATCAAATTTCAAACACGCGGATGTTATCCTGAGAATGAGTTTGGCTTAACCCTAAACTCTTCTTAACCGTATCTGGAAAAAATCCTAAGGTCCAAGCTATCGGGCCGGAAAAATATTTATTATTTCTCTTGGACCCAAAAGACCCAAAATAATAAATATTAATTATTTATTTCCTGAGTTTATATAAATGACCCAATAAATAATTAATGAGCCCAAATGAACCAAAAATAATTAATCTTTAATTATTTATTTCTTGAGCCTATATGAATAACCCAATAAATAATTAAACATTAATTATTTCTCCTAGTTTAAGCTCAGGTTAATTTCCTAATTACTCATACTGGACCTAGGCCCTGAATAATTAATTAACCAATTAAACTAGATAATTAATTTATCTCAACTCCTATTTTATTTTATTTTTTATTTATTTTATTCCAATCTAATAATAAATTAGACATCCTGAATAAAATAAAATAAAATAAAATTCTCTTGAACTGAGACCAATTCCTCAGCCCAAAATTAGTTAGGATTTACGGGCTATTCCGAGGACCAAAAAGACACATTGCCTTGGCTGTTAAAATGACCAAAATACCCATGTTATATAAATAGCTGTATTTTGCATTTTAAATATTTTCTAATATCACCATAAGAAAATAATGACCCTAAGGACAATGCTGCATTAACAAAGTCTCCAACCTACATGTGAAATGACTAAAATACCCCTCTACACATCGCCGTACATTTAGAGATGAGGAAGTGTACTAACACCCCTCTAAATGGCATCTACCATCCTTAGACTTCTAGTCCAATGATCCACGACTTCGTAGAGTGTTTCTGCTTTCCAAGGGAGCTACCCTAAAGCAAACATCCAAGTCATGTTTCCCAGGGCCCTGGACATTTTAGACCATTCGGACAACCATAAGGGGCGATATAGTGCAGAAACTATCTTGTATAAGTCTGTCTTAACTAACTAGCCACACATACCCAACATGCAAGTATATTGGCCTTACGATAGAACCTCAACTATAGCAAATCAAAGTATATGCTACCAGCTTCGCCAGACCACCAACTCATACTCAAGTCGTAGAGTACTAGTCCACGCTGTAGCGTTAGTAGTTTAGGTTTCTATCATATAGTACTTTTAGAAACTACTACTACAGGTCCTGTCCTACGTATTCAAAATACGCTTATGTCATGAAGTGAGTAGACGATTCACTGGTTAAAGGTAAGCCATTCCCCATTTGGAATTCATAACATAATAACCTAAATATGATGAGATTCCCAGTCTCATCAATAGGTTAAGAACACAAGTTTATGCGTTAAATAACCCGTAATCCATACATTACTGTGAAAGACCACCATTCACATGGACCACTTATTTAAACATAATGGGTCTGTTCCAAACGAAAATTGTGCACAAACAAAAAGTAAATTCACAAATAATTTTTGAAAATAAATTTTTTTATTAAAATATTCGATTTTACATCAGAAACCTAGTCTAAGAGGGCATACAATCCAACACCACTCACTCACAGTGAGACGCGAAGCCACATAACGTCACCGACACGACATTGAGCCATCATCGATCTTCAAGTCAACGCCGACGTTGAGCCACCACCGGTCCGCCGATCTTCAGGTTTCTCTTCTTCGGTTCTTCCACTCCAGGTTTCCCCTTTCTCTTCTTCTTTATCTTCTTTTGCTTTAACTTTCCCTTTTCTCTTCTGTGGCTAGCTTTGCATAACCCGAGCACAATTATTTGTGCTAAATAATTATTTTTTTTAAAAAACTCCTAGGAAGAGCATTTTGTTTAATATTGCTGGAAGAAAATCCTAAGTTTATTTACAGTCTTTTCTTGCATTCGATTTTTGTTTTTTGGATCTTTGAGATTTTTTGTGAATGGGTTTGTATTGCTGAGGTCTGTGGAGAGATCATCATATTTTTTAGGCCATTTCTCTGCATTTTTTTTTTAGCTGTGACTCATGGGTTGTTATTTGTTAGTTTAAGGCATAAATGTTGGTTTCAAAGTGTAAATGTGCAGGCTTTGTGTTGGAATTAATGTCTTCTTTTGATTTTTTGGTGTAGTAGATGGATCTTAAGGATTTTGCTATTCCTACTTGTTCCCTTCTCCTCTCTGCCTGGTGACCATTTTGTCTATATTTCTCCTCTTTTTCTACACTTTCTCCATCGTGCTACAAGGCCATATCCATGAGCCTTTCTTCATTTTTTATGGGCACCCTTAGCAGCATCGGTTTCTGTACTTTGTTGATTGTATCGACTATGCTATTGAGTGTTGTTGATGCTAGATTTGCAGTGGAGAAGAGCAACAGAACCGTGCTTAATCCTCTTGATCTTCACTCGAAGCATTTTGTTTAAACTCCCAGCGATTCTTTGCCTTTGGATATTTGATTTGTAACTTGTAAGTCTAATAATATAATTTTTATTGAGATGGCTGATAAGGTTGTTTAACTGGCCATCTATGATGATAGTTGTTAGCTGGGGCAATGGTCTCAAATATACATGGTTTTTTATTTACTTCAGTGTACTGTATTTTATTGGTTGCTGAAATATTTATAACATTGTTTAAGTAGCCATCTATGATGATTGTTGTTGAAATTTTATTGATTGCTAAAATATTTTTGGCTTAATAGGTATGGAAGCTTATAATAATCAAGCATTGAACAGTAATGATGAGTCTAATGACAGCTTCTAGTCGTGGAAAGACTGATCCGGCATGGGAATATATTAGTCTAATCTAAGAAAAGGGAAAGCCAATGCACACTTGTCTCTTTTGCTTGAAGCAATTTAAAGGAGGAGGAATTTATATAATGAAGCAACATCTAGCAGGGAGACAAGGATAGATTGCTCCATGTAAAAAAGTTTCTTATGATATTAGATGTCAAATGTTATCACTTTTGGAGCAAGTGAAGCAAAAAAAGATGAATCCAAAGTTAATTATAGTGATGGCTATGATGAAGCTAGAGCAGAGGAACTGCAGGAAGTGCATGAGTTTACTCCACCACCTAAAGCATAATATACTGAAAATAAAGGAAAAAGAAAAACTAGTGGACAAGTAGATAAGTTTTTTGCATCAAGAACAACTCCAAGATCCCAACCAAGTCTAAAAAGTGTTTTTGCTAACAAAGAAACAGTGAGAAAAGCTAAAATGGCAATTGCTAGATGGTTCTATGATGCTTGTATTTCATTTAATGCAATTCAATCTTCTTATTTTCAACTTGCATTAGATGTTGTTGCAGCTATTGGACCTGGCTTTAAAGCTCTATCTTATGATGAAATACGAGTTAGCTTATCGGGAGATTATAAGAAAGAATGCTAGCTTCTTATTGATACCTATCGAAGTAACTAGAAAGCATCTGGATGTACACTTATGGCTGATGGTTGGACTGATCAAAGGCAAAGAACTTTGATCAATTTTTTGGTATATTGTCCTACAAGTATGACTTTTGTTAAATCTATTGATGCTTTTGATATGGTGAAAGATGCAAAAACTTTATTTAAATTATTTGTAGATGTTATTAAATTGGTTGGGCCTGCAAATATTGTGCATGTAGTGACTGATAATGCTGCAAATTATGTAGTAGTTGGGAGGTTGATTCATGAGAAGTATGAAAATATTTTCTGGTCTCCTTATGCAGCACATTGTTTGAATCTTATCTTGAAAGATATTGCTTCATTGCCTCATGTAGCTAACCTTGCTTCTTGTGTTTCAAAAATTACTGTCTTTATATACAATCATATGGTATTTTTATCTTGGCTTAGAAAAAGGCCAAATTGGAAGGTAATAGTTTGTCTAGGAGTTACCCGTTTTGCTACAGTTTTCATTACTTTGAAAAGTATTTGTGACCATAAGGAAGACTTGCAAGTATTAACTGTTGACAAACACTTCACTGGACACAAGTTAGGAAGAAGTGCCAATGGAAAAGTTGCTAGTGCTATTATCTTGGATAGTAAATTTTGGCAAGATTGTCAAATTATGGTGAAACTTGCTAGTTCTCTTATTAGATTATTGAGGATTGTAGATGCTGATGAAAAACCTTCATTAGGATATATATATGAAGGCATGCAAAAGGCCAAGAAAAGTATCAAAGAGATGTTCAGGAATAGAAAAAATTTATATAAGCTTTACACTAAAATCATTAAGGCTCGATAGGATAAGCACTTGCATCGCAATATTGCTGCAGCTTACTCTTTAAATCCAGCTTTCTTTTATGATGAAAATTTTATTCAAGAGCATAGGGTCAGGTAAGATTTGCTTGATCTGTTGGCCATAAAAAGTATTTGCAATTATCCAATCAAAGCTATGAAAGAAATACAAGTGTATAAGGAACGCAAAGAGAGCTTTTCTAGGCCATCTTGCTTGTCTGCAGCAAAATCACTTACACATGGTAAATTGCTTTGTTATACTTACACGTTTTAACTTTTTGAAAACTATAATATTGAGTTGATAATATTCTATGCATGCAGATGAATGGTAGAGATTGTTTGGTGGTAGTACTCCTGTTTTGAGAAACATTGCAATTCGCATCCTAAGTTAAACAGCTTCTTCTTCAGGATGGGAAAGAAATTGGAGTCTCTTTGATTTAATTCACACCAAAAGGAGGAATAGGATGGAGCAGCAAAGACTTTGTGATCATGTTTATGTTACTTATAACCTGCATTTGAAATCTAGGTATGTCAATAAAATAATTTAATCTTTTACTATTAGTGGCATTTGTTATATTTGGAACTTTTGATTACCATGCGTTTAAATAATTTAAAATGATATCAATGCTTTTAGGATTCATCAAAAGAAAAGGTCATATGATCCTATTGATTATGAATCGATTGACAAACTTGATTTTTGGGTGATGGAAGAAGATCCTCAACCAGAGTTTGATGAGGAAGCAACTGAAAATTTAATTTATAATGATCATGTTATTCCAATTATTGGTGAGTTTTATTTTTAAGTTGGAAAGAAATAGTATTTTGTTATTTCTTTTATATCATGTTAACTTGGTTTTTATTTGAATAGATTGTGCAGAAATTAATATGGAAACTAACATGCCCGAGTCATCAAGTTTGGGTTCATTTGATGGTGAAAATGATGGAACAGATGAATTCTTTGGTGAAGATGTTGGATTTAGACCACAAGTTAATGCAGATTATGATTGATTATACACTTTAAATTTTAATTGTGTTAGTTTTGTGATGATATTGTACCAGAACTGCACATTTGAATTGTTCATATTTGACATTGAACTGGTGTTGTATTGTGTATTAACATTGAATTGTTGTATTGATAACTAACTAATTTATTCTTGTTTGAAATCTATTAGTTTTAAGAGATATATTTTATATTATTTATTTATTTTTATTATATATATATATATATAATAGTGAATAATATATTTATATATAAATAATATAAAAAAATATTTAATTACATTCTGATTCGACCACGGTTTAATCCGATCGGACTTATGAACCATTGAACTTATTGCTTCACCGGTTTAATGACCGATCTGATTTTCAGAACCTTGGTTATAAGGCACAATAGACCTATCGATCAGTTTAATTCCACGCTTTTCCACAAACCTGTTATTGCATCTTCGCTTGTATAAGCAATAACCATTACTCTCTATGTTTGTTTCAGCTTGGAAATCCTTGGGAAAGTGTTTTGAACATGTATCTGTATAAATATATCACTATAACTAAATAGTATCTGATAATTAACAAAATGCAATATTTTTTTTATATTCAGGGGGGAAAAATACCATTATCCATGTACGGTGAATTTGGATTTACCAATCCATAGGAACCATACATCATGAAATTTGAAACTGCTGCATAACAAAAAGGATCAAGGATTAGATCAGGTATTTCTGCACTGATAATTTTGTTTATATCCTTTGTGTCATGTCTTTTAACTGTCTCATTTAACCAAAGTAGCATATGAGAATGTGGCAATCATCTCTTTAGGAATTTAATTGTGTATACAACTATATAGATATAAAAATTTAATTGTCAGTTGAAATTGATTGCATTGAAAATGTATGTTAAGTAGTTAAGTTGGAAAGAAGTTGAAAAACATTACAAACTTGCTTGAATTGGACCAAAAATTTTCTTCGTGATGATATCCCTGATCATTTCATCGAGTTTCATCTTGAAAATGTGGCTTTCAATATCCAAACGATTTTTAGCCTTTTGACCTTTTTTTTGCTTCAAGTAAAATTGGATTTCATGACAATTTGGGTTTGCTATGAAGGTAATAAACAAATCTGGATTCCTGCACCTTCTACAGATAGCCATTGCATCATGGTAATTTTGGATCATGTAACGTGGACTACCTGTAAAGGTTGATGGCAAGATTACTCGCTTGCCAATTTTTCTTGAATTAATATCGTCTTTGTCTACAACATCTTGTATATTTTGATAGATATCACTTCTCAATTTTCCTTAGTTTCTTCAGATCCAATCTAATCTTTGTTGTTTAATTGCAGTGTAACAATCCACTACAAATTGCTGAAAAAGCCGACCTCCCAGGGTAATCTTACACATTACATCCACTCTGCCTTACATTAGATAAGAATAAAACTCATTCATTGTTACAAACTTCCTTTTTGTCTGACTCTTTCGTCTATTTTCTACATATTCTATTTCTGTGTGGAAGCCATATTCTCTATATGGAAATAACAAAGGATATTGCAATACCATAAATAAAGGATGCAAATAACTTATCCTCTTCAAAGAACCATTCGTTGCCTCAACAACAATATCTCAATCCAATGATTTGTGTTCAAAATCCCCAATGATCATACCTGCAACTTCATTGCATTGCACTTCATTATATTCTCTTTTTTTGTTTGAACGATGACCTTTATTTTGAAGCTCAAATTCTCAACGTCAGAATCCTTAAATCGCTCTCTTGCCATTCGAAATGCATGTATCAATCTGTTATTAGCATCAAACATGTCAATGAAACAGAATAAGTTGTATATCCAATGCATCATTACATTGATTCCGATTGACAGTATCCAAGTGATTGTATACCTCATTCTCATGGACATATAACTGACAAAAGCTTGGTTTATTCCCCATCTCAGGAAGAAGTGTCCCAATTCGATGGTAGTTTTGACCATAAATTCGAAATACATATAGTGTGGAATTTGTATTGACTCGTTGGTCAATATAACCTCCAATTGAAGTCATGGAAAACATGAAATTATAAGCCCGAATATTTTCAAAGAATCTCTAGCTAATGCTACTATCATTGCAAAGGAGCAAACTTTTGAGTGGTTCAGGCCATTCCTTGTTTCGAGGAAATTTAACCTTACCATGCCTACAACATATTGTAAATTTGGGATACAGGTAGTCGTTCTAGCTTTTCAGTCTTTCCTCATACCAGAAAACAACACTACAATGCTTACATGTGTATTTTGGTTGTTCATAATACGACATAAAAAACATTGCATCATCTGTAACAATAATATATTTGTATGTTAATTGATTTTAAATTTAATGAATAAAAAAATATTTCTAACTTACCCTGTGCAGCAAGTATTTTCTTCTATTTTTTACTTTTTGAAGAAGACTTGTTGGTAGCTCGACTGTTTTTCTGTTGTTGGTTTCGTTTCCTTTTCCTATTCACTTGAGAATATTTACATATTTTTTGTAAATTCTTTTCCTCAATTTTTAAAAGTAATACTTTTTATATCAATATTGATTATGATTTAAGTAAATTTTAAATCTTCTTACCTATTTTTGACTTCACCTTCAGGCCATATATATTGTTCTATCCTTGTGAAGGTGGAGGAATTCTTAGCAATCTCGACGCTCTTCGATATCTGAGAATGTTTCTTCTGTGCAACCGAGCTTCTTTTGAAGTGGAAAATTCTTGTACTATATAATTTAGGAGAGACAAATGAAATTTATGTATCAAGGAATTTGTGTTTTAGTTTAACACATTAGAATTCAAGTTACACTTTGAGTAAGAGTATAAAATATGATTGTACCTGGATTCATGTGTAACTGAGATATTGTTTGGTACTGCATTGTTTAAGTATTTGTTGTCTATCTGGAATTGTAGATTCAACTTCTTATATGTATGTATGTATGTATGTATGTATGTATGTATGTATGTATGTATGTATGTATGTATGTGTGTGTGTATGTGTGTGTGTGTGTGTGTGTGTGTGTGTGTGTGTGTGTGTGTGTGTGTGTGTGTGTGTGTGTGAAAATATGTAGGGTTTGCATTGAATCTGTTTGAATATGGATGTCTGTGATGCCCAAAGTGATGCAAATTTTCAAATGTTTCTCCAAAGATCATAGTTTTGCTGCAAGATGATCAGCGAAGCTATGTCTTCTACAAAAGCCATAACAAAGTCTCATTTATGCTTCCTGACGATTCCTCCTTTGCCTGATTAGAGGAGATGATGACTATGAAGAGGTTGTGCTTATCAAGGGTAGGAGCTATGATATTCTCAGCAGTTCAATGTCAATCATCAAGGCTTTGATCATAATAATCTCACACATGCTTTTGTTAGACTTTTATCCAGGCATAGTTGTTTTTTTTTATAAAATATATATAACATCATTAGGGCCGTTGAGTTTTCTAAAATTGCTGAGGTTCACTTAGTTCTAATGTTGCTATCCTGTAAATTGTATTTGTATCAGGAAAAAAACTCATCAAACTCCCTTCCTATATGCAATATCATCAATAGTTTAGAGGATCCACCTCGGAATTTTCAGATGCAAATACAGTGCAAAAAATTCCTCTCTTTTGATAATTGAAACACTATTTTCACACCATAACATTCACATGGACTGATTAACAGTAAGGCTTTAACATGAATATTATAAATATGGATCATATTACATCAACAATCAACTAAATTAAGCTTGATACTATACAATCAACTAACATTCAGTCACAAAATCAAGATCATCCAAGTCGTATGTTTTTCGAAACAGATGTCTTCTCAGTATCACGAACATCTCCTTCACTGTCTTAATTCTGTTTTTTCCCTCTCTACTTTTCCTTCATTGGTAGTGTGATAGTTGCAATGTCACTTGCACCATGAGTGGCATCCACCTTCTGATTTCCTTCCTACAGTTTTACCATTAGATATCTTAGGGATGTAAGTGAATCGTTATGGTAAGCAAAATTGTTCAGTTCGTGTTATGTTCATGGTCTAATACCATGTCTTTTGTTCCATCCTTCATTTCAGTTGGCAAGTACAATCTTATTACTATGAAATCCTCCTTCTGTGTTCCTAAATTGAACATATTTACCTTTGCTTGGAATACATATATGCCACCAATGATTTGTTCAATCACTTCAGGAAAAGGTTCTCCTCTTTCATCCTATATTCACATAATAGTATTGCTAATTGATTATCAAGAATCTAAATATTCATAACTTTATGATTCTTCACAACAATGTTACTAACTTACATCTATTTGTTTTTTAGCAAGCTCAGATGCAACAATATTCGTTAATTTCTCGACGCCCTTATCAAACATAGTGAATCGAGCTTTTCCAGTGTGGCCACTAACTTCCATTTCCACATGATACTTTGACAAAATCAAGTCATATTACAGATTCAACACAAAGCGAACGAGCTTCAATTTTCAACTATATTCTATCTTGTTAAGAATTCTACATACCTAATTAAAGGTGACTTCTCCACTTGATGGCAGTTTTCACCAAAGAACTCATCATCCACTAATTTCAGCTTCTGATGGCATTTTGAGCAAGAATTAACTCGCCAACCATAGGTTTCATCAATTGAAGAAATTGTTGTGTAACAATAAAAAAGCTTTTCCTGCGTACAATACACATCAGACATGAACTTTGCCTTCAACATGATATTTTCAACTGAAACTTTATTTGAACTATCTCATTTTTGTAAGAAATAATCTTACCATATCTTTGGCATGGTCCAGTAGCAATTTAATATCTCTGATATGCTTTTTCTTAGACTCTAGTTCTTCTGTAGTTAGTATAGTGTTGATCACTTGTATATGCTCTATAGCAGCAACATCTTCACGACTAAAGCTACGTCATTATACAACTACATCTTAGCATATGCAGAATACAGAACAATATACTTTTTCAAGTACATTGTTGTTACGAATTTGTATGTTTCTTTCTTAAGAAAACAGTTACCTCTATCGCATGAGCTTCACCCCAGGATAATTAAGACTCACAAATATTTTTGTAGCACTACTGGATGTTATTGAAATGCGGCCTACAGAATCACTTCATCATTAGATTTGGAAGGATTCTAGCTAATCATATAGTATGATTCAAAAACCGTCTTCTTACCCTGAAAACGCCGAATGATCGTGGACATGATTATCACAACATATAGTTGTTTCTTTAGGTCCAATTCGTCACGTTTCAACACCTTAGCAAACGATTCTCATAGAGTAATACGAACTTTCTGTTGCCTGGGTAAAATCAAGTGAACAACATTCAACTATCTTCTGTTGACATTAGTACAACTGTATTAAACATTATATAGGCAGAAACATGAACAACTTAACTGTAAATCTTCTATTTCAACATACTGCATTGCAATAGTCTGTGACTGTCCACGTTTTTCCATTTTCTCAAATAATCCACACGGACATCCTATAATATCTACATAGAAGAGCGAAAATTTTCAACTATTATTGTCTATTCAACAGTTAAACAAAGTAGCACTTACCAATTAAACATCTCCCTTGATTAGTATGTCTCTCATATTGCTCAAAAGGAATAATCATAAATTTATGCCTTGGAATTCTAGGTAATTTATCAATCATTTCCTCTAAATTAGGTCCAGAATAAAATTGTATAAAAAACTTACGATCACACATTTTGTACTTGACTTTATATTCCAAAACACAAAAATTTTTCAATAAATAATACCTCCTTTCTTCAATTGCACCACGAAACTCATCTGTAATTTTGCTCCTAATGATCATATGCATCATCGTTTCCCGCACTTGTAACATAGACAACAGAATTATCCATGAACATGAAGTACATGATTCAACAGCACAACCAACAGACCAACACATACCTGCTCATCAATAGGAAGGAATTCTATGATCATGAATTCTCCTCCCTTTTGTGCAGTAAAAGCTTCCCATATCCTATCTACATAAAATCAAATTCGATTCTTTTGATGTTGCCGACCAATGTCTTTGAACATGACAAAACCCATCTTACTCCCACTCATTTTCTTATCTCGTTGCAAAGTTCACTCAACTAACTACTTTAGCACTGGGAACGACGAACATTATATATAGGCATCCCCCAAAAAACCTTTGACAAGTCACTAAAAATCTCATCTAAGATACGAAGAGATTTTGTTGAAATTGAAACATGAAACTTTTAGGATCCAAACCAAAACAAAGATATTCCAGTAACATATAGATTTCAGAGTGCAAAAAAACACACAAATTGAGCTAATCAAAACCCTTTAACCAAACCATCTTAAATAACTCATCAGTGCATGAAGAAAAAATAAATCGCCTTGAAGAGTGGATGAAAAAATGGCCGCGCTTGTTTAATGAGCAAATCCTTTTCGGATAACAGGAGAGGCAGAGAGGGAGAGAATGACGATTGAGAAGAAACGAATCAGAACCCTAACTGTTGGGGGCAGGGTTTGATTTTAATGCACAGCGATGAATCCGAAGCAAGAAAATGAAGGAACTAAAACTCTTACCATCCTCAATAACCCATCAAATCCCAAGCACAACAACAATCCTAGAAATAACACCTAGGCTGGCCCGATTTCGAGCAGTGCCGGGCCAGGCCCAAGAGGTGTGAGGGCCGGTCTGTGCCAGTCCCTGGGCTAGAAGCCCTGGACCCGGCACGGCCCGGGTGGGCCGGCCTGTGAGCTTAGTCTTTCCTTTTTTATTTTTTTTTCACTTAATTCGATTAAAAAATTTGATATTCAACTATTTTGTAATTTTTTAAATTATTACTTAAATAACACGATTTTTTAAAATTATAAAAAAGCCACTTTGAAGTGATGGGGGTTTGGCTTGGACCTTTAGCTATTTTATTAATTAATAAAATAAAGATTACATAAGAAGTGGACTTGATGCCTAAACCTCTTAAAAATATTACAATGATAAAAAATTGAAAATAGAATAAATATTCTAAAATAAAATTAAATACATAATATTACTTATCCTAAGTCCCTAATTATTTGAATACTAAACTAACTATTTGGCTCATCTCATTCATCATCTGAGTTATCATCAACAATCCACGAATTAGCCGTCATATCTTTGGCTCCAAACCAACTATTGCAACATATTAACATCTCCAAAGTATGAGGAGTTAATTGAAATTTTCTTTCATCGATTATTCGAGTGCTCTCACAGAAGACACTTTCCGATGGCATTGTGGAGACAGATGATGTCAAAAGATCACGTGCTATTTTAGATAAAATGGGATATTGACTTACATGAGCCTTCCACCAACCACAAATATCAAAATGTCGATCCTCATTTTCTACCAAGGGCTGCATCTCGTAAATTTCCATCTCGTTATAGGTGGTAGATGATTTTTTTTTACGTTTCATGATACTCCATGGATTAAATAATGATGAAATCGAAGAGGTAGATTTTCGTGATGGTTAAAAGTGACTACTAGATAATGATGAAACTTGTCTACTTAACTAGGAGAACCAAAATAAAAAAACTCAAACTCATACAAATTATACATGTTAAATAGAGTTTTAGCCGTTTTATCTTTTTTATATCTTTTATTATACATTACCTAAGTATTTGAGATTCATCAAAATCTAATGTTTCATATAATATTCAATAATACTATAAAATCCTGCCATTTTTACTCAATGATCTATACACAATGCCAAATAATATAAAATAGAAATATCTTCATAATATTTTTTATATTTTTCAAACATACTTTTCATAAAATAACTATATTGGGGATAGTCTATATACTCACAAAAAATATGTGCTACCTTAGCAAGTGTTGAAAGAATATGATGAGTAGTGGGATAATAAGATCCCGATAAATTTTTAGTTGCCTCTTTGAATATAAATAAAAATGTTGAAAGTACAATACAATTTTCAAAATGAGTTTCAGTTAGTTGAGGTTGAAAATTGTTACTATTACAAAATTCAATAAGTTGGTTTTGAAAATGTATAACACTTTCAAATATATTTAAAGTTGAGTTCCGTCTTGTTTTACAATCTATTCTAAATTTTTTAAAAGATACACCTTGTTTTCGGCATAAAGCCTTAAAATTTTGTTGCCTAGTCAGAGAAGTTTTAATAAATAAAATAATATTTCTAATTATATTAACAATATCATTAATATATTTATATCATTTCTTAACACACAAATTAACTATATGACAATCACACCTAGTATGAAATAAAATACCATCTACCATAGAATTCATAGTATTTTTCAAAATTGCTATGGCAAAATCATTATTTGAAACGTTATCTAAAGAAATATAAATAATTTTATTTAAAATCTTATATTCACGACATGTTTGAATAATCATTCTAGATATACTACTACTTATACGAGGATATTCAAATATGAAAAACCTTAGAGGGGGGTGAATAAGGAATTTGGCAAGCAAAAATAACTTTTTTCGATTGTCTAAAATGCTGAACAAGGATGATCACCAAGATACTTGGACTGACTTTATAGATGCATAGAAAGTTATCCAAGTACTCGTAGATGTATATGCAGATTTAGACAGTGAAAGATCATAAAAACAAAATGCATGAACCACTAAAATAAAATGAGACAAGAGATGTATATTGGTTCGATCAACAATGATCCACGTCCATTACCTTAAGCCTCACACTTAAGGATTTTCAACCCTATTTCATTAACATCACTTAATGAAACAGCCACATACAAGAGAGGATCACCACACTAAATTTTACACAACCTCTCAAACACATCAAAGCTCACCCCTATGGGTTTTACACCACAACCTTGACAATACGCACAACAAGGCTCACCCCTATGGGTTTTATACCACAACCTTGAACATACACACAACAAGGCTCACCCCTATGGGTTTTACACCACAACCTTGAACTTACAAACAACAAGGATCACCCATATAGGTTTTATCACACAACATTGCACTCACAAACAGAGAATATGAAAATCAATAGAATAGAGATAAGCTCACTTACTTGAGCAGATATTCTCTCGGATACAAGCCACAAAATACTTTTATCTTTGATACACAATCAACTCACTTTGAAGCTTAAGATAAAAGGAGATTTTTGAAAATATTGAGCAATAGTGTTTCTAAGATGAATGTTTCAAAAATCTTACTTGTAATCTTGCTTTAAGGGCTATTTATAGAGCTAAAAAGTGGAGTACCAACGGTCATAAAAAAAACGGCTATAAATTTTTCTTTTTAAACTCATCCGAGTTTTGGACTCGGGTTTTGGACGAAGATACATCCAAAAGTTAAGTCCAAAATGACACATCCGTGACAAATAATTTTCAACCCGTTTTATAGGATTTTGGATGAACTTTTTGGATTCAAACTGTACCATCCAAAATTTTGCGAATTTTAAAAACTTTGAAAATTATCTCCTTTCAAGCTTCAAGGTAAAATCAAATGAATCAAAAGATAAGAGGACATAGGAAATAATAAATATACCTTAATAAACACTTCCTAGTCTAATATTATTCATAAAAAGTCTTCTTGATGTATAACTCCTTATACTTGATTTTTCATTTGATCTTCCATTCTTAAAATCAGTGATGAAGGAGTCGCCAACAATTTTTATCTGAAAACTTTAGAAGAACAAAGGTCAATCATGTCCTATCACAATAAATTGACATGTTAGTCCATATCCATGTTTGTCATAAATCAAAACATAAAAGAAAGCCCTCAGGGCTAACAAAATAATTTAAGACAAATAGTTCTTTTTTATACTAACCAATCATAATCTATCCAATGATATGTAATGCACAAATAAGACTTATTAGTAATTGCAGTCCAACCATCACAAGTAAGAGTAAATTTTTTAATTACAAGAATCAAACATAGCAATTAGATATTTTTTCATTTCTTTATATATCTTTATTATATAATTTTTTAACATTGTTTTAGGAATCATTTTCTATACTGGTTGACAATTGTTTTGCATATATTGTTCATAATGTGGATTTTCTGCAAAATTGAAAGGTAATTTAGTTTGAATAATTATTTTAGCAAATTCACTTCTATGTTTTTCTATGATCGTATTAAAAATTACCAATAATTTGATTTCCTGTGTTATGTATTTGTTGTTATTTAAGTAGGTTTTCTAACTAATTATTATGTGAATTTTTCATATGTCTAACTAAAGTTCCCGTCCCTCCTCCCTTCTTATGTGCGTATACCACTCTACAAATTTTACATGTTACCATATCATTATCATTATCCTTTTTAAAAAGATTTCAAACTATAGATGTTTTTGCTTTAGCTATAGCATCCGCTGTTTCAACATCATCATGACCTATATTAGATTCATTATGATTAATAGTTGGAGTTGGTTGTGATTGTGAAATACTAACGTTAGGCCTACTAGAGCCTTCATCTTTATTACCTATTTCAGTGTACCAGTCCCCAAACCAGTCCAATCCGTCCTTTTGAGCCGAAAATCTCAAAAATCGGCCTCTTTTGTGCAAATCGCTTTGGATTGGCTGGTCCAACCAATTTGGACCGTTCCTTCTTTTTTTTTTTCCCTCCTAAATAAGATAATGTATTCATAGAAAATAAATAAGCTACACAAATAGAATAAATTGTCTATAGTAATAGAAAAAATATCATTTTTTCTTTTAATTTCGTTATTTATGCATTTATGAACTTGAATTATACTATATTATTGATCAATTTTATTCTTAAAAATAATTTTTAATTTTTAAATTATAATATTACCAGTTCAATTACAGTTCAATTACGATTGGATCATTGAATCCTGAACCAGTAAATTTTTCGGTTCGAAGTCCGATCCGATTCTGAAAACAATGACTTATTTCATTATTTTTTAATTCCAAGGCTAGATCTATATTGAAATCAAAACGTGCAGATGATTGTGATGAAGAAAAATGATGATATTGATTTGGATCCATTATTTCTAAACAAAAAAAGAATCAAATAGAAGTTCAAAAAAATAAATAAAGTACTAACAAATAATGAAATAAGAGAATTGAAATATATAAATAACCAATTAACTTAAAAATTAAACAAGTAACTAAAACAAATAAACAATTAATAAAGCTAAAAATAAGAATATAAGATTAAGAAATACTAACTAGTTGATGACCAAGAACGGCAACACTTTGTGGAGCTTTACTTCTTATATCTATTATTCCACCACTTAATAATATTCTAAAATATAAAGATTTTCTTGAAGAATTGAAAAAGTATATTAAAAAATAATTCTATTCTAATACTTTTTATCGAGAAAATGAAGAAATTTGAGGATTATGAAAGAAAGATGAATGAAAATAAAAGAGTTTGAAAGAATTGGAGAGAGTTAGAGAGTGTTTGATGAGTTTTAGGGTGAATTGGAGGTATTTATAGAGTTTTGGGGGTTAGGGACTAAATTACAAAAAAAAAATATTTTCAACCGTTAAGGACCAATTTGTAAAAAAAAAGTTGAGAGCCATTGCTGTGCGAGTTAGCCCATGGTGGGCTAGGGTTTTCTACCCCTGGCTCGGACCGGACCGGGACCTAGGACCGGCCTGGTGAACAATAGGCGGTTAGGCTATCGGGCCCGACCCGGCCCAACGGGCCAAACCGGCCCATTGGCCAATGCTAAACAATCCACAATTGCTTTTAAATCTCAGGGTTTTACCTCATAAACAATCTTCTCTTATGAACTGAAAAAAGATTCCTTACTTACACACCCAAAGCAGAAACCTATACAATGGAAGTTATTGTTCAAACCGATAGCATTAAACCCAAATCCATACCTAATGATCTCACCAATTGGAAACTTGAAGAAAAAACCAAAGTCATTCTCTGGTCCAACCGTCCACCCGTCACACAAACATTAGCCAATTAACCTAATGGAGCTGATGTGTCAAGCTTTTATGACTTTTCCCCTCAACTTTACTACTTATTAATTTTTTCTTATTTTCTTTTCTTCCCAAAACTCGCAAACTAGCCCTCATGAGGCACAAACTCCCGCCATCTCTTTTCTTGCTTCACAACTCTTGAAAAATTAAAGGCTTATTGCAAAATCAGATAATTTTACAATTTTGAAGTATGTAGTTTGCTTTTTAGATGATGAAAAATTGATTTTTTCCCTATAATATGCTGAATATGGGTTTTCTGTTCATAAAGTCTGAACCTTGTGCAAAGCATTATTTTGCATCAAGTTTCTATTTTTGCTCTTCGCAACAATGAAGATGAGAATGAATTTGTTTTTTTTTTTTTTCCTTTTTTCTAATGTTTGTTATGATGCCGGCTTAAAGCTTGGTGCTTTCTGAGCCAAATTAGAGGAAACCAATACAGAGTAGAGCATGTCCTTTTTTTCATTTATATTGTTATTTTTTGTTATTTGGGTGGCATCATACATTTGAAATGGAATGGTCTTTATAGTACATAACAGATTATTTCTCACTTTGAAGTACCTCCTCAATGACATCTTCCATAGTTATTATTTCGAATACTTCCTCTTCGTTTGGTGGCTTCACAAGGGATTTGAGGGTTTGGTTGAATATTATTCTCTAATCAAGAAAATGGATTTGAGGGTTTGGTTGTATTTCATATTTATAGCCAAGAAATAAGATAAAAATGTTGTTCCCCCTCCCCCCACTCCGCACCCCTCCTTTTTTTCTTCTCTATTCTATGCTTGTTGTGGATCAATTCCATGTACACTCCAGCAAATACTGCTGGTTTGTTGAAAATGGTGTAAATGCCAGTAACTTCATAGCAGTTCATGCTTCTTTCTCACTCCATCTCCCCCCTTCTCTCTCGAATTTTGAATTGTTCTTTGAATCAGAACAGATTCAGAGCTATTAGCCTTTGTTGATGCAAAATGCACCCAAAAAAAAAAAAAACATATCTATTTCGTTTTGGTTTTAACACCTGGTCACTGTCTCTTGCAAATGTTTTAGGGAAAATGCATATTACTCCTATTTCAACGGAAAGATCAAATGCATATTATATGATTTGAATAATTTTGAGGAAAGCTAAGTAGCAAAAAGAACATAAAAGAAATTGAGAACCACTGTAATATGCTTTTGCATTCATCTAAGTAAACAATCTTCACAATTGGAATTAGCAGACTATAAGTTATGTTTGTAAAGGGACTGATTGATGATCTAGAATGTTGATGAAGTAAAGAGGTTAAGAAATCTTTTTAAGAATGTACTAGGTGGCAGATCAATAAGTAAATATTAGTTCACTTAACATATAACGCATGCCTAATGCTATGATTATTAGTTAAACAGAGCCTGGTAGACATTGCAGTGACATTTGAAGAGTAGAACATTCCAAAATATATCTATTCTTTTGCCTAAAATTGCTTAGAAATTAAGGTGTTAAAATCATCTTATTGTGAAAATCACCAATTGCCTTGTTTTCCCTTCCATAGCCTAGTGAACCAGGACACACAATGTCTTGTAAATTGAGATTTTGGATAAGCACAGATAGTAGGACATCTATTTTACTCAACTTTCTTGTTTTTAATGTGCTCTTCCTCTAGACACTATTTTCCAGAGTTTAGTCTATATTAGGCATATGACCATCACATGAGGGTTTTTTTTCTCTGAACAGGATTAGAAAGCGAAATACTTTCATGTCAAATCTTCCTTGAAGAATAGAATGAAGACATTCAAAAGGTACTTCAATGAGTGTTACGATATTTTCAAGAACAATAGGTTAAGTGGATTTACATGGAATCTTCAAACATAACTTTGGACAGCTGAACTGTAGGTTTGGGAGGAGCTCATAAAGGTGAGAATATCTTTTATTATTATTATTTAATCTTATTCTGTTTGTATTTTTGTGCTATAATGTTTAATGATAATTTGTTTAATACTTTGTGATATAATCTTAATTATTTTCAGGAAAAGCTTAATGCTGGAAAATGGAGAACTAGACCCATACACAACTATGAAAGTTTGGAAGAACTTTTTGCTAAGGATTGTGCCACTTGGGAGGGAGCTATAATAGCTAAAGAAAAGCGAAAGAGATGGACGAATGAATCTATTGGGTAGCAAATAGAAGAAATTGACGAGCTATTTTCTTAGAATGAGATATCATTAGAAGCTTTTGATGCTACACCAAAAGGGACTAAAGAAAAGGCATCTAAGATCAGATCCCAATTACCAACAAAAAATGCAACACAAAGTAAGAAAAGGGAGGTTTTAGATGATGATGAAGTTGAGGTCTTAAAATATGTATTAAATAGTGTGGCTGGGGCTATTAGAGAGGGAAATTATGTGCTTAAAAAATCTAGGCCACGTGTGTGCTCAGAAGAAGAGATTTTTAGTGAATTGGTTGCTATTAGGGTGATTCTGAGTGTTTTGATGATTGCTATTTATTTCTTATTCAAAATCCGGATAAATTAAGGGGGTTTTTGGGTGTCTATTTGAAAGGAGAAAGAATATTTTATTCAAGATGATATATGCATTAATCAGACCTGATTGAACATTCTGTATACTGGAATATCTATCTTTTTGAGAGTTTAGATGCGATACATGTAAGGTTTTAATTATTTTTTATTGAACTGGGAATAGTATATGTATAGAATGTCATGATCCTTTGATGTGTTTTGTACAATGTGTTCCTTTAAACTTCCCAATTTTCTCCCAACCACCATTAGTGGTAACTTAGTTTTCTAAAAGTATCTTCATGCTTCTGGTTTAAAAGAATATGTAAGTTTGTCTTACTTTGCATAATATTAGGTTTGGGATCTAATTGTGTTGAGGTTAAGTTAAGAGTTGTGATTTTTTTTTTTTTTTTTTTTACTATTTGTCATCACTTATTCTGTGGATGTTGTGTTATATCTAGCTTGAGTTTTTTTGCTATATGATTTTTGGATTCTCTGTGTATTTATTTTGACTAGAAGTGGGTATAATTTTAGATGCAAAGAAAAAATCATCTAGATTTTGATAAAGAAAAGTTAAAAATTTTTGATAGCTTATTTTGTCCCCACTTTTTGTGCTTTGGTTTAGTTCCACTATCAGTCATTTCTTCATCTGGTCTTGCATTGTCGTGTTGAAGTGTATCATGGTAGCTTTTGCCATTTGACTTGAGAAGCTTTTTCTGAGTACTTTATGATTTGAACTGTAATGACTTTTTACTGTATTTTAGTTGCCTTGTACTGGAAGATCTGGGCCTTCAATGGTTCCCTTGTTTGATACTGTATTTGTTTCTTGAAGGAATTGGGTTATGCTTTGATCATAATTAGGCAGTTTTTCTGTGTATCTCTTACGGACCTAGATTTTCAGCTTAGGTAGGGCATGCTAATGAAGCTTAAAAATGGCAAAAATGATGAAACCGAAAGCATGCTTACAGAATGAAAAAATATACAGAGTATCATTGAAGTTGTTTACCTCTGTGTTTGAATGACCTTATTGGCACTGAAGAAGATGTCTGAACCAGAATGCTTGAAGCCACTAGATTATGTCCTTGTAAACGTCGACTTCGCATCACTCACGCGAAGCTTTTAAGCTTCCGGAATGACACCGTTTCTTCCTTAGCCGGTGAAAGCTTACTAAGACTTGTTGGGTTTACTGTGAATCAATCAAAGAACTATGGCCTTGTTTTCCTTTTTATTTCTTTTCATGCTATCACAAAGAGAGACCAAGAGTATGAAATAAAAAGTACCATACTTTTTGTTATCTTCTCACGTCAAACAATACGGGATCCATTCTGTTTTTTTTTTAATTTTATTTTACCCTTGGTCTTATTCATTGTGCTAGATAAAATTATTTACTCTTGAACTTGAACACCCATAAATAATAAGTTTCAATTATTTATTTTTTAGGCTTCATAAAATAGCCCAATAAATAATTAACAAGTCTAAATATACCAATATAAAATATCAGATCTTTTATCTAGTTTATACCTAGATTAAATTTCTAATTATTCAATGTAGGCCTTGGGCCCTGAATAATTAATTAATCAATTAAACTAGATAAAATATATACTATCTCTTGGGCCTTTTATTTTATTCTAATCCAATAATAAATTAGACTACTTAAATAAAATAAAACTCATAATTATTAAGACTAATTCCTTAACCCAAATTTGTCATAACTTAAGGGTTATTCTGGGGACCAAAAGACACATCACTTTGGCTACTAAAATGACCAAAATACACATGCTATATAAATAGTTATATTTTACATTTTAAATATTTTCTAATATCATCATAAGAAAATATTGACCTCAAAGACAATGTTGTGTTAGCAAAGTCTTCAACCTACACGTGTAATGACTAAAATACCTTCTACGTATCGCCGTGCATTTAGAGAGGAGAAATGTACTAACACCTCTTTAAAAAGACATCTACCATCCTAAGACCTCTAGTCTAATGATCTACGACTCCTAAAATATTTTCATTTTCCAAGGGAGCTAACCTAAAGCAAAAATCTAAGTCATATTCCCCAGGACCCTAAATATTTAGATCATTTGAATAGTCATAGGGGGCGATATGACGTAGAAGCTATCTTGTAAAAGTCTGTCTTAACTAACTAATTACATATACTCAACATACAAATATATCGGCTCTATGAAAGAACCTCAACTACAATATATCAAAGCACATGCTTTTAGTTTCGTCAGACAACCAACTCATACTCAAGCGATAGAGTATTAGTCTACGCTGTAACAGTAATAGTTTGGGTTTCTTCTAAATAGTACTTTTAGAAACCACTATTAGAGGTTTTGTTCTACGTTCTCGAAATACGTTCATGCTATGAAGTGAGTGGACTACTCACTAGCTAAAGGTAAGCCATTCCCTATTTAGAATTCATAACACAATAACTTAAACATGATGAGATTCCTATTCTCATCAATTGGTCAAGAACAAACGTTTATGTGTTAAGTAACCCGTGATCCATACCTTATTGTGAAAGACCACCATTCACATGGATCACTTACTTAAACACAAATGGTCCTATCCAAATGTAAATCATGCACAAATAAAATGTAATTTTACAAACAAAATTTGAGAATAAATTCTTTTATTAATAAAATTGATAATTACAGCAGAGAACTAGTCTAGAGGGCATATATTTTAACAGTTAATACATACATTTTTTTCCCTTTCATTTTATGGTGTCTCTTGCATTTATTGAGAAATAGAAATTTATTTCTTGTTTATGGCACAACCGATTTGCCTTATGGATTACTAAATCTACAACATAGCCTGGTGGAACATTATGAACAGACGTGGGAGTGAATAGTGAATTCTTAGTTCTGAGTGCAAGTTGTGAATCTGGGGTATACTGTTTATAGTCTGTGAAAGCAGGCATCGCATGACATGTTTGTGCATATCATAGTTAATCTTTTGGTGCCTAATTTCAACAAAACAAAGACCGATAGTTATTGTTTGTTGGACATAGTCCTGGAAGCAGTTAGTGTTCCCTGGTGGAATAATGATCTTATTGTGTGCACCTTTTGGGACAAAATTGGATTTAATGTTTATAATATTTTAACAACACCTTATTACTACTACTTTGTTGAACCCAGAGCAGTTGCTAAGCTAAACGCATGCAAGTTGGGCAATTTTGCAGCACAAAACAACAACCAGGTTGTCTAAGCTTGGTAGAAAAGCCTGAATTCCCTGGACGATAGATTTCTATATAAGAGCATAATATTCAGGAGATGTTGAGGGTAGTGGTGTAAACGAATTGAGCTTTTATCTAACATGTTTGGGCTCGACTCGACTTGAATTTGAAATATCGAGCTCGAGTTCGAATATAAACTTTATATTTAGGCTCGAATTTTAAACAAGTCGAATTCGAATATCTAAGTATTAGGCTCGAAGGCTCGTGAATATATTCGATTAAATAATTAATATATAATTTATATTATTTAGAATATATTATATTATAAATTATTTATTTAAATTCGAGTTCGAGCTTAAACTCGAATTCGAGCTTATGATAATCGAACTTCGAATCGAATTCAAGTTTTAAAATATTTCAAACAAATCGAGCTTGAACTAAGGTTTTACATTCGAATTGAATTCGAATTCGAATTCGAACCTTATGTAAAAATAATAAAGTTTAGCTTGATTATCTTAAAGTTCGATTTGATTTGATTCGAATATACCTCTTGTTGAGGACTTCATTTTTCTAATTGCATGGTGATTTGGCTTCATAAGCAAGAGAATCCACTGGCTGATGGAGTTGGATCTCATTATCTTATTGAGAAACTTACAGAGATGGGGTTCACTCAAAATTTTTTATTTTTTCTCCTCAACAATTTTTTTTTTTTAAACGCTGGTTCGGTGGGGTAAATTGTAAAAAAATGAAAACTATCAATGAAAAAAAAAAAAGACAATCAATTACAGTAAAAAGATAAATAATGAATCAAAGAAAAATTATTATATGAGGATAATTTAGTAAATTGATTTACATCTTTACCCTTCTCTCCCAATTCCCAAATAAATTTTTTTAAAAAATCCTGTTTTTCTTTTGTTTTCTAAACTCTCGAATAACGTTAAAACAAGCCCTTGGGGTTTCTCCCCTGCCTTGAAGCTTGACGCCCTTGCTTGCCGAACTGGTTTGGGTTCCAACTTCCGACTTTGATTGTTTGCAGACCGAAAAAAATAGGGTCTTTAGATCACTGCCAAGACTTAAATCCTTTTTCTGAATACCAATTACTAATACTGGAATTTCGTATCCGAAGTGCCTTTTATTTTGAATTCTTTCTTCTGCCCAACAGCAAGAACTACCAGAGAATTAGTGGTAAGCACACGATAAGAAAATCCAGAAGAAAAAACAAAAATGTCAGTTCTGGAATACTTGAATGAGCATATGCTCTCTCGGAGACTCGAAGAAGCCGTCAATGCCGCCGTCAGGGCTAAAACTTCCGATCCCGTCCTCTTCATCGTACGCTTCATTGCACATCCATGTGTGTTTTCTTTTTTTTTTTTTTTTCTCCTGTTGTTTTCAATTTTGCTCCTGACATACGATTTTATTATTATTATTAATGTTATAGTCGAATCACATGAAGAAAGCGGTGCCTTCTGTGATTACCAAGGTGAAAGCGAGGCAAATTCTTGATAGCAGAGGGATTCCGACAGTTGAGGTGGATTTATACACCAACAAAGGCATGTTCCGCGCTTCTGCTCCTAGTGGCGCTTCCTCCGGAATGTAGGTTTTTCTTTCGTTCTTTTTGATCTTTTGGTTTTTTAAGTTTTCGATTTTATATTTGAAATTATAATTGTATGATCTTTCATTTCTATTGTGAGTGTGTTGTATCTTTTGGATTTTCAAAATAGAGATTTGAATTATTTGGAGGAAAAATGGGTAGCTTATCTCTTGATTTAGGTTTCGACGTTATGCCGTTATTATTCTTATTCTTTAAGGAAAAAAAAATCTAAAATTTGCAAATTCAATTGATATGAGAGTTGGCATAGATATAATGTGCAGTAGAAAAAAACCTGGAAATCTGACTCCATTAACCTTTGTGTTCTTCTTGCTCTTTTGGTTGTTGTTAAATAGTATTTTTTACTTGCACATCTTCGGTAATTTTGTAACATTGATATGCTATTTGTCTTTGTTCTAAATTTTGTCCAATTTCACTTGCTAAGAAATGTTACTGAATGCTGGTTCTTGATATTTTAGTTCTGTTTGAAGTTTCTCCTTTCACATTAAAGTCAGTTCAAATATTTGTTCCATTGGTTGGATTTTCGGAAGTCACTTTTGATACTTAATTGAAAGATCACTTCTGTTATCCAGAGAAGATGAAAGCTGAAAGGATTCTGATAGCTTTTATCACTGTGTCTCTTAATGTAAGCAATCTCCATGGTAGCTTTTAGTGAAGCATTTGTGTTTTGATTGAAACAGAAGGGATTATGACTTTATTTTCTTGGCTTTTCTGGGAATACCTCCATTGAAGCAAATAATGCACAGATATTGTTCCAGGATAAACACTCTTACTCTGCGTTCCTGACTGAAAATGTTGTACAGATCTCAAGGATGTAAGCTATTTTTTAGATTTTTCAAAGTAACATAAAGCCACTCATGGTCTCAAGTATCAAACTCATTAGCTTAAAGTTGAATGTGCTCCATATTTGTCATACTCTGTGTTAATTCATAATCCTTTAACATTAGATCATCATCTACCATTACTAATTTAATTTCTTTACACTTAACTTTAGCATTGATCGGTGCCGAAATTAAAAAGATTACATCAACTATCATTAAAAAGTAACTTTCAAATCACCAATCAAACATCATAAATGTGTTAGTAAATGTTTTTGTAACATAGAGTATAAGCAATTGAACCATATTTTTTGTGCAAATCATGTCACACTTTACCAAATAGAGCCCCTGTATTAATAGTATGAATGGGGAGAAAATAGTTTATTTCTGTAATGGTGCTCCCTAATGCTTTAAAGCAGTATCACTTACTACTGTTTACCTAATGACTGCCACATATACAACTGCTCTCCCTTATTTCTTCTTTTTTGTATCTATTTCTTACTGGTGTAAGAGAACATAACTTGGAGATGCTAAATTTGATCTTAGCGTCATGTAATATGTGGTGACTATCTTTATTATCTGGCCCAGGTATGAAGCTATTGAGTTGCGTGATGGAGAGAAGGGAACATACCTGGGAAATGGTGTGAACAGAGCAGTTCGAAATATCAACGAGAAAATGTCTGAAGCTTTGATTGGTATGGATCCAACTCTTCAGTCTCAAATTGATCAAGCGATGATGGATTTAGACAAGACAGAAAAGAAGGTGCTTCTTTACTCTTTCTGTTTACCCTGTTTAGTCATATCATCAATAAGTAAAAGAGAGAGCCATGCTTTTCTTTTTCTTTATGGATCTTCAATTAATACCTTGGCAAATGTTGCTGTTGCATGCTAATACCAACCCCCCAGTGGATTTATTGTTATTCTATTTTAATGAGAATGTTAAAACTTTTCACATGATGAGCTAGTATCAATAAGACCTAATTTTATGAGAGTTCAATAAGACCTAATTTTTGCATTTTGAGGAGGCATCTTTACAAATATAGTTGTTTAAGTGTCACGTATTTCACCATTTGGTTATGAAAATAAAGCATTATTACTAATCGTATGTGAATTGGATATATGACTAGCTAGCACCTTCCCTTTATGCTAATTTTTGCAATCCTTGCATCTTCCTTGGAATTTATGCATTTGTTTCTCCTTTTCATTATATGAATTTCTAAAATACTTTTAAAGTCTGTTTTCTGAGTTGAAAGTTGAACTTTACTAGATATTTTTGTTCAATATTGCAGGGCGAACTTGGAGCAAATGCAGTTTTAGCTGTGTCAATGGCGGCTTGCAGAGCTGGGGCAGCTGAAAAAGAGGTGTGTGAAATCTCAAGTTCACATTTGAGTTCTCACTTAGACTCAACTTATCAAGTTAGATGAGTTTATGTTAGCCAAGTATTTTTTTCAGGTTCCACTGTACAAACATATTGCGGATCTCGCAGGCAAAACAAACCTGATTCTTCCCGTTCCTGCTTTTACTCTTATAAGTGGTGGAAAACATGCTGAAAGTAATCTGCCTATTAAGGTAAGTGTGCTTAGCTCCAATGACCTATCTGACTTGCCGACTGTAATAAAAGGTGTGCTTGTTTTGTGCTCTATGTTATTCACTAGTTCTGATTCACAAGTGCTGAAGATTCATACTTCTACATCACAGGATTTAAAGCGAAAAATTTTATTTTTCCATTGTTTTCCCACATTGTCATTCGAGTTTTAACTTTTCTCTAATTGAGACAAATTTTCAAAAGCATTCATTTTGCCTTCTCCAGCAAAATTTCCATAAAATGTTTGACCGATTTCCTTTAAATTTGACCATTCTTCATTAAGTTTTTAGTAACAAGTTGAATTTGATAGTTCAAATTCATGGAGATGGCGTATTGAATCATTTTGAATGTTTAGGTCTCAGTTTCATCTCAGTTAGATAAATGTTAAAACTCAGAAGGCAATGTGGGAAAACCCTATAATTTGTGATGGCAAAGTGTTCTTTTTCCAGATTTAAATGACTAGATGGTCAGCCAAATATGTCTGTAATCAATGATTGATTGTATGATCTATGAACTGTGAATTTTTTAGATTCAATGCTGCTAGATTGACTTCCTAGGATGGTTGCGAATTATTACCTTCCAGTCCATATGAACATGTGATTGGTTGTACAATCTGTGAATAGTGTTTTTTTAGTCTGGATGGCTTGTACCTTGACTTCCTAGAATAACATCAAAACTAGGAATTTTTAAATCTTATGAATATACATTGTAAAAAACTGCAGAATTGTTGCCTTGACATGTGCGGAATAGTATAATCACTAAGATGTTTGGAGTTGTCGATGCATTCCTTCTGCCATTTGTATCCATCATCTTGAATCTGTTCATTTTTGCATTACTTTGTTATATGTCTGTAAAGATTATCAAGTTGATACTTTCTGGATGATACTAAAATTGGTATTGCATGCTTTAAATATTCTGGCAAGTTACTAAAATGTGCTGATTCCTGTAATTGTTTAACTTCCTGTAGTATGTTCCCCCAACACTGCTGCTTGTTTCTTTCCAATTTTTACTCGTATCAAGTTTCCCTAAGGAATTTTATCGTCTATGCTCTATTCAATAGATTGACTTAGTCTTTAGCTGATGATTGCCTTGTAATGCTAACAGCAAATTATAATTCTACCAATTGGAGCTAAAAGGTTTGAGGAGGCACTGCAAATGGGTTCTGAGGCCTATCATCATTTAAAGGTGATTGCGTTTATTGCTGTAGAGCTTCCTCTGCATGTATAAACTATCAGCGAGTGCAACTTTCTATACTAAGAATAACAGCAAGTGTTTGAAGTTGTTGTTTAAGCTGGACTTCATTACCAAGTAACTTTGGCAATCCAATCATTAATGAAAGACGTCTAGCTGCCTTTCTTGATTTTGAACTTCTTCTCATTCTAGACAGAGAATAGGTCTTGCATCTGTAATCGTAAATATGTAGCAGGAGTAAAATTTCAGGAGTGAATGTTCTCAAGGAAAACACACGAGGACACAGTTGCATAGTAGACAGGAAAGGATTTTTGCCAGACAATCTTAATTAATTTTTAGTGTATTTATTTTCTAATTGTAGGTTTTGTCCTATACTGGCAGGCAGTTATTTGTGAGAAATTTGGAATTCATGGATGTAATGTTGGTGAAGATGGTGGTTTTTCTCCAAACATTACCAGGCAAGTTTTCCAATCAATATTTATTGCTTTCTTGTTCGTGGCTTTCCCTTGTTGACCAGACCTCTTGTCTCCTATATTCTTTGTTTGGCAGCATTCAAGAAGGTCTGGATCTTGTTATGGAGGCAATTGGAAGATCAGGGTACAATGAGAAAATAAAGATCTCATTGGATATTGCTGCTACTGAATTCTGCATAGGTAAATACAAGAATTTCCTTGCTAATCTAGATTCAGAACTATTCTTGATGTCATTTTTAGACATTAATTATCAAAACAAAATTATAAAATATGGAAGTTGACAAGAAGGAAAAATTTTGATTTGTGTGAGTGGCAAAAAGTATTTTCATCCTAGTGTTTTCCATTTTCAGCATATTATAGTTTGAGCTGCTTCAGTTAAGTTTATTAGGGGCAATGCATATTCATTTTAAATCTTGACTGTGGAAAAGTGATTTTGGTTTGGTTTTCTCATTCCAGGTACAAAGTATGATTTAGATTTCAAATCTCCAAATAAATTGGGTCAGAATTTCAAGTCAGGAGAGGATATGATTAATATGTACAGAGAACTATGTGCGGGTATATCAACTCTACCTCCTCAACTCTGATTCTTTCTATAGTGGCTACATATGATCTTTGATGATTTTATAATACAATCTCCATTGCTTTTGGGAATCTTATTCTTTTCCATAGACTATCCTATTGTATCCATTGAGGATCCATTTGACAAGGAGGACTGGGAGAATGTAAAGTATTTTACAAATCAGGGAACATGCCAGGTTGGTCCAACATTCTTCGTTATCATCTATTTACTTGGATAGTTTACATTCATTGTTTATCCTTGTAAAATCTTGCCCCAGGACCATGAGATTGAGGACAGCTAAACTCTACTTTTTCATCACATCCCCCAATCACAAACTCCACCTTTAACTGCTGCTTGCCAAAACTATTATAAGAAGCTGAGAGGCTTTTTCTTCCGTGATTTTTATCTTTTGAAATTGATGTGTTATGCAACAGTTTGAAGAATATTATTTGGATTTTGTACCGTTAAGTTCAGATTAGTTTTAGCAAGGGATGATACTTATATGTAGTAATAAAGGCATCTACAATCTAGGCTCTTGTAATCATAGATTTTAATATGAAGATCAATCAACTGAGGAGAAGAGATGATACAAAGTCCTATCTGATTCTTAGTGAAATGAAAAGTCAGAATTAGTGGACAAGGAATTACTTCATCTGTGATTTTCTGAATAAGAATTTAGAATATCATTACTTGACTAAATCTTATCTGAGCGAATTGTTTAGAATAATGTCTGTAGACAAATGTCTGGATAGTTAAAATTCTGGCCACATGAACATTATTAATTCAAATCAAAACTTTGCTGATGCTTTTTGTATTGCCTCAAGTGAGTAGACATGCGAGTGCGCGCTCAGGCACACACAAAAAAAAAAGGGCAAAAAAGCCGAAGAGCAAAGAGGTTTATATGTTGTGCTGTGTAGCAAAACCTAAGATGCTATATTCTTTCTGTTCTTTGACTCCCAGCAATTTTTGAGGTAGGTAATATCTTTTCTGGTAATAAAGCCAGTAGTCTACTTACCGAGGTTCCCTGTGAACTCAGGCAAACAAAAGCCGTGAATGGATTAATATACTCCACATAGTTCATGTTGGATCCTTCCTCTTCCTTTCTCTTTCTATAGTTTCTGTTTTAACTTGAAGACATTTTTTCTGTACAGGTTGTGGGAGATGACTTATTGATGTCAAATCCTAAAAGAATTGAGAAAGCAGTACAGGAATCTGCCTGCAATGCTCTGCTTCTTAAGGTATCCGCTTGGATGAGGTTGATTTCTAAGGTGTATTGGCAAAACAGCCACCTAGGCCTGACAATTACCAACATTGTTTGTTTTAATTTAATATAGGCAAGCTTGCAGTTGTGTAAAGAAATTGAGCCAGGAGCCTCATAGCTGTTCTTGTAGCACAGCTTTGATTTGCATTTAATGGTTATGGTACTTGTGACTGTTTTCTTTCTGTTTACCTCTCTATGAGAAGGATGACCAGCATGCATACATAAGAGGAGTTTATCTTCCCGGTACTATGAACGAGATGCTTTGTCTTGTACAAAGAAGCTATTTTTCCAAAAAATTCTGATACAACTCCTAAATTTGAAATTCCTAGCCCCTTGCTGTATGCTCATGATATTTCACTTGTTTCTCTGATGTAAATATTGGACATATTATGAAATGTCTTCCTTTGTTCCCATGCTTTTGGCTGGTCTAAGTAGCCACTCTAGAGTCTACAACCTTCCTGATATTATTCTTTAGTGATAGCTAAAATTGTTTATGCATGCTAATAGAGTTCTGCTGTTGATTCATTCTCATTTTTCATGTCTATGTGCATGCTAGCTTCTGATCATTCTGAATATTGGACCTTAGGTAAACCAAATTGGGACAGTGACTGAGGCCATTGAAGTGGTGAAAATGGCTAAGGATGCCCAGTGGGGTGTGGTGATGTCTCAAAGAAGTGGGGAAACTGAAGATTCCTTTATTGCAGATCTGTCTGTTGGCCTGTCTACAGGTCAGATAAAAGCAGGCGCACCTTGTCGAGGAGAAAGGCTTGCGAAGTACAACCAGGTATCAACATTTTATGTCCCATTACGACAAATTATGTTTGAGTTCTTTAATTTCTATATGGTACTATAATACTGAAATTTAGGCCATCTTAAATTTTTGAAAGGAAAATTTGTTGAAAGGGGTAAAATTTAAGGAAATTGTGGAACATGTGACAAGTTTTGTTTGAGGTCCCGCTGGAAGGATAATCATTATCCTATAATTCCCTTCTTGATAAAGTGCTCATCTACTTTGACTTCCAACTCCAGTGCTTCTCCTGCCTACCCTCTAATTCACATGTCCTGTATGGTTAAAATATAAGTAAAATAACGATAGAAAAGAAAGGGATTCTAATGCGGCACAATTTATCCGTCCTTTTTGTTGGTTGCTACTCTTTAATGAATTTCATTGATCAATAATTTTGATAGCAAAATGAGAACCTTATCTGCTGTCCTCGTTTGGGGCATTTCAGCAAGTTTCCCTAAAGTGGTTTGGTGTAAATATAAATATTCTATTTTTTCTTTCCTTTTTTTTTTTGGCAGTTGCTTAGAATTGAAGAAGAGCTAGGTGACCAAGCAATTTATATGGGCGATGACTGGAGCCGCTGCTGATCATTGTTATCGGAGTTTCAATTTCTCACTTTTCTCCTTTGTGTTCTTCCTGTGAAGTTTTCTGTTCTCATCTTGATTTTTCATGGGGAGTTCTTTGCAAATTTCAGTTTTGTTGATAATGATCAGGATCACCCCACTCATTCCTTCCCCACCCCCCCCCCCGCGGGCGTCTTAATTTTAAATGTATCCTCGTGAGATGGATTGTTTACAGTTGTTGCATCAAATTTACTCCTCTAAGATAATAAAGAAAGAAAAGTAGAAAGAGAAGCTAAGGAGGAAACAAATGAACGCGTGATGGGATCTCTTTGGAACTGCGAGGGCTTGTAAAATTCAAGAGATAGTTTCAAATAAAAAGGCTCTCATGTATATGATCAAATACTTGCTGCTCGATTCCCAATACGATACGAAGGATAACTTTTTGATTACTAAATGGTGAACATCTGCTGGTATGTTGAATGCCCTTTAATTATTAAACGGCCAAGTCGGTATACACAGTTCATCTATGGGTCACTAAATTTTGATTTACCATATTGTGTTTCAATTGATTTCAGAAACAATGTTTTCTGCACCATGCATGCACAGGATTTACTAGTTTAAGGAAGCAAATTTGTTATTCCATTTTGCTTCTCCGTACTCTCGAGTGTGCCCAAATTGAGTTGGCATCCTTTTGTAAAGAAAAAGTGGCCCGTTCCTTATGATGTAGTTAGATACCCAATGATCACTTTTAAAGAAACATATGTCCAATTGACGCAAGTTTAAGCATAGAATGAACCGAAAGTAACGATCGAGCATCAATGTCATAGTACTAATTGTTAGATATTAAGGGTGTACTTGTTTAAAAAAAAAAAAAGATATTAATTGCATCCGGTTGCTTTCTGACCATCCACAAAAAATAAATAAATAAATAAAAGGGCTCAAAGAGGAGCACATATTAGCTTACCCTGCCTGTGAGCTTTCATTGCCCAAAACAAAAACAAATCCTCTTAAAAACAATCCTTCTCGTGCTCAAATGAATGGCCAGAAGTTCAGCTCTCCAAGTCCACACAATGTGGGCAAATCCCATTGACTAATAATCTTACCATAGCCACTTCAAGCTAGACAAGAAAATGCAACCACATTGTTCGGGGAGAAACGATCATGGAAGCAAAGATGAGTTTGCATAACAAAACAAGACACTAAATGCAAATCAAGAGGTCCTCGTCAAAACCATCTTGCTCCAAGAGAAAAGAACCATAGAAAATTATGATTCACGTTTTGATTGAATATGGTATTAGAGCATTTCAACGCCAAATAACACGCCATCTAAAAACTATTTATGAACAGAAAGCCATATAGGGCCTAAGATCTTACATGTCGGAGCATTAAGCAAGAAAAGCAATACAAGATGAAAGATAGAGAAAGGATCTCTTTCAGTTAATAAACAAATCAAACCTAGAACTTCTGAGTGTGCAGGATCCTCAGCTAAACACAATGAGTAAAATAAATATCACCATTAGCTCATAAGTCATAACAAGCAAGAAATACTATCAGCAGAGGAAAAATGCTGAAGCATGGTATTCAAGGCTTTGTCTCTTCATCCTCCTCTTCAATCTTAGGTGCCAAGTAGAACCTGATGTACCCCATTTCTGCAATCTTGTATTCCACAACAACAGGAAGCTCTGAAGACAAGCTGATGGTAACTGTGTTGGATAATGGGGTTGCCTTGGTAAAGGAGTTCAAATACCTCAGTGCAAAGGTCAATGACACTGGCTCATTCATCTCTATAACAGTTGCTTCCTCTGGCTGAAATAACAGTTCATTTACAATATCAGTAAGCCAAATAAAAAGAATACTTGAATAAATGCCTGAAATAGATTACTAACTATATGTAATAGTTACCTTATCTACTGTTGTATTTTGGCGGCAAACTATATTTGCAGTACCAATATCACCTCTTGTGGAAAACTTTACACCTTCTTTGGTCACAGATATCACAACTGCATGGCACCAAACAAAAAACCATATTCAAGTACTTCAGTGGATTGGAAAAGCCAGAATTCAGTGAAGGGAATATCGCTAGGGACTTTGCAAAGTACCTGTATCACCTATGCTGCTAAGATCTTTACAAATTCTTGCAAACTCAGCTGAGGGCATCTTAACTATAGCATGGTACTCGGCTTCAGGAATTCCAAGATGCTCACTATCAATGTCCATAAGCTTCATTTCAAAATCAGAGATCTTATCTTGGGCTGCAGATCCATCACAACATGAGCCAAATCAAATTCATATAATGAACATATTTATTTATTCTTTTTTCTGAGAAAAGGAGAACAATAAGCACATCACCTATATCACATGTAGCCATCCAAAATAATTCTAAAGAACCTTAAGCAAACACCACCCCCCCCCCCCAAAAAAAAAGATTGTAAGGAATTATTTTCTTGGAACTACAAGATATGGAGGCAGTTAGTTCCTTCAAATCACAGGAAAACGGCTATTAAAAGGACAGTCCATATTTTTCCACTAAAAAAAATAAAAATAAAAGATGCAAAACATCAACATAATTGCAGTGTGATGTTCCCCATTTTTTAACCTTCTGAAAGCACCTATATAGCTACAAATAATTAAATGATTTCCCGTTCTGCCTTATTTTAAGCCTTTCACCACATCTACAAACTAAACCAAATTTTACATGCCCATTCTACAGCCTAGGCCGATAAAAACAGGTGTTAATTGATATATTTATTGATGCAATTCTTCGTTCACAACAATTCCACCTCAATTACCTAAAAAACCATAAACTTAAATAGAATTCCAGTAACACAGGACTGCAACTTAACCACCAAAAAAAAAAAAAAAAAAGATAAAGGATAAACGTATGATGACTGATGAGAGTTAAGATGTAAAGAAACCAAACTTACTGGGGCTTTCAAACATGAAAGTAACAGTATCACTGCCGTCGTCAGCTTTGAGGGTGATGATATCATCATTTCCGGCACACTTCAACATCTTAGCCATGTTATTAAGATTCATCCCCATAGAAATATTCCGGTCACAGCGGTAGTGCTCAAACCCTTCAGATCTAAGAAGCAGAGCAACCAGCGCCACATGGCTCGAGTCCATGGCTTGCAAAGAGAAGCCACTGGCCGAACAATCAAAATTGGCATCCGTCACCAAATCCTTTACAGACTCCAGAACCTTCTTCAGAAGGCTTCCCTGAACAAGCCTCAATTCCAACATTTCCCGGGCAAAAATTTACAACGGTTAGGGTTAGGGTTAGGTTTTCTGATAACGAGGGGGCCTTTGAAAGAGGTGAGTAGAAAAGAGTGAGAGGGAAAATTGAGGGGGAGGGTTTATATAATGTGAAGTGGCGTGCCTCGGAATCCTTTTTGGGGTGATTCTTTAAGTGGCGGGAGATGTCTGTGTTGAATTGGGGGCTCCCGCCACAATTTTGGAAAGAATTCATGGTCCGGTCTTGGGCTTTGTTAGAGTACTGATTGCTTTGATTGGGCCGAGAATCAAATGGGCTTAAAGGATAAACTCGGAAAAGCTTGCACACCTATCATGGCCGGACATTTTTTGAAAGTTTTATGGTTTTTTTTTAAATTTATATTTGTTTGTTTATTATATTTACATTAAGAATAATTCAAGAATATAAAAAAATTCATCAAAATAAAATCAGAGATGAAAAATAATAAAATTTAATAGTAAAATATTTTTATTAAAGAATATGTGAATTGTTGTAATATATAAATAAAGAATTGATTGAAAAATATAAATAAAAAATAATTAATATTTAACGTATATTATTAAAAATAAACTGTTAGAAGTCACTAAAATCAACATTTGCTTTCTCAATAGTGAAAATCATAATTCAGAATGTTAAGCGTTCTAATTATTTTGCTTGCCAAACAGCTCAACAAAAAAGGTAATGAAACGGTAGGATGTAATAAGTGAGATGTGATTTTGTTAAAATTAAAAGAATAGTAGAATGGACCTTTTAATTCTTTTTATTATAAAATTTTACAATTCATTAATATGCATATTTTTTGTAATTAGATAATTTTTTTCTAGACAAATGGAGTAGTTTAGAATATTACAGATAAAATTTGCTTAATTTGTACTTAAAGAAATAGAAATACTCTCTCTATCCCAAAATAAGTGTCTTATTTAAAGGACATTAAGATAAGTAACTTTTTTCAATTAATTAAATATTTTCTTCTATTTTTACCCTTAAATTTTAATTTATTCTCTTTGTATACATTAAGAAGTACTCAAATTTTAAAATTTTGATATATTCCAAATTGCTTTTCTCTCATATTATTTAATTCAAATAGGTAATAGTAATTGCCATTAATATTTCTTGATAATAGGGATGAAAATATATCAAACTCTTAACATGGTATTACGGCTTGGCCTCTGCCTATTTAGTAAATGAGCCAAGTTTGGGTCTTGAATTATGCATGTTTAGCTAAAAAGACAGAGTCTATTTGATAAAAATCAGGCCTATTTACCTATTATATTATATAATTATTGTATATTACATATTAATTATAACATATAGTATTATATGTATATAATGCAATACTTATTTTGTACATATAAAATATAATTTATATATAAAATTTATTAACTTTAACATTTAAATATATGATTATTATATATATATATATATATATATATTACATATAAAAATAAAACATTAATCTAAACTAAATCGAGATAGAAAAAAAAATGATCTTTTGAGTAAGTTTTTAAACAAGTCAAGTTTTTATGTAGGCCAGATCCAAATTTAAAAAAAAGACTTTGTAAAGGGTAACAAGTCACGCCTAAATGGATCACTTATTTTAAGTCGAGAGAGTTTTTTTTTTTAGGTTAAATTACTATATAGCCCCTCCCCCAAGGTTTTGAATTACTAACATATCAAACAAACAATCCTCTCAATAATTAGCTTCGGCACATAAAGGGAGAACCAGGGGAACAAAAGAAATATCTAACTCATCCGTAACATCTTACCAGCATGCATACACAGGACCATCCATAAAAGACACAGCAAAACATGTGCGTAGAAAAAGGAAAGAGCACGGGAGGGGGCCGTGGGGGGCGGGGGACATCTGCATATCCTTTTTTTTTTTTTTTTTTTTTGGTGGGTTAGTGACCTTTTGTTATGAGAGATACTTGCAAATTTATTTTTATAAGGAATAAAAATAGGTGCAGACTCAAGATTCAAATATCAGAAATTGAACCGTATATAATAATGATAGAAATAATCAAGGCTGGTGAAAAGAAAAAAAAAAAAAAACACGCATTCGAAAGCCAGCCTAGTAAAACAGGATGGAGAAGAACAACATAGCAAGGAAATGACAAAAGAGGACAATTGGACCTACGTTGCCAGTTACACGTAGAATGGGGTGACATAAAGATTTAAACTATACTTGGAAGAAATTTTTTGAATTTTAATTTAAATAATTTTCATTTTTTTTTTTTGAAAATTGTTATATACTCTTAGTAGTTAGTACATCATATTTTATCCCTTTCACATTAATGATTAGGCTCGACATCTATTTCACGTTTAATAATATTTTATTAAAATTTAATAAATTTATCTCAATTTAATATTTATCCAAATATAGCTTTAGTATGAAATTAATACCAAAAAAATTTAAATATATGTCCGGTTAAGTTTTATTTCATTTGTAAAAATTAAATATTTATATTTTTAAAATTCAATTTAAAATAAAAATATTTAAATTCAAATGAATTAAAAAAAAAAAAACATGAGCATTCTTAAAATTTCCTATCTCATACATAGATATAGGGAAGAAAATAATCATAACAAGTTCATAGCACTATGTAGTGTAAGAAGTGATTCAACGAATTCGAATATTATTAAACAATAATCTAACAAATTTGAATTCAAATTCGATTAATAAATAAATAATTTTAAATCATATTTAATTATATTCGAATTTAAATTAAAAAAATATAATACTCAATTCGTTCGTATTCAAATACAATTTTATTAAAAATCTAATAGAATCGTTACTTTTCCTTTATTACTTTTCTTTTTTGTCATATTACCCCCTATTTTGACCACAAACTATAGTACTCTTCTTCTTCAACCCAGTTCTTTGATATTTGAAGTTCACTAGCGAAACCTCCTCACCCTGCTCTATTTTCATAGAGTTACATAAATTAGATTTGAACTATTTTTCTCGATCTTTTTAAATGATTGTTAAGGTTACTGATATAATTAAAATCTTCTTTGTTGTTGCGTATAGAATGATGTGAAGTTGAATCCCTCTGACTTATAATGTCTAAGGATGACGATAACGATGCAAATGTAGAAATTATATTATGCTCGTTTCTTTCGTTCGTCTTCTTTTGCTTTTTGTATTCTCCCATTTATGATTTTATGAAATGTGATAGATTTTCAATCTTAAACTTTTGCTCACTATGCTTGATTTATATTAATGAAATTATTTATTTAGAAAAAAAAAGTGATCAACAAATTGAGATTACTATAAGAATAAAAAGGAGTTTCTCAATTATAATTGAACCCCGTATCCTTATGTTTATTAATTTTCGGAAATTTATAATTTTTAAATACATATAAAAAGATGAAAATATAAATTAAATTTATGATATATTATTTATTTTATAAAGATTTTTCTAATACTAAATTATTATCGATTGACCACTGTTTTTTTTTGTTAAATTTAAACGCTATGAGTTGTTTTTGTAATAGTAATATACATGGGATAAAGAAGTACTAGTGATAATATTGGAATACATTTTGTATAATGTCTGTCAACGTCATGGGTCTTGAATCAATTTATTTGGGAACCGACTCATCCCCTCGCAAATCAACGCCGAATAGAGATTTGTTGTTAGATGCCCCTCGTAAACATTAACGACACATTGCCAGCCAAAGCGGCTTTTAGTTTTTAAAAAATCGTTTGAAATTGATTGATTGATTTGGTACTTGAAACAAATGATCAAAGTTAACACTCATTCTATCTCAATTAATTTGACAGCGTTTTACTTAATACAAGAGCTTGTATACAAATAAAATTTATTATAATATAATTCATAACAAATATGTAAATTTTGCAATATTTTATGTTAAATTTAAATATATAAATTGTGTATTGATTTAGAATAAAAAGATTATTTTATATTGAGAATTAGAACCGATGATAATTATATGACTATTATTTCACATAATTTGGCATATCAAACTCGAATTGACTATTCTGTCTTCCGTCGAAAATGAGATTACAAGCCTAGCACATCCGGCCTCGTATTAGGATTTATATTATTCTTATATGAGCAATTGATTTATTTAATCTTTCAAATTTATAATATTTTTGTTATCAATAATTATGATGAAATTATAAACTATCTACGTATTCTTAAATTTTCTTTTCTAGTAAAATAAATTACGACCCACAACATTTAATTTTATTAAAAATTGTAATGATAAAAATATTATAAATTTCAAAATTTAGGATTAAATAACTAAAATTTCTAATCACACTCTCGAATAGGATTGGTCTCACACGGAGTATCCAGCCAAAAAACAATTCAGCAGCATGTAGCTGCAGAGGACATATTGGCAGACTATTTATCTACAGGAAATCGAATCTGGAGGCCTTTTTCTAGCTCTTACCTTCTTCACTGACCTCACAACGACTCGATCAATAACCTTGCTTGTAATTGTCACTTTTGAAGCCTAGCCATAATTCTGGAACAAATCCCCATTCCAAACTCCATTTCAAGTATTCATCTGCTACAACAATGGCAGATCAATACGAGATCTCCTTCGCCGGCATCTTCATCAGTAGCGCCATCGCCGCTTGTTTTGCCGAGGTAATTTTTGTTGTTTCTAAAATTTCAATTCACCACAGCTAAAATCTCACTCTAATTACCAGGTTTAAGCACATTTGCTTCCAGTTTCCAACTCGTTTTACAATTACCCTGTAATGTTGATGTTACCTTATTGCAGTTCAATCTTTTGATTCTCAATTCTTAGAGGAGTGTGTGCATGTTTTATTCATTAAAAATGAGCTATGGATTCTTCTTTTTTGTCTGGGTTTGCTTTTGATTATGTGTGCAGTTGTGTACTATTCCTTTAGACACGGCTAAAGTTAGGCTTCAATTGCAAAAGAGAGCTACCTTAAATGAGGAAGACGGGGGCGGTGCTACAAAGTACAGCGGCTTATTGGCTACAATTCTGACTATTGGGAAAGAAGAAGGTTTACTGGCGCTTTGGAAAGGAATTATACCTGGTTTACATCGGCAATGTTTATATGGAGGCCTCAGGATCGGCTTATATGGGCCTGTAAGATTTTTCTTTGCTGGAATATTGTTCATTTTGAATCTTTGTCTGTCCTTTCAGTGTGAGATAATGTATATACATTGATCAGGTTAAGGCATTCTTAGTTGGGGGTGCAGCTGTTGGAGATGTTTCTTTGTTAAGTAAAATCCTTGCTGCTTTGATAACTGGTCAGTTGGATTCCTTTTAGTTCTGAATGCAGTTTTCCATCAATCAAACTTGATCTATGTTTATGAATTCAATATGTGGATTGCATTGATCTCTGTCTTCTTATATAAAGGTGCTATAGCAATTGCTGTTGCTAATCCAACTGATCTTGTGAAAGTTCGGCTTCAGGCTGAAGGAAAATTGCCTGTTGGAGTGCCTAGGCGCTATGCTGGTGCTTTGAATGCTTATTACACCATTGCACAGCAGGTAAGCTGCTGATAACTATTTCATGAATTGTTCGCACACGTGTGTGGCATGGCATGTACTGTGTACACACATATAATTTTCTTATCTGGAGTAACCTGCCAATCTTTAGGAAGGACTATCAGCTTTGTGGACAGGGCTAGGACCCAATATTGCAAGAAATGCAATTGTGAATGCTGCTGAATTGGCTAGTTATGATCACATCAAGGAGGTGATCTTCATTTGGTTTTGTTCTTTGGATAGAATAACGTTTTGTTTATTGCAGTCAGTTGTTCAGAGGGTTCTCACATAGTAAATATTCTTATATGCAGGTGGTTTTAAAAATTCCTGGATTTTCAGACAATTTTTTAACCCATCTTCTAGCTGGTTTGGGAGCTGGGTTCTTTGCTGTCTCTATTGGTTCTCCTGTCGATGTGGTAAGTTCATGGTTGCTTGGATCAGCTTACACTGCATGCAAACTGGGAAGTACAGTATCCCTGTCCAGAATGAGGAAGCATGTCTCATGGTTCTTTTTTGGTCCATGGGTTTTATCCTGGGCAAAAAGTATTTTAAAGGTTTCTTAGTTGAAATGAAATAGTTATAAGTACTAGAACACAGCAGCGGAATTCAATGTGCACAGAAGACAATAAATGTTTAGAATGAAAATTACAGTGTCCAACATTGTAGTCATATTGAGTTAGCTAAATAAAATTGAGTCACAAAGGCCTTATGATTTGCCAAGATTTGGTTACATTCTCTTTTCATAAGAATTCAAAATTTTCGTGTAGTTGGGCTGTTGGCTGTTTACTCCTCCTTAACGATTAATTTTCAGTTGTTAATGACAATATATGGAGAAGAAGATAATTAGAAAGGAATAAAAGTGATGATTTATGTGAGTTCATGAAACTTACCAGTCTATAGCATTTTAACTGTCAACTGTTGCTGTGATATTGTATGAAGCAAATTGGATGACATTTTTCACCATCAAATTGTTTAGCCCATCTCTTGGATGGTTCTGACACTTGGTACATGGCTTAGTTCCTTGGTGATCTTACCAGTTACTTTAATATATCTATTTAGGTTCTACATTGTATGATTTTGGCATTGGTGTCATATTTTATCATAGTTGTATGATATGCATGATACATGGACCATGACCTGGGAGATCATAATATTCCTAGCTTCAGCCAGCAATCTATCTCTAGGGTTGCCCTTTGATTTGTTGTCACTGTAAATATGTGAGCCTCAGTTGGTCATTTGCATGACAGGGCTCTGAATCCCTATATCGACGGACAATATACATTTTAGTAACTTAGCAATCTTATAGGGTGATTGGTCCAACAGGCTTCATTCTTTTCATCTTCTTTCTTCCTCATTCTCCTCCCCTCATGATTGGATCCGTTAAAAAAGGGTTTTCTCTTGGCATCCTTGTTCTGTAAAGCGTGTTGCATGTGATAAAACATATTCCTTTATGTCTTGTTCTTGCCTTTTAATATTTTTAGCTTTGTTTGGGAAAACCCACTGAAACTGAAACTCAAAAATGGAAATTCTATGGCTGCCTTAAACGTTAGAGTTAGGACAGTGAACTTAATCATTAATGCAGTGAAAGTCTTTAGGCATGAGCTTCCATTAATCCAGTGAAATTCTTTAGATATGAGCTTTATCATGCCACTCAGAGTAACACTGTAGCAGTGAAAAGACATGTCTCTTTTGTACTGAATATTTTTCCCCTAGGGCATCTATAGGCACCAACATCAAGCTCATAGTTGGGGCTCCTGTATGAAAGCTTGCTACGGTAATTGCTTTTGATTGTCCAAAAAAAGAATATAAATATTTTTCCATATTTCTTAGTGTCTGTGTTCTGTTTCAGGTAAAATCTAGAATGATGGGAGATTCGGTCTACAAAAGCACTTTGGATTGTTTTTACAAAACTTTGAAAATTGAGGTAATGTTATCTTCTAGTTTGTTTGCCCTATCTATTACTCTGATAATGTCTGCTTTTTTCTTTCTGTCTTCTCATTTCATGTAATAATTTTCTGGATGCAGTCATCTTTGTTTTCCACCTGGTAAATATATCAAATGTTTTGTGAATAGGATTTAATGTAAAATTAGCAATTGGTGTGAAATGGTTCAATTTCCTTGAGTCCTAATATCTCATGGTAAATGCATTTTTTCAGGGGCCTTTTGCTTTCTACAAGGGATTCCTCCCCAACTTTGGTCGGTTAGGGTTGTGGAATGTCATCATGTTCTTAACTCTTGAACAAGTAAGCAATAACAGGATTTTCATATTGTAGAAATAATTTTATATGACATTTTGGTATCTATAGGACTGAATGCCTCAAAACCAATTTCATTTACAAGCCAGAAGATAATTTCTTTTGCACCCTCCCCTGCCCCAAAGGAAAGGGAAAAATGAAAAACTGAAATTAACTTGCTGTAGAAAACCAGGTTTTCTCTTCCTCAAAGATCTGACATTTGAAATTGGCCATATACTGGTCTTCGCCAGTGATTAGCTTGAATTTGCTCTGTGGTAACTTATTTTGTTTCAGGAATTAAACCTTTCACTTATGCTCCTCAACTGGAAATATCAATTTTTGTGCTTCTTTGTATGACAGGTCAAGAAATTCTTTATACGAAGACTTTAGACAAACTCTTTTTTAGTTGTTGATGAACAGAAATGCTGCTTTGTGTCGTTTGACATCTTTATAATATCTAAGGTCCTCCCTTGCATATGACTGGTCTTGAATAAAAGGTTGAGGATTCATTTCTTTCTGTTGGAGATTGATCATAAGAGCCATAGGAGGCCTCATTTGAAAGGATCATTAGTTTGTAAAGATGATCTGGGTGACAGAAACTTCTTCTGTCCAGAGAGACCTATAACAATGTTGGATATGATTAAACAGAATAAACTAGCTCTACCTGAGCATTAGATTCGCTGCTTTCCACGTTAGATCTGAAAGAAAGCGCTTGTGCAATAGGATTAGATTCATGTTTCTTCTCCTTCTCCCGATCTACGAATCAACATCTATGTACCAATTGTAATCCTTGACGTTCTTTACATATAATGGAAAAAGCATCCTCATTTTTTTGTTCAAATTCCTACCAGTTTCTATGTGATTTTCTGGCTCTTTGTCTTTTTGAATTGATTCTTTGTCATCTAATTTTGTGTTTATTCAGCTTTTGAACCATCTAGGTCTAGTTGTCAAAATAAAATTGAAAAGGTCCATCGCAGATGAATTTTCAGTTCAGTACATAGGTTATGCTACTTGAGAGTAGAAAATTAAAACATAAACAGGAAAGAAAGAAAGAAAGAAGATTACTTCTAACAATTATATGTCAACGATCACTTCATATAAAGAACTTGAGAAATACATGTCTAACATTACAATTCTACCTTTAATACCTGCCCTTGCATAATGTGGCCTTACTTTTAAGGGCCTGTTATCATTTTGCTTTTCTTTTGCCAAAATAGTGCTTTAGAAAAAATCCGTTCTAAAAATTAACACAATATTTTCGTTTTGGACCATATTGGTGAGCAAAAGTAATTTTGAAAAATACCTGCAGTTGCTTTTCCTTTGAACAACTTTTAAGCTGAGATAAAAGGTGAAAAAGCATTTGATAAGACTTCAAAATAGCGTTTTACTCACGAACAATGAAAAAGGTCGAAAAGCACGTGGTAAACAGCTTGTACATTAAGAAAAATTGACAGCGCTCCCCCTCCCATTTACACAATAGATAACAGACCCAATATAGGCTAGTGCAAGGACTTTAAAATCCGTTCTTGGCAACGAGGTATACCCTGGATTTGATAATGGAACCATTTCCGAGCTTAAACCCAGGTGTGACCGGAAAGCCAACCACCTGAGGAACACCTCCTCCCATTCTGCCACCACCAACTGAAATTCTCACTACACTATCCATGTACTGCGGATGGAACTCAGCCCCTCGGCTAGCCTCAAAATGACTAGGAGGAGGGTCCATAGAAAATGCCAGCAAATGTAGCATCCAAACGGCTTTGGCCAGCCTTAAAAACTGTCCATAAAACTGACTCCTGGGGTGGGAATTAGCCAAAACCTGGCGTCGCTGCTCCAAGTCTCCGAACAATGACTCCTCCATCTTAGGATGCACAGTGGCCAAATACTTCTTGAAACAGAAGTTTCCAAAGCTGCAAGTTGGGAGAATACCTAGAAGTTCAATTGGGTCCATGGCTTTCATGTCATGGTACTGTGTGAAGCAGTCGCGGCGGTGCTGGTCGGGATGGATTAATGAAGATAGGCTTCCGTCCATGTAGAAGGTCTCATGGTCGAATCCTTGAAACATCTTGCGATTCACGTAAGATTCTAAGGCATACTTGGCATGGTTGGCTCCAACAATGGAGTCCGTGAAGGTGGTAGCCGCGATGGGGTTGGCATTAGTGGCTATCGAAGAGGCTGCTTCAATTGATCTCACAGCTGCCGCAATGTCCCAGTGAGCTGAGCGCATCAATGAGAGGAGCAGTGCAGTGAATGCTTTTGCAGCTTCTTTCACCGAGCTCATTGTAGCTTCGAATAGCTCTGGTGCTGGCGCCACCGCAACTTCACCGGAAAATAATCCAATTGATCAGCCGAAGTTGAGGCCGTAGCCTTGTTAAAATGACAAAAATAACCCCAAAAGCAAAATGGATAAATTTTTGTCTAGCAATTGTTCGTGCCAGTTAATTAAATTAAAATTCACCATAGTTCATCACCTTGGCTGATTAAATTGTCAAGGCAACAAAATTCCCCACAGCAGAACTCTGTGCTGAAAAAACTTGCTACCTCAAAATAATTAAAAGACAATTCACACACATTATTGGGGGATCTAAGTGTCACCTAAGATTAAATAATGACTTGAAACCTTAAAATAGTTAACGTAGAAAATCTTGGTGGGACATACCAAGAAAGGAAAAACAGAAAATCTTGTTTGGACAAAGATGCGTTCACAAAACAACTTTTTTTCACCTTTTTTTCCCCCCTAAAAGACATAACGATCCTATTATTAATGTAACTTTTGGGCTAGGTTTTACTAATTTCGTCAAATTTTTTTAGGGCAATGATATCCTGAACTTTATATGCAAATGATCTTTTGAACACAAGAATTAAATTACATATTGTACTACAATTATTTAGTTTTAATACTCCAAATGAAAACGAAAAGGGTATTTTTGTCCAAAAAAAAAAAAGAGAGCGGAGGAGAGGAGATGAATGGGATCTTGACCTTGAGTGATACAGCTGACTTTTTTCTTTGACTTTCCTTTCTTGCCGCCGCTACCGCTAGCTGACGCCGCCATTTGGAGCTTCTCTCTCAGGTTGTCAATCTCCACCTCTTTAGCCTTTACGTCCCTTTTCAGCTCCTCCACTGCGGCCTCATAAGGCGCAACTACCTCCCTCAGCGTTGCCGCCGCCACTTTCCTTCTCCCTCTTCCTCCACCACCAGCACTCCTCCTGAACCTCTCTTTCAATACCCCCAACCTACGTAGCTCCGCCACCACCGCCACGTCAGCCACGCGCATTTTATCAGGATCCCAAGGAGAGTGCGCCTCCTGTAGACTAACATACGCCCTCTTCATCGCCGAAACAGCTTCAAACACTTCGCCTAGCAACATTTCCATCTCGATTAATCTATCCGTTCTCAGCTCCAAGCGGTCATTTTTGCTTTTCCCTCGCCAATTCTTCAGCTTATCTTCTTCTTCTTCTTCTTCTTCTCTTCCTCCTCCTCTTCCTCTTCTTCGGTTTTGGAGTTATCGTCGTCAGAATCAGTCCCAGCATGACGGTGGGAGACATCATCGGCGTGGCGAGTGGCAGCCAGGGGGTGGAGCAAGCAGGAAGCGGTGACGCGTTGGATCAGATCGGAGAAGTTGGAGACTTTGGTTGCCATTTTCTTGAAGCTACCTTTGCTAGTGTAACTATGAGTCGGAGAGAAAGAGGGTGAGTTTTAGTCAACGAGTCAATGCACTGCTGGCCTAAATTGCGAGACCAGACATATTGCTTAGGGACCACAAAGGAGGGATCTTAATAATTTTCGGGAACAGTAATCATAATAAATTTTGGATTTTTGTGATAAAATTATTTTTCTTTTTAAATTCGTCTTTAATTCAATAATTTAATAATTTAAATGTAATTTTTATTTTCAATCCCAACTCATTGGGGAAAAAAATATCTTTGGAGTTCAATTTCTATGCAATGCCAACATAAGGTTAAAAATAATATAACAGTGTGACTATATTTTGGTCAGGTGACCATCTAATTTTATACATGAAAACAAGCACAACATTCAATATTGCTAACACTAACAAAGAATAAAAGGATATATGCCTAATCTTTATAAATTATATATATTAAAATTTATAATATTTTAAAAGATAAACGTACGGTATAAATTTTTATTATAATTATTTATAAAAATTGGGTTTATTTAAATATTTCCTTACAATTTTACCTTAAAAATATACAAACCAATAAAATTCATCATTTCAATCAAAACTTAAAAATACTAAAGAGTACTCCGTAGACAACAAAATATACAAAATATGAGAATCAAAATATGCATATGCCAAGAAAAAAAAAATGAGACAAAGCAATAATCAAATTTCTTTTTTTTTTTTTTTGGTGAGATCTTTTTAAAGTATGAGAGTAAAATATTCAATCCCTAACCTATTAGTTAGACCATTGTTCCCTACTTGTCCAGTGCAATATCAAAGTCATATTACCATTACACCTAAAAAGAAAAGCTCAAAACTGTCTATGAATTATTAATAAACAATATGAAAGGACAAATACTATTACCAATATATGTATGTCCAAATTATGAGCAGCAAAGAAAGAGAGAGAGTGATCCTACAAGACAGACCTGTTTTTCTTTTGAGTGATCTGAAAATCAGAGCGGAGAGACATTTTGATCGGAGCTTTGGCCACCGCTTGATGATCTCGGTTGAAGGGAACAGCATGCCATCGGGGTAGATCAGTCGCTTCATTGTCATAACAGAACATCTCATGGTCATCATATATCTTGTTCTTTCTGGAAATCAAAACAGTTAGAGATTACACAAATATATTTATATATATATATTTATATATATTTGGGAGTTGGACAGTATTCTTTGTTACCTTGAACCATCTTTGAATGGCCGCAGTAATAGATTTGGGAACATGGCTGAGGATTTTTGAGAGAGAAAGAGATGAGATGAGGAGAGGAGAGGACACTGTATATGAAGCTTGAATTCTTTTTTTTTTGGTAGATTATATGAAGCTTGAATTCACTACTGCAGAAAAGATGTCGAGATCCCTCACTACTTATAAGGGTTTTCAGCTCATCAATAATATGAGAGTTCTGCAACCTTAGGAAACACTACTAAGATCACTACTAATAGGACAAGGAGAAACTGCTATAGGTGCTTAATATCATGCATAAAGCTGATGATACAAACGTTCAAATGAATACGAGTTGGATGTCCCAGCAATCCCACCCAAGAGGGAAGGGTTCCTGTCAGAACACTGATGAGGTCTCTCCTTGGCTCGTCCAAGACCCGACAGAGTAGATGAAAGATGAAAGATTACGGCATATATATGATTTTCTATAGCACATAATTTCTTGCATGATACAATGAATATGGTTTTGATTGAATCATGGCATATAAACTACTTTTATACAATTGTTTTGTCATCTATGAATGTGATTGTAAGGTTTCTACCAATACGAGTATAGGTGAAAAGTTACTACTAATACGGTTGAATGATAATTTTTCTATTTTCTATATTGAGTATTGATATTCGAATCTTATTGACTACGTATAACTTATCAATTGATTAGAAGTATTATGGGTTGGTTGTGACCGGCCGATATTGCTGAATTAGAATTTGGAAGATTATATATTCTGTGTTGGTAAGGATAATAGTAACTTAATTTGATTAAGTCCTAATGAGTTTATACACGAATAAAACAAAAAGATGATCTTAGTTAACAAAAATTATGAAACTTCTCACTTATTTTGTATTCATAAAATGGGAAGGGAAGGGAGAAGGAAAGTAAATTGAATTTCCTTCTATCTTATTTAGTTAGGATAAGAGAAATAAATAAATACTCTATTCATTTTAAAATAGTTGTCATTATTAGACAAATTAAACAGATTAAAGACTATAGTATTTATGAAGTTTTTAGAAGAAAAAGATCGAATTACTATAATTGGAAACTTTAGAATTGTTTAATATTTAAAATTAATTAATATTATAATTTAGTGAAATAATAAATAATAAGGGTATAATTGAAAAAAATATATTATTAATTTTATAGATAATTTGAAATATAACCGTTAGGAGTATTCTTTATTGCATTAAAATTATTATTATATCTATTATATTTATTATTTTAACCATTAAAAAAAATATAAAGTAAGTTATATTTGTATTTTAATTTCATTTACTTCTTAATTCCTCCGAGATTAGAGGAGAAGATTTGTTTATGTGAAGAACTTTTCCTCTCAATTTACTTCTTTTCTACATTCACTTTCAACTAAATATAAGATTTTTCATCATTTACTTCTATATATGCTTTGCCTACTCAAATACTTTCATTTTTCACCCTAATTATGGGTAAACTGAACTATACAAATGAGCAACAAAGAGAATCAAACCAATCTACGATTTTGAATAAAAGGACTAATTGATTTAGAAAAAGAAGTTTGCAATAAGGAAAAAGCGTCTATATAATATTCACAATACTATGTTAGCATCTACAAGAGTTGTGATTACAAATTGTTCATAACAGAAGAAAGCTCCCATGTGAGTTTCATATTAGATAGTATATTGAAACGAGTTTATTTTAATATAATAAAAATTATTAAATATGTAAGATTAAAGTGGGGTTTAAGTGAAATAAAAAAAAATGATATATTATGAATATATGATCATGTTTAGAAATAAAAATTATTTAAATAAAAATAATTTTTTATTGAGATAAGAATGAGTATTCAGTCCACTTGCAGTCTACACCCAAGGTAGGTGCTATAGTTTGGGACAAGGTTTTGTGAATTGAGTTGGACCGCTCGATTGGACTGGTTGGACTGTGAAGTGATGCTCCTATTGGTTTGGTCATTTGCTTTGAGCCGTTTTCTAAAAAAACCATGCTAGATTGTGTGAACTGTATTAAGCTAACCGGTTCAATGGGTAAACTATTGAACATGTCGAGCTGCTACTGAACTATGCGATCTAAAAAAAGGGGCTAGCCTCGGTGCACCAAGCTCTCCCCGCCTTGCAGGGGTAGGGGGAGGGAATTGGTATGTACGCAGCCTTCCCCTGACATTTTGTCAAAAGCTTGTTTCTACGGTGGTTCGAATCTGTGACCTTTGGTCTTCAAAGGAGCAACTTAATCGTTGCGCCAAGGGCCGCCCTCTTACTGAACCATGCGATCTATTTCAGAAAATAAATTAAAGGATCAAAGTGGGATCTAAGTGATGTAAAAAGAGAGAGAACATAATGTGTTATTGTTGTAAATATGTTAAATTAGTGGAAGCTCCACTAATTATGGATTATATGGATATTCACCATTTAGTGGAGACACCACTAATTTATATTAGTAGAAGATGATGTATTCCACTAAATAAGAGCTTTATAAATAGAGTTATTCTCTAAGCTTGAAATGGACCACCATCATTTTTGTGAAAGAATTGTGAGAAAAGAAAGAGTGAAATTTGAAGAAATTCTTATGCAAAGAATAGTTAGAAATTTCTTATTTTGTAGATTTTATTCTAAACACTACCAAAATTTCATAACACGTTATCAGCACGAGTCTCTGCCGTTACAAAAGCCAGAAGACTAAAGCACGAGTCTCTACTGTTACACAAGTCAGAAGACACGTACACATTTATTGATCCCTATAGCTAACCTTGCTAAACTCGAATTTGTAGCCCTTGATATTTCTGGAAAGAATTATATGTAATGGGTTCTCGATACAGAAATGCATTCAAATGCTGAAGGCCTAAGTGAAACTATTCAAGAAAATAATAGTGCACCTGCACAACAAAAGACCAAAACTTTGATTTTTATCCGTCGTCATATCGACGAAAATTTGAAAATAGAATATCTTACTGAAAAAGATCCATATGTCTTGTGGGTAAATTTAAAAGAAAAATTTGACCACCTGAAGATGGTTGTACTACCCACTGCACGGTATGAATAGTTGCACCTGATGTTGCAAGATTTTAAAACCGTGAATGAATATAGCTCCACGATGTATAAAATTACATCTCAGTTAAAATTATGCAGAGAAAAAGTTACTGATGAAGATATGCTGGAGAAAACATTCTTCACCTTTCATGCCTCGAATATTGTCATGTAGCAATAATATCGAGAAAAATGGTATATAAAATTTACAAATTTAATTACTGCCCTCCTCATTGCAGAGAAAAATAATGAGTTATTATTGAGAAATCATGAAACCAGACCAACTAGCTCAACAGCACTCCCAAAAGTGAATGCTGTTGGTTGCAGTAGAAGCCATCGTTATAGTCGTAGTCGTGGTCGTGGTCGTGGCTATGGTCATGGACACGCTCAATATTTCTCTTATTACAGTCATAATCAAACTGTGAGAAATACTAGCCACCTGAAGTGGAATAGAAAAGATCATAAGGGAAAAGAAAAAGAAAAAGAAATGGAAGAAAAGTATGAGGATAAGTGTTATAGATGTGGCATAAAAGGTCATTGGTCACGTAACTGGAGTACGGTCAAGCATTTAGTGGAATTATATCAAGTTTCACTGAAAAAGAACAATAAAAATGTTGAAGCAAATTTTTCTCAACATCCAGTGAATGATATTGAGGATGATGATATTGATCCTGAAGATCTTAATATCAATATTACCCATAAGGATGTATCGATTTTTTTTTTAACACCCAGACGGTAGGATAGACCATTTAATTGGTGATAGCAGTGTCCAGAAGAACTAATGCCTCACTATGATATTTTTGAATTTTCATTATATTCTAATAATATTTACATTTGCATATATATTTTTGTTCAGATGGCTGTAGTTAATGATGATGTATGTATTATTGATAGTGAAACTACACACACCATACTAAAAAATGAGAAATATTTTTCTTATGTCAAAATGAGAGAAATAAATATTTATACGATAAACGGTAGTACAAATGTGATTGAAAGCTCCGGAAGAGTTGGTATATTGTTACCTGAAGGAACATCAATTACTATTGATAAGGCACTATTTTCTTTAAAATCTAGAAGAAATTTATTGAGTTTTAAAGATATCCGTAGAAATAGGTATCATGTTGAAACAAATGAGGAAAATGATATTGAGCATCTTTATATTACTCAAATTAATTTGGGTAAGAAATCTATATTAGAAAAATTGCTGTCTTTTTCTACTGACCTATATTTTGCAACAATACGTGCAATTGAAATTCATCATCTCATAAACCAGAAGTTTATTGATCCTACTACTTTTAGCATTTGATATGATCGGTTGGGTCATCCGAAATCTACCATGATGAGAAGAATAATTGAGAATACACATGGTCATCTCTTGAAAAATAAAACGATATTGACATCAGAAAAATTTTCATGTGTTGCATCTTCCTTAGAAAAATTAATTATTAGACCATCACCAGTAAAAGTAGGAGTTGAAAGTCATACATTTCTTGAACAGATTCACGGAAACATTTGTGGACCTATTGATCCACCATGTGAACCATTCAAATATTTTATGGTTTTAATTTATGCATCATTCTGATGGTCACATGTGTGTTTATTATATACTCGCAACCTGACGTTTGCGAGATTACTTGCTCAAATAATTAAATTACGAGCACAATTTCCTGACCATCACATTAAAATTATCCGTTTAGATAATGCTGTTAAATTTTCATCACATACTTTTGATGCATATTGCATGTCAATTGGAATTAATGTTGAATATCCTGTAGCTTATATTCATACACAAAATGGTTTTGCTGAATCTTTTATTAAAAGATTACAATTAATTACTAGACCATTATTAATGAAAACAAATCTCCCAATATCTGTTTGGGGACATGCTATTTTACATGTTGCAGCACTTATACATATAAGGCCAATTAGTTATCATAAATTCTCTTATTTGCAATTGGCTTTTGGTTCAGAACTAAATATTACTTATTTAAGAATTTTTGAGTGTGCCGTATATATTCCAATTGCACCAAACCAACGTACAAAGATGGGTCCTCAAAAAAGAAAGGGGATATACGTTGGATATGATTCTCCCTCTATTATCAGGTATGTTGAACCCTTGATAGGAGATGTATTCACAGCAAGATTTGCTGATTGTCATTTTGATGAATCATTATTCCCTAAATTAGGGGAAGAATATAAACAGTATAAGGAAGATCTTGCTTGGATAATATCATTAAATTATTTTGATCCATGCACAAGCGCATGTGAACTTGAAGTTTAAAAGATAATTCATTTGCAAAGTATCACAAATCAAATGCTAGACGCTTTTGTTGACTCCAGAAGAGTTACAAAATCGCATATTTCAGCTATAAATACTCCTATTCGAATTGAAGTTCCAGCAGAACAAAATATTATACCTATAGCTGCTGAGTCAAAAGCATGTTAGAAGTGTGGTTGACCTCTAGGTTTTAAAGATAAAAATTCTCGAAAGAAAAGATGATTAAATGATCCAGATGATTACATTGAGAAAAAGAATGATAAAAACTAAGAGAGAACTGATGACAAAGAACCAGAAGTTGATGGAAGTAACACTGAAATTTCTATCAATTATACCACTTCCAGTAGAAGTTGGAATCAGATAAAAGCAATTATTGATAATATATTTGCATACAATATATCTCTTGATGTTATACAAGATAATGATGATCTTGAATCAATATCAGTTGATGAATGTCGGCATAGAAAATATTGGCTACAATGGAAAGATGCGATTCAATTGGAGTTAAATGCACTGAAAAAACGTGAAGTCTACGGATCTACAGTTCGAATACCGGAAGGTGTAAAATCTGTTGGCTACAAATGGATATTTGTGCGAAAGCGCAATGAAAATAATGACATTGTACGATATAAAGCACGGCTAGTAACCCAAGATTTTTCACAAAGACTAGGTATTGATTATAATGAAATTTATTCTCCTATTGTTGATACTATTACACTCCGATATCTTATTAGTTTGGTAGTACATGAAAAGATAGATATGCGCCTATTATATGTTGTCATTGCTTACTTATATGAAAATTTAGAAAATTACGTTTACATGAAAATCCTCGAAGGATTTTATATGCCTGAAACATATAAACATTATCCTCGTGAAAATTACTCTATCAAGTTGCAGAAATCATTATATAGCCTGAAGCAATCTGGGCGCATGTGATTTATGATAGTTTGAAAGAAAACAGAGAGCATGCTCGCGGGAACGGGAAAAAAAACAGAGAAAAAAAAAATCAAAGAACAATAGCAGCATGGAAGCATTTAGACCATACCTTTGCATGCCTTAAACCTTTTAGGCTGTGAAAGAACGGATTGAACCATAGGGACAACCTCTTCTTGCCCGCTTGATGAAGCTTCCGGTTGAAATCCCGCTAACTTCTTACTTCACCTAGTTTGTATGAACGCCAAGCTTTTCGGATCACGGAATATTCCACTGCTTCAATCCTTGTTGGTGAAACAAAGGGTGAGGAGGAGTGGTCTCAATGTTCTTGATTTCTTTTGCTATTGATTAGCAAAACACCAAGAACAAGACAAGAGAAAAGAGACTCACGAGAGAGAGAGAGAGAGAGAGAGAGAGAGAGAGAGAGAGAGAGAGAGAGAGAGAGAGAGAGAGAGAAAAGCTTGAGAAAAATAGGGTTTTTTCTTCTCTAAGAGGCATGAGTAGTCTTAGCCAAAACTAGGTCTCTGATCTCTGATAACAATATCCTCCGAGATATGATATTTCAAACATTCGGATGTTATCAACAAAGTAAGTTTGGCTTAACCCTAAACTCTTCTGAACCGTATTTGGAAGAAACCCTATGGACCAAGTTATTGGGTCAAAATAATATTTATTATTTTTCTTGGACCCAAAAAACTCAAAATAATAAACATTAATTATTTATTTTCTGGGCTTGTAGAAATAACCCAATAAATAATTAATGAGCCCAAATGAACTAAAAATAATTAAACTTTAATTATTTATTTCTTAGGCTTATATAAATGACCTAATAAATAATTAAGCATGAATTATTTTCCTCTAATTTAAGCCCAGATTAATTTTTTAATTATTCAAACTGAACCTAGGCCCTGAATAATTAATTAACCAATTAAACCAAATAATAAATTTCTCTCAATTTATTTTTATTCCAATCCAATAATAAATTAGACTTCCTGAATAAAATAAAATCCTCTTTAACTGAGATCAATTTCTCAACCCAAAATTAATTATGACTTACGGGTTATTCCGAGGACCAAAAAGACACATCGTCTTGGCTATTAAAATGATCAAAATACCCATGTTATATAAATACCTGTATTTTGGATTTTAAATATTTTCTAATATCACCATAAGGAAATATTGACCCCAAAGACAATGCTGTGTTAGCAAAGTCTCCGACCTACAGTTGAAATGACTAAAATACCCCTCTACACATTGCCGTACATTTAGAGAGGAAAAAAATATACTAACACCTCTCTAAATGACATCTACCATTCTTAGGCTTCTAGTCCAATGACCCACAACTTCTTGGAGTGTTTCCGCTTTCCAAGGGAGTTACCTTAAAGCAAACATCCAAGTCATGTTTCCTAGGGCCCTGGACATTTTAGATCATTCAAACAACCACAATGGGTGATATTGTGTAGAAACTATCTTGTACAAGTCTATCTTAACTAACTAGTTATATATACCCAATATACAAGTATATTGGTTCTACCATAGAACCTCAACTATAGCATGTCAAAGTATATGCTTCTAGCTTCGTCAGACCACCAATTCATACTCAAATCATAGAGTACTAGTTCACGCTGTAGCAGTAGTAGTCTAGATTTCTACCATATAGTACTTTCAGAAACCACTACTACAGGTCCTGTTCTACGTATTCGAAATACGCTTATGTCATGAAGTGAGTGGACTACTCACTGGCTAAAGGTAAGCCATTCCGCATTTGGAATTCATAATATAATAACCTAAACATGATAAGATTCTCATTCTCATCAATAGGTCAAGAACAGATGTTTATGTGTTTAAATAACTCGTGATCCATATCTTATTGTGAAAGACCACCATTCACATGGATCAATTATTTAAACACAATGGATCTTTTCCAAATGAAATTGTGCACAAGTAAAAAGTAAATTCACAAACGATTTCTGAAAATAAATTTTTTTATTAAAATATTCGATATTTACATCAGAAACCTAGTCTATGAGGGCATACTTTCCAACAGTTCAATCGTCTTAGTGAATATTTATTGAAAGCGGGATTTCAAAATGACCAGGTATGTCCATGTGTTTTTATTAAGAAATCTAGTTCTAAATTTGTGATATTAGCTATATATGTTGATGATATTAATCTTATTAGAACTCCTGAAGAGCTCTAAGAAATAATTGCTTATTTAAAAAGAGAATTCGAAAGTAAGGATTTTGGTAAAACTAAATTTTGCCTTGGTTTACAAATTGAACATTTGGAAAGTGGAACATTTATTCATCAATCAACATATACAGTAAAAGTTCTAAAAAGATTTTACATGAACAAAATATATTCATTGAGTATTCTAATGATCGTCTGGTTATTAGATGTGAATAAAGATCCTTTCCGATCTCAAGAAGATGATGAAGAACTCCTTAGTCCTGAAGTACCATATCTCAGTGCAATTGGTGCATTGATGTATCTTGCTAATAATACACGACCTGATATTACATTTGCTGTCAATTTATTAGCAATATTTAGTTCTTCACCAATACGACGACATTGGAATGGAATTAAACAAGTCATTCGATATCTCCAAGGTACAATTAATCTCGAATTATTTTATTCAAATAAAACCAACCCAACATGGATAGGTTATGCAGATGTTGGTTATTTATCTGATCCACATAAAGCAAGTTCTCAAACGGGTTATCTATTTACGTGTGAAAATACTGCTATATCATGGCGTTCTACAAAACAATCTATAACAGCTACTTCTTCAAATCATGCTGAAATTATAGCCATTCATGAAGTAAGTCGAGAATGTGTATGGTTAATGTCAATGATTCATTATATCCGAGAAAGTTGTGGATTATCATCTATCAGAGATATTCTAACTCATCTTTATGAAGACAATGCAGCTTGCATAGCTCAATTATGAGGAGGATATATTAAAGGAGATCGAACAAAACATATTTCACCAAAATTCTTCTTTACTCATGAACTCCAGAAGAAATGTGAAATTGATGTGCTACAAATTCGGTCATGTGACAACCTCGCAGATATTTTGACGAAGACTTTACCGACTGCAACATATGAAAAGTTGAGATATAAAATCGGTATGTGTCGGTTAAAAGATTTAAAGGAATCATCTCATCAGGGGAGCAATAAATATATACATATATAATAGTGTACTCTTTTTCTTTTACTAGATTTTTTTTCACTGGGTTTTTATCTAGTAAGATTTTAACGAGGCATATTCTTTATGTAATGGACATCCAAGAGTGAGTGTTGTAAATATGTTGAATTAGTGGAAGCTCTACTAATTATGGATTATATGGATGTCTACCATTTAGTGGAGACACCACTAATTTATATTAGTGGAAGATGATGTATTCTACTAAATAAGAGCTCTAGAAATATAGTTATTCTTTAAGCTTGAAATATACCACCATCATTTTTGTGAAAGAATTGTGAGAAAAGAAAGAGAGAAATTTGAAGAAATTCTTGTGTAAAGAATAGTTAGAAATTTCTTATTGTGTAGATTTTATTCTAATACTACCAAAATTTCATAACAGTTATGAGTATATGATAATATTTTGAAAAATAAAAATTATTTAAATTATAATTTTTAAAACTAAAATAATTTTTTATTGAGATAAGAATGGATATTTGGTCCCCTTGCAGTCTACAACCAACGTAGGTGTTGTAGTTTGGGACAAGGTTTTTTGAATTGAACTGGATCGGCCGATTAGACTTACTGAATTGTGAAGTGATGCTCTTATTGGTTCGGTCATTTGTTTTGAACTGTTTTTTCAAAAAAATGTGAGTACATTATATTAAGTTCAAGTCTCTTGAGTGAAAAAATAAAATAAAATAATTCATTTTAGTACATTATATTAGTTATGATTTTAAATATTTATACGTTTATTAATTTGAATTATATTATATTATTAATTAATTTTATTTTTATAATAATTATATTTTTAAATTTTAAATTATAATATTATTAATTTAATTATAAATAAATTATTAAATAGTGAATCAATAAATTTTTCAGGTTTTGATGTAGTACTGAAGACATTGATATGGATTGACGAGGCATGATTCATGGGATCCTTAACCGATGAGCTGGAGCCACTTTCCATTACTCACCAAGAGAGAGAGAGGAAAAAAAAACGGAAAGTGCCATTGTCATTTTTGATGTACTTGAATTGACATCTAATTTAGAATTAATTAGACTACTTCTAAATTAACTAAAAACTTTCAATATAAATAATTTTTATGTTTTGAGAAATATTATTTATTTATAAAATATTATATTTTGTTTCTTAACTCCACATTGGCCTTGATCACATATATTTTTAATTTTTTATTTAACTCAAATAAAATTTTCTCAAAAATGTTCTAATCCAAGTATATAGCCCATTTTTCTAGATCTTTTGCATGTATAAAGGGGGTTAATAGTCAACTCATCTAGTGGCACAACCAGAGAGGGGGAGGGGGAGGAGGAGGCTATGAGAGACGAGGTGGGAGGGGCAGCTGCCGCACCTCCAAAATTTTTTATACTCCAACACAGGGGTGGACACGGGTGAAATATGAGAGGGTCTAAATCTAATATTATTAAACTAGAAGGGTAAAGAATTGGAGGGGTTTATCCTGCTGTTCTTTTTTTTTTTTTTTTAATTTGCCAACAAGGGGGAAAAAAAAGGAATATCAAAGTTCAATTCTCAAAACATACAAAGGTAACTTTTCTATTCACACAATACAAAGAGATGTGTAGATGGGGGATTTTTGAATTGAGAAAAACATGTTTCAATTTCAATTTTGGATTTTGCTATTGGAAATGAGCTTCTGAATGTTATGACGAAAAGACAGATAGTGAAACTTTCTTTAAAACATGAGTTAAAAGGCTACTCCCATTTTGGCATTTATAGGTGTTTTCTTCTTCTTCATCTTTTTAAAATAAAAAACCTCAATAAGTGATTAAAAATGGACTTATTTGTAAAAAAAGGAAAGAGGGTCTTTTTCATTATGGCACCTTAGCATTTAAGGTTATTTTCATTTTAGTACCCTAACATTATCATTCTATTGCTTTTAGTACCTTGGCTAGTACTCAAAGGTAGCGTATTAGTTTTTTTTTTTTTTTTAAAGACATTCTCATCCCTTGAAAATTAAATTAAAATTCATCTCCTCTATGACAAATATTTTTATTTTCTTAATATAAAATATTAAAATGATAAAAAAAATAACATTAAAAATGACCCTAAACACCAAGATATTTTAGAGTCAATATCATGTAGTGCTACAAGCATTTTAATTTTAATAATTGATCCATCTTTTATATTTTTATCCAAATAATTTAAGCAAAGTTAGAGGAAGAAAGCTAAATATTTATATTACCTTTCAATATTTAAGAAAATAATAGATGTACTTATTGTGTTAACCCTAAAAACCAAAATCTCAGGGAAAAAAAAAAGAAGAAGAAAGTCACAAGCCCTGGTGTTGATCTGGAAGGCAAGATCTGGAAGAAAATCAAAGCTTTTCCAATTCGAGTATGTGGAGGAGAAGGTGGACAAAGAGAGGGACAGACAACAAGTGGCCATGGCAGACTGCGGGTTGGTGGAGCTGGCAAGATTAGTTGGACTAGGAGCATGCTAGTATGGATCCTTTACCTTATTCTCGCTCACACGCTATTTCTTATTCATATAAAATTGTCATATGTTTATTTTGTTTAAAAAAATAAAAGAGAAAAAAGAATAGCAATGTAATACGTGACATTTTGGAGGGGGAGGGGTGAATGGGGTAGAAGATATCCCCCACTCCCTCTCTCTCTCTCATTCATATCGAATTGTCATATATTTATTTTGTTAAAAAAAATTAATATAATACATCACAGTTACATATATTGATAAAGGATAGAGTGGAAGAGAGAATGAGATAGAAGAGCATGCGATGGTTGCACGGATTGATGGTGGAAGTGGCGGTAAGGGGCAACTGTCACTGCCGCCACTATCGCACCCTTCCTTTCTGTCCCTTACCACCATAGTCATTCCCCATTCGGCCACTGTTGCATCATTCCCCCTCTTTCGTTTGCTGCTGTTGCACCCCTTTGTCTTCCTCATCTCCAAATTTTCCATTTCCATTCCCCCTTCGCAGCTTCTTCCATTTTTTTCCTCTTCCACTTCCAAATTTTCTTCTTCTAATACTGCCCGGTTTAATTAAAGCCTCTTGCATCTTCTGCTCAAGTGTTCGACCTTTTTAATTTTTATTTTTTATAATAAAAGACATTATAAATATTTTACTTTATTTAAATCATTAGAGCGGAAGTATTAAAGAAATAACCAATTATTGAAATGACCAAGGATACGTTGATTAATAGAACATCAGTTAGCATCCACCTTGGATGAAACAACATAAGATAAGAGCTCTTTGCTGCATTTACTAATTGCCCAGACACCCTCTAATACTCATGCAAGAAACAGGAAACAACTCTTAAGCCTCTCCTTGATGCAGTGGTGAAATTCATAGTATCATCTGCAAAGCTCAATTGAGAAATAATAGGACATAACGAAGGCAAAGAATATGGGATGAAAATACCTCTATCTTAAAGAAAATTCAAATCCCCTTGCTAATAACCTCTGAGCAATGATGAAAAGTGAAGGAGACAAAGGATTCCTTGCCTCACCCGTTTTGTGGACTTAAGATGCCACGAGACTCAGTTTAATTACTCAGATAGAGAATCAGCAATTTTCTAGATAATTCTTTACCAAAACGGTAAAACACATATCAAATCCAAATTTAGATAGCACCAACAGCAAGATTTGTTAAGATACTTGTCAAAAGCCTTCACCATGTCCAGTTTCAGGATCAAATTTCCCATTGGATTTTTCGATCTAAAGAGCGAACAAGCTCAAAAGCCAACAATATATTCTTATATAGAGATCTCGTCCATTTACGATACCAGATTGATTTGGAGTAATGATCCATTGAAGAAAACCACACAATCTGTAAGCCAAATACCTTAGTAACCACCTTATTGCAATAGTTAAACAATCATAAATAATGTTTATATATTCGTAATTATTTTTATAAATTGTGAGTAATATTTAAATAATCATAAATGATGTTTGTAATTGATGTTGGTATACTAGGCGTACTTAGATAAAAAAATCTATTCAAATCTGAAATTATTTTAATTTAAGATAATTATAATTTAATAATTTTTGTTTCTTAAAAATAGTTGTTACATAATCACAATATATATTTTTTCTTTAATAATTTTATCATAAATTTAAATATTTAATAATTTTTTATTATTTTTAAATAAATTCATTTTAATATAGTTTTTATTTATTTACACTAAACGAGGCAATTGGGATATCCTTTCATCTACACATCTCTTGGCCCAAACCGTAAATTCTTACTTTGGCCCCTAGATTTGTCCCAGTGCAGATGCAAGTATTTTTACACGTATAACGCGTACACATCGTGTTATATTGAGAAGACAGAACACCACGATCAACGTAAAATCATTGGCTGATAACGTCCGGGAGCTGTTGATCTAGGAGGAATTGGCTTACATACATGCATTTCTGTGCAAATTATCTTTGACTACTTTTTCCAGAAAGAAAAGATGTTTCGAAATGTTCCATGGGTTGTAAGGATATCGTAGTAGGATCAGCTGCAAAAGTTAGCCAGTCATGCGCATTTGGACAGGAACAGTCCCCGTCTTTCAAATCCTTGATGCAGCTGCTCTATATGAGGGTATGCAGATAACATTATAGGACTCAGTCAAGTTTCGTCACACACTAAGGGAGGGTTTTTTGGTGGGTTTTTGATCGAAATGGATCAAAATCTATTTTCAACGCATTAATGGGGTGAAATTGGGGCTATTGGCGCAAAAAGGATACCTCGTATTTTGCCAATGCAAGGTTCTTCCTCTAATAGCCCTTTGAATGAGCCGCTAGTAAGCGGCCGAAAAGTAGTACCTCGCATTTGCTAAACGCGAGGTATACTTGAACCTTTTGTTGCGCAAACGCGAAGTACCACTTTTGTTTTTGTTTTTTAATATATTTTATTTTGTGAGTTTTTGTTCTCATTTTTTTTATGAAGTTCTAAATTTTTATTAGAAGGAATTCATATTTTTTAAATAACACAAAATTATACATAAATTTAAATAATATATAATTAAAATTTATTAATTTAAATTTGACCATAACATTTAATATACATACTTTTATCACAATTAATTTTATTTATAATGATGTTGAAAAATAATTATTTTTTACAGTTAATTTTATTTATATTAAAATTTGAAATAAAAATTTATTTTTTAATTTAAAATTGAATTAATTTATAGTTAATTTAAATATTTTAATTTTGATATTTTTAATTTTAATATTTCTATTAAATACCATTAAATATTTAGCTAATTTAAATACTGAATAAATTTAAATAGTTAATTTATAATATTTAATTGTTGAAGAAAATTATAAAAATATAAATTCTCAACCATCTAAATACACTAAAATTATAGTGTCAACTATTTAAATAATATTTAAATTTAAATCTCAATTATCTAAATTTCATAATCCCCTTACATTTCATAATTCAAATAATTAATAATTTAACTGAATTCGAATAATGTGTGAAATGATACAGTTTTGAAAAAATCATTTAAAAAATTTATACTATATTTATCTTTAAAATTCTATTATTATTTTTATTAAATGGCCAAAATAAATCGAACTTATATAATTTTTAAATATAAATTATATAGTACAGATGCACTAGCTTTTCATGATGTCTCTTTTTTTTTTTTGAAATTTCTTTTTTCTTCTATTATGCATTTTATCATTTTGTGACTTTTTCTTCTCATTTTTTATGAAGTTCCAAATTTTTATTAAAAGGAATTAATATTTTTTAAATAACACAAAATTATCTATAAATTTAATATTTTAGCCTATTTAATGATATTTTTAAATATTTAATTTTAACTATAAATTATTGAATTAATTTAAATAATGATATTGTAACTAAAAATATTGAATTTAAATTAAAAATATTTATATTTAAATATTAAATAACGATAATATTTATAAATTTATATTTAATTTAACTATAAATTTTAAGGATATTTTATTTAATTGAAATATTGAATTAACGATATTTTAAATATTTAACTAAATCGAACTTATTGTTCTCTCTATAATTTTTAAATATAGATTATATAGAACATTGGATAACGATACTTTATTAATGCTATTTTGACTTTAAATTTGAATGTAAATATGATTGTTAATGAAATGTAATTCATAATTTCATTCACATTTAATTATCTTACTTGAGGTATTTGGTATTTGCGAATTTATTAGTATATATATATATATTTAATATTGGTTGAGTTGAGTTTTTAACATTGTCTCCAAATCTTTTGTGGCTTTATGACATTAATAGGTTATCATGCATGATTGGGAAGACATGAATTTCAAAACGCAATACAAACAATAAACAATAAACTTTATTACATATAAAATAATCTAAAAAAAATGATGAAAACTAGTCCCACAATGAAATCTTCGACGATTCCTTGGAGGTTGAACTCGTCTCCGAAGCTGTTCTTGCTGTTGTTCTTCAGGTGGTTCTTCTGGTTGTACTGCATCTTGCTCCTCATAATGGTGGGATGGATCGGGAATATCTATAGAATGCCTGTGCGGTATCCGAGACCGTCCAGTTGATGGGCTGCTAGCAAATTCATCAGTTGAAGATAGGTATCTAGTATCGAAGATTAGGTGCTGCAGAGTAATAAAATCAGCTTGTCTATCTTCAACTGCTGCTGGATCACCATGTTCATAATTGTATTCCTCACTGTGTACTGGTGAGTAGTGATCCTACACAGGAATATCAGATACAACACGTCTGCGTGCCCGTCTACCCCCTTTCTGCACCGGTGGTACTTCGCGATTGACTTCTTGCGGGATCGGAGGTATCGGATCAGCAGTGTAGCTTCGTCTGGCTGGCTCATAGGGTGGGTGGTTCAAACGACTTGTCTCACCAGCGGCAGTCAACGAACGAGTGGTGAGATCCGTTATTGATGTAAACACTCGTCTACTCACAGCATTCGCATTTTGATATCCTTCATTGCCAAGGTACAATATCCGATACATCGAATCAGCCTATATATATTTCGAAATGTCAATAAATTATTTGAATGTAAATTTTATATTTTTTAATAATATGTAAAAAAAATTACATACCAATATCTCTATCACCCCACTGCTCAATTGGTAGCCCGAATGATTAGGTTGCGTTATAGTCGGATTACCAATCAGTCGCCTAATATGAGTCTAATACCATGCTGCATAGTCAAGCGAAACTATATTTTTATTGTAACTGAATTGTCCAACCATTACTATTGAATGCATATCAACCCACTTTATGTGATGTATTGAATCAATTTCGGACCACCTGGCACCAATAGTTCGCATATCACGGGCATGCAAATTGTCACCGGTGTCAACTGCAACAGGTATTATCTGCACCAATCCAAATTGTCGCATGACTCTATCTGGGCAATGCACTTCTATTGTTTCCCAACAAATTAGGGATGTGATAGACGCCCAAATCCGTCGTCCATGAGTACAATACGGGAGTAAGGTAGCCAACATGTTCTCATCATAAGGCTGCCAGATAAACTGTATAAACGTAAACTGTCAGTATTAATAATAACTAACAAACTTGTAATTAGTGTTGAAAACAAAGTGGTTAAAGTAATACTTACATGATCATATTGCATCCTATCCAACTGATCACTATAAGTAAGAAGCACATGTGTCGGGGTGCGGGAAAGCTCTAATGGTCCCTCCCATGCTAATCCTCTCGGGACTTGTGAATCAACATTCTCAACTGGACGAACTCTAGAAGCTCTGATAGACGCTCCCAAGCCCACAACTATTTCAACATTAATAACCAACACTTAGGAAAATACTATATTTTATTATATATTTAAAATACTAATGTGTGTTTCATACCTGAACCAACAATAACGAGCCACTGATAGTATATGCTCTGTAGGATGTAACTTGCACAAACAACGATACAGACGAGCTAATACAGCACTTCCCCAACTAAGGGTGCCGGATACCTCCAAATCACGAATGTATTTTAAAAAGCGTAGATGTACTCTGTTGTCAGACTTATTCGAGAACAGAAAGCCACCAATGAGCTGCATAATACGACAACGAGTATGCTGACTTATCATTTCTGGCATTGCATCTGTAGGTAGTGGCTGACTCAAGGCTTTTTCGACTGAAATGATCTTCAATCTATATCCATCAAGCTCTGTCAGAGTCGGTCGAAATCCTAATAACTCGTCACACATGTCAATCAACTCTAAAGGTGTATGTACGAACCGACTGTTATAGATTAGATCACCATCTACACGTAATCTAAAAAGAACCTCTATATCCTGTAGGGTGATAGTAGCCTGTCCAACTGTAAAATGAAACGTATGCGTCTCCTGACGCCATCTTTCCACTAATGCTGTAATCAGTGGATGGTCGATTCTCATATAATATAAACGGTGCAGTCCACCAAAATCGGTCATGTCCATGAGCTGCTCAATACGGTGATCGAATGGTCGAGCTTCCCAAAATATACTATCATTCATCTTTGCAATAATAACGTCACTGTATAGCTGTCCCGCCCAAATATGTGATGACCTATATTTGTGCTGTAATCTCAATACGTCCGGTATAATAGGACCTGGATCCACTCCGTGAGAAGTAGGCTCATACATTTTGTCCTAATTAATAGAATCGATATATAGAAGTTAAAAATAATTTAAAGATATATAATCAACATACCAATTAAATGCAGAAATAAAATTATACACAAAATTAAAGATAAATAATTCGAATCACGAGGAAACATTATTAAAAATTTAGGTAACAGATAAACATTGTATCTAAATGAATTTAGCTAACATGATACATAATTAATCCATATCTAGTTCATTCTACAGCACCATGGGTATAATTTCTCCTATTGTGTCCACTGTGATGACATAGACCGCAACGAGATGGTGAATTAGAATTGCGTTCGTCCATCTCATTCCGAATATGTTCCGTCCGCAATATACCCCTCTGACGGTTCTTGAATCGGTGAGCAAATGGTGACACACTAAAGCCAGGATTACGCACGATAATTTTCGTGCGGAATGGGTCTGAACTGTGCTGTATAAGTCATTCTATATAATAGTGTCGTGTTTTCTGATGACACTAAATCCCCATGATTCAACCCCAATTGCTGACATGCTGCAAACGTGTGTGAATAAGGTATTCCATATATTTTCCATTTGCAACAGCTGCACGTCCTTGCCCCAATATTAACGTCATATAAATTACTTTCCTTCCCATACTCACGATATGGTGACACAATATTAAACATGCCTCGATTCTGATTAAAAGTCAATACACGGTGTGTTCTTCCTTTCATCTCATTCTTCACAAATTTGCCCCATATCCTAGAAGGGAAGTGAGATCGCCCATGATTAGCCTCCTGCCTATAGTCGTTGAAATATTTGACTGCTTTTTTGAATGAAGATTCCACAATCACCTTGATGGGTAGGGCACGTATCCCTTTGACGACACTGTTGAAATATTCTGTCAAATTGATTGTCATGTTACCACACCGATGTCCACCGTTATAAGTAAGCATCCATTACTCTTTCGGAATCAAATCCAATCACGCCTTCGCTTGTGGGCTTAACAAATTAATTTCTTCCATAATCTTAAAATTTTTTTGCTTTTTGCTTTGATCCCCAACTGCGTACATCAACTTTTTTAACTCATGCGTTCTGAACTTGCTGTTGAAGTTGCTCCGAATATGTCTAAGACAAAATCTATACACTGCCATTGGCTCTTACAAGATGGGTAGTCGATGAACTGTATTTACAATCCCAATGTGTCTGTCAAATATTAAACAAACTTTTCGATCATTTAACACATGTTCTCTTAGTAAGGACAAAAATCATCCCCAACTGTCACTAGTTTTTTCATTAACGACTGCAAATGCTAGGGGCAATATATGGTTATTGGCATTTTGACCCACAGCTGTTAAAAGTTTTCCCCTATATATACCCCTCAAAAATGTTCCGTCAACGCTGACCACTGGTTTCATGTGAACAAATGCATCAATACAGGGTCCGAACGCCCAGAAAACATATCCAAAAGTCTTAGCTCCATTGCTGTCCATCGGCAAGAAGTGCCATGCCACGACCGTACTAGGATTCACATCTTATAAGGCTTGCATATATCATGGTAGCTGTGGGAACGAAGAAGGCTAATTCCCATAGATCATCTCAATAGCGTGCTTGCGTGCATTCCATTATTTCCTGTACGACGGGGTGAAGTGCAATATGTTATGAACATGACTATTTATTTTGCTGACTTTTATCTCCGAATTATCCTGAATCATTGACATGATGTGTTTCGCCATGAATTTCGCACTTATATTTCGATGATTCCCGTCGACTATCCACACTAAACAAATGTTCTCTCCATGCCATCGAGTAATTTGTCACAAGCCACAACCTTTCTTTTTCCGTGCATGGATCCGCCAATAACATGGATGCTGTGGAGTTGAATTTTTACACTCGGTAACCCAGTATGAACTCTTACTCTCTAACACCGTAAACTCACGATCGAGCCTAATAGACCACGCTCGAACAACCCATAGTAACTCATTCTTATCCCTAAACCACATGCCAATCCTTAAGTCATTATTGGATTCTGACCATAAATCCATCCCCCGATCTAGATCCATGCCATCAGCTTCGTTTGCCATCTCTTGTGTAGTATCTAACCGGTCAAGATAGATTGAATATGGTGGATCGTACAAACGGACCGATTCAGATGATCTATTTGCAGGTTGTTACAATATAGAAGGACCGAGAATATCTTCTTCGGGATTGCCACCCTCTTCATCCTCATCGGGTGAATCATCCGCTGTAGGCCCATCAATGTTTGACGTAGGTCCTAACCTGTCCACTGTCACCTCTGGAGTACCTACCCAATTACGCTCTTGAGCTACCCAATCATCAACTGGAGTTACATCCAATGAAATACCAATTTCAGCTGTTGAAAATAATTGATGGCTCGTTTGTACTTGAACAGATTGAATCCGGTCATGAAGTTGAGGCATACCAAACCTAGTGGAAGTCGACATGATGTATTGATTGTTAGGTCCAACGACTGGAGTATCCAAAATTGATGTACTGAAAAGTGATTGGAAAGTCTCATTTCCAATCTACGGAGGATTGCTGGCTACAGTTGCTGGAAAATTTAAATCGAAGTTAGGCATGCTGATAGAAACAGTTGGGTTAAGTAATACAGTGAACGATTCAGTGATAGGAGTTGGGATATTATGCTCAGGAAGAGTTATTGCATTTGGAATCTAGACGATCTCATGGTGAACATGTAGATCAATTGGTTGTCCCTTCACAGTAGACGCATAGTACCATAAATTTTTCATATCATCGTCATCTGTTATAGTAGCGGTAGTAGACCCTGTCACTGTACCAAAAATAGTATTTTCCCTCATTGTGATTTGTAACTTCATAGTAGACGTGTCCAATCATCGAATAGCACGTATTTTGTTGACTAAACATCTAAAACTAACTCGATTTCAAACAATCAATGCCTTGCGAGGACCGGCCCGGCCCGCTCGACAGCCTAAGAACTGTTCACGGTCCGGTCCGAGCCAGGGGATAAAATCCCTGGCCCGCCACGGGTCGGCCCGCTTGGGCCCGTGGACTTCCCGCGACCCGATGGGCCGGCCCGCCTGACGGCTCTCTCTGCTTTTTTTAAAAAAATTTGGTCCTTTAATTTTTTGTTTGCAGTTTAACCCCTAAAACGGCTGAAGTAGTTTTTTTTTTGCAATTTGGTCCCTAACCCCCAAAACTCTATAAATACCCCCAATTCAACCCAAAACTCATCAACACTCTCCAATTCTCTCAAAGTCTCTCCAATTCTCTCCTATTTCCATTCATCTTTCTCTCATTATCCTCAAATTTATTCATTTTCTCTACAAAGAATATTAGAATATAATTTATTTTTGTGTTAATACTTTTTCAATTCATCAAGAAAGTCTTCATATTTTGGAAGATTGTTGAGTAGCGGAATAGTGGATACAAGAAGTAAAAAGCTCAAGTGCTCAACAAAGTATTGTTATTCTTGAATTTTGGTCATCAACAAATTAGTATTTCTTAATCTTACATTCTTTTATTTTAGCTTTATTAGTTGTTTATTTTTTTTAGTTATTTGTTTAATTTTTAAATTAATTTGTTATTTATATTTTTCAATTCTCTTATTTCATTATTTGTTAATACTTTTTTTTGAACTTTTATTTGAATTTTGATTGCTTATTTTTTTTTTAAGAAATAATGGATCCAAATCAATATTATCATTTTTCTTCATCCCAATCATCTGCACATTTTGATTTTAATATAGATCCAACTTTGAATTTAATAAATAATGAAATAGGTAATGAAGATGAAGGTCCTAGTAGGCCTAGTGTTAGTGTTTCACAATCACAATCACAACCAACTCCAATAATTAATCCCGACGCATCTAATATAGGCGAGGATGATGTTGAAACAACGGATGTTACAACCAAAGCAAAAACATCTGTGGTTTGGAATCTTTTTGAAAAAAATAATGATAGTGATAGGGCAACATGTAAAATTTGTAGAGCGGTATATGCACATAAGAAGGGAGGAGGGACGAGAACATTAGTTAGACATATGAAAAGGTCACATAATGATTGGTTAGAAAATTTACTTAAACAACAACAAATACGTACAACAGGAGGTCAAATGGTTGGTAATTTTCAATATGATCATAGAAAAAATAGAAATGCATGTGCTAAAATGATTGTTCAAACTAAATTACCTTTTAATTTTGCAGAAAATCCACATTATGAACAATATATGCAAAATAATTGTCAACCAGCATGGAAAAGAATTCCTAGAACAACATTAAAAAATGATATAATAAAGATAGATAAAGAAATGAAAGAGTATCTAATTGCTATGTTTGATTCTTGTAATTGGAAATTTGCTCTTACTTGTGATGGTTGGACTGCAATTACTAATGAATCTTATTTATGCATTACATGTCATTGGATAGATCATGATTGGTTAGTACAAAAAGAACTTTTTTTAAAAAATTATTTGAATATCCTCATGTAGGTAGTAGTATAGCTAGAATGATTACTCAAACATGTCGTGATTAAAATTTAAAAATATAATAAATATCCTAAAAATATTACAATGTATTTAATTTTATTTTTAGGATATTTATTATATTTTTAAATTTTAATCATTGTAATATTTTTAAGAGGTTTAGGCATCAAGTCCCCCTCTTATGTAATCTTTATTTTATTAATTAATAAAATAGGTAGGGGTCCAAGCCAAACCCCCCACCACTTCAAGGTGGCTTTTTTATAATTTTAAAAAAATTATGTTAAGTAGGGGAAAAAAAAAGAGGAATAAGCCACGGGCCGGCCCGCGGGCCACATGGGCCTAGGTCCCGATCCGGTCCGGTCCCAGGGCCTCTGGCCTAGGGACCGGCCCGCCAAGCGGACGATCCTCGAGCTGCGACGGCTGAATCGTGCAGCGCCCAATTACCATTGCTAGATATGGACCATTAAAAAAATCGTCGTGTAGGGTGCGCATAATTTCACAATCTCAATATAACCGTAGTCTTACATGTTCTTCTAATGACATTGTGTCTAAATAAATGATGCTGGATTTTTCTATTTAAAAAATAGAGCATGTTACAACTTTGAATTAATATATGAAGCAATATATTATAATCAGTATAAATCTATCTCAAATAGCTAAAATATTTGATATATGCAAAAAAATGAGTATTTAATATATTCCACACTAATTATTACCTATTATAAAACTTACTAAGATAATTAAGATTAATTATTCAAGAAGTTAACATATATTTAATTTAAAATCCCCAAATCCCTAAAACTCAAGATTTTCTTATTCTAGAAAAATAATTACTGGAGAAAACTACTTAAATAATGAAGTTAAACAAGATTTTGTATTATCAATTGTTTGTAAAAAATATAAAATTTCAAATCTCAGTGATAAGTGAAAAATTAAAGAAAATATGAAGGATCCTTATTAAGTTAATAGCTAAAAAAAATGTAAATAATAATTTTCATGCTTTACAAATATATTTAAAAAAATATTAAATAGACTATTCAAATGATATGTAAATTTTCGTGCTAAAAAAAAATATGTAAAATTTCATTCTAAAAAAATGTAAATATTTATTTTCATGCTATACGAATGTATTTAAAAAAAATATTACATAGACTATTCAAATGATATGTAAATTTTCGTGCTAAAAAAAATATGTAAAATTTCATGCTAAAAAAAAATGTAAATATTTATTTTCATGCTATATGAATGGATTTAAAAAATATATTAAATAGACTATTGAAATGATATATAAATTTTCAAGCTAAAAAAAATATATATAAATTTTCATGCTAAAAAAATATGTAAATAATAATTTTCATACTATATGAATGTATTTAAAAAAAATATTAAATAGACTATTCAAATGATATATAAATTTTCAAAAAAAAAAATGTAAATTTTCATGCTAAAAAAAATATGTAAATAATAATTTTCATACTATACAAATGTATTTAAAAAAAATTAAATAGACTATTCAAATAATATGTAAATTTTCATGATAGAAAAATATGTAAATAATAATTTTTATGCTATATGAATGTATTTAAAAAATATATCAAATAGACTATTCAAATAATATGTAAATTTTAAAGCTAAAAAAAATATGTAAATAATTACTATTTAGATTATATATATTAAATTATATTTAAAAATTAGATTAATTTTCAAATGTATGCATTACTTATGGAATTCTATATAAAATATCTAGCCGCATAAATTTTTTTTACAATTTGAGGAAATTAATTTATTATTTTAATAAAATTTTAATTATTAAAAGTATAAAAAAGTATATTTTATTTAATTTAAGATTATCTTATTCGTTTAATACATTATAAATATCACAATATACAATAAATATATTTACAAAGTATAATTAAAATATATAATCTATACACGTTTTAAACAATTAAATTAAATAATTAATTTAACTACACAATTTAATTATAAATATATAATTCAACATATATCACATCATTATCAAAAAATAAACTATACAAAAAGTTAATAGATAATATCTCTATTATAATATTTTAAAAAAACTTGTAAAATATATGTCAATATATATGTATTCCTACGAACATTTTCTCTGACTAAAATTCTTTTTGGCTCCCTCCCGTGCGACTATTGATCTCTTAAGAGACCCAGCAAAAATTTTAAAATAGGCAACGAAATTGAAAAAAAGAAAAAAAAGCAGAGAATAGAGAATGATAAGAAGCAGCAGAGAGCAGAATGAGAGTGATGACTGAAATGGCAAATGTTGTATGTATATATAGGCGAACGGAGGAAATGAAAAGTGGCTCCTGAAATGGGCATGAAAAAAGGGATCAAAAAGCCGTGAAATGGGAGCGGAAAAAGTGAGTCAAAAGCCGTGAAATCACGTGGCTCTTTGAAAAGGACTGAAAAGTCAGACTTTTCATCCTTTACAGAAACCCACGAACTGCTGTCGGAGGGCTGTGAGCACCACGAGTTTGCAAAACCTGAAGTGCGCTGGTACCTCATGTTTTGCAAATATTCTCTGTATCAATGGAAAAATTTTCATTCTTATTAATGCGTTGAAAATGAATTTTGATCATTTCGATCAAAAATTTCGTTTTGGTTAGGTGGTAACGGAAATGGACACCAGGAACAGTTCAAATTATTCATGCAGAAAAAGGAGGCCAATCGGCCTGTAGCGATCGACCATCAAGGTAGAGGATTCTATATATTTTCTTGTCCTCGTAGAATTATTGCATTGAATCCACGGTATTGGTAGGTTGGAGTGCGCCGCTTTTACCAACATGGTGCGTGCAGGGATCGAAGGAGATGTTAGATCACAAAAGGATTTCCGGTGTGCTGGTAATTTCTGGCCATGTGAACCAATAAATCTAGACCCTTTCCCCCCTAGCAAAGTACAATGAACCTCTGTACTCCTGGGATTTTCTTTGACAAGAAATTAGTGTAACCAACACGCACTCGACCTAGGAAGTGCAAGAACAAATAAATCCGGATCTGGTTCCCCCCCCCCCAATTATGATTTCTGGAGTCCACATTAGGATTATAGATCTTGAGAGATGGAGCTGGTACGATGGATATGCATTGCATCGATCCATAGTACAAAGATTGGATGTTTGGTAAGAAATGTTGTTGTTCCCTTGTAGCATGTTAGAGAACAGCCAGATACGTCCATGTCGTGTATGGAATCCATGCGGGTAAAAGAGGGGAACAGTAGGGTGGAAATCAACTTCATCTTGCTAACTTCTTAGAACAGGTGCTTGGAGTGGAATCTCTGTAGCATGATAGGACTCTTGAGATGGATCTGGTAGGATGGATATGCATTGCATCGATCCATAGTACAAAGATTGGATGTTTGTTCAGAAATTATATAAGAGAACAGCCATATACGTCCATGTGGTGTATGGAATCCATGCAGGTAAAAGAGGGGAACAGTACGTGAGTGGAAATCAACTCCATCTTGCTAACTTCTTGGAACAGGTGCTTGGAGCGGAATCTCTGTAGCATGATAAGACTCATATTTCGATTGTAAGAATATAATTATTGATTTTAATAATTATAATTAATTTAAAAATATAATTATATTTTTTTAATGGAGTTCCTAATTAATTGAATAACAATAAATTATACATACTTATAATTTATCAATGAAAAATTTATTTGAGATAGATTAGGATAAGTGAAAATAGTTATATTCAACTATACTCATCTTGTTCTATCCGAATTTATATTTGAAATAGAGTTAAATTTATAGATATTGTTGGAAATAACCAACTATATATATTAGTCTAATATTTTATATCAAGTTACGTGATAAATAACATTCTCTCAATTTTTGTGAGAGTTCACTCTTTACAAAGAGAGATAAAAATATGATTAACAATTCTTTGGTCAGCAGAGTATAGTAAAGAAAATATAGGGGTCTAGAGTATTATCAGAAGGCTAAAAACTTATCGAGTCGTATTTTTAGAGATAATATCTACGAAGGTACAATTCGTTTCTCACTTATTTATAAGATTTAATCTAGTTGATATATAAATATATTGATCATATTATTAACTGGTATGAGAGCCAGGTTTGATATATATTTTTGTGTTGAGATTAATTCTTTTATACATATATTTAATTGAGTAGTGTAGGAATAATACATTTATATTTATAGTGAGATGGTTTGATTAATTTAAAATAATTTTATAGTTATAAATTTTTATTCGGTGAATATGAATAAAAATTATGGAGTCTTATAATAAAAGAGGTGAATTACGCCTCTATATTTTCTTTTTGGGTTATTTTTATTATTTTTATTATGTTGTTATAAAAAAAATGTTGTAAATATTCTCGAGCTTAGCTTGGAAGAACATGAAGACGAAAGAACGGACGACAGTAGCTTTTCAAGGTGTCGCAAGGTTTGGGCATCTATTGCCGAGGACCAGATGTTGGCTAGACTAGCGTCCAAGCTGGGCGAGCTGTGGCCTAGCTGGGCCAAGGCCAGAGGCCATGCTGGGAAGTGCAGCCCAGGGCACCAATGGCCATGCCAGGCCGGACCAGAGCTGGACTGGTGAAGTCTGGTCCACATGCCAAGTTCGGCCTAGTGGACTATTGGCCTGATCCCAGCGGGCTAGCAGCCTGGCCTCTAGGCCTGGAGCTTGGGCCAAAAGCTTCTCTTTATATTTTCGAAAAAGAGGAAGGAAGTGGCAGAGTTGGGATTATCGTAGAAGATTGAAGTTGACTATTTTATTAGTTAATTAAATTTTTAATTGTAATTTTATAATTTTATTTTTGAATCTAGGTTGGTTATAAAATTATTTTTATTTTTATTTTATAATTTTACTATTTAATTTTGATTGAATTATATATCATTCATGTTAACATACTATATAATTTGTATTAATACTGCTCTAGATACTATTTAGTTATGTATAACTAAATAATTTTTTATTATTAAAATTTTAAAAATAAGTGTGTAATGGTTAATTTTAACTAACCTTAGACCTCCCCAATCAGCTCATTAGTAAAATTAATATTTGCTTCGTACCATTTTAAATGGTCTCTCTATGAAAATGCTATTTTATATTGATTACTAGATTGGGCCTCAAAAATTTATTTTTATTATTATTATTATTATTATTATTATTATTATTATTATTATTATTATTATTATTATTATAAGTTTAATTCATTCATTATTACTCTATAAGTGATGTGATTGGATTGAAAACTTTTTTTAAAAAAATATATGAATATAGGGGTTACACTTAATCAAAGACATTATACGGACTTTCTATAGAATATCCAAATAATATATCTATGATGGCCAAATATTAACGATACTAAAATTAATATTGCATTTAGATGCAGAATATATTAATTTTAGTAGGAGGGTCTAGACCTAATGTAAGTTTCATTATTATCTCCTATAGAGGTACATGTTACTTTGCGGCTTTAGGTTGTAGATTCTGACTTAACTATAAGTTACATTAATATCTCCTATAGAGGTACATGTTACTTTGGAGTTTTAAGTTATTGTAATTTGATAGTAATTTTTATTACTACTTAAAATAATATCATATTGATCATGCATCATGTCATAATATTTTGACCATACATAATGGTATTATATTGGCTCATATGTTTTATTTTATTTAATTTCAAAAAATGACTACCAACGCTTTTTCCTTAATCTTAACAAAGAACCAATTGGTTAGAGAAAATTTTATTGATTAGAAATAGAACTTCATAATTGTACTTATTGCCGAGAAGCTCAAATACGTTCTAACTGAATCATATCCTCCTAAACCAACTGATTCGTCCACGTTCGAACAAAGGGAGGTTTATGAGAAGTGATTGAGTTCTGATGAGATGGTTCGCAACTACATTTTAGGATCTATCTCAAATGTGTTGCACCAAAAATATGAGAACATGGAAACCGATTCAAATATCATGAAAAGCCTCCAACAAATGTTCGAGTACAAAGGACTACAAGCCCGCCAATCAGCAATAAGATGCATAATGAATATGCACATGAAACCTGGAATGTCCGTGAGAGATCATATGTTAAAATTGACCGCTCAGTTTAACGTGACAGAAGTCTTAGGAGCTAAAATTAAGCCAAAGACTCAAGTTGATATAGCTCTAGAAACTCTTCCAGAAATATTCTCGTAGTTCAAGGTTAATTATAACATGAATAAGATGAAAATGTCTCTTACAGAGTTAATGAAAGAGTTTGAGAGCGTCGAGGCTACCCTAAAAGTGGAAAGTGACAACGCTCTTGTTGTGGCTCGTATTGGATCTTCCTATTCTAATCCCAAAGGTAAAGGAGAAAATAACAGGAAGAAAATTAACAAAAAGGGCCTAAGTAATAGATTAAGAAGGCAAAAGCGGATAAAAAGCCCAAAGGCAAGTGTTGTCACTGCAAGTAAAAAGGACATTGGAAGTCTCAGTGCCGAAATTACTTAGCCAAACGCAAGCGGGGAATTGCCTACATTGAAACTTGTTTAGTGGTTGATTCTACAAATACTTGGATAGTAGATTCTGGAGCTACTAATCATGTTTACAATTCATTGTAGGGGTTCCAAGTAACCAGACATCTCAATAAAGGAAAACATACTCTAAGAGTTGGCACATGATTAGTGATATCTACAAGAGTTGTTGGAGATGTTTATCTTTGTTTTGATAATAAACATTTGGTTTTGAAAGATTGTTATTATGTTCTCGACATTTATCGAAATTTGATTTCAGTGTCTTTGTTATTCAAACAAAAATATTCTATTAAATTTTATAAATTTTTAATAGAGATATTTTTGAAAAACTCCTTAATATGTCGTAGAAATTTAAATAATTATATGTTTGTTTTAAAACCTTTCAACAGTTTGTTATATCATACTGAATCTAACAAATGCATTAAGTTATCTCATACTAATGAGACTCTCTTATGGCATATTAAATTTGGTCATATTAATCTAAATATGATTCAAAGACTTGTAAAAGAAGGTCCTTTAAGTAATTTAAATGTGGAACCTTTTCAAGTTTGTAAATTTTGTTTGGAGGATAAAGTGACCAAAAGATCCTTTCATTCGAAAGGAAATATAGCCAAGGAAGTCTTGGAATTAGTGGACTCTAACATATGTGGAACAATTAATGTCCAAGCTAGAGGTAGATATGAGTATTTCATTACTTTTACGGATGATTACTCAATATATAAATATATTTATCTAATGATTTATAAGTCTGATGCCTTAGAAAAATTCAAATAATTTAAGGTAGAGGCTAAGAAGCAATTAGGTAAGAACATTAAGACACTTCGATGAGATCGAAGTGGAGAATATTTATCTTATGACTTTAGATCATGCTTATCAGAAAATGAGATTTTATCCCAACTAATCGCACCAGACACTCCTCAACAAAATGGAATTGCAGAAAGGAGAAATATGACCTTGTTATACATGGTCAGATCAATGCTTGGTTTCTCGACACTAGGCACATCCTATTGGGGATATACTATACAAACTGCAAGATATATATTGAATATGGTTCCATCAAAATCTGTCCCTAAGACTCCATCGGAATTGTGGAATGAGTGGAAGCCTAATTTGACACATATCCGAATTTGGAGTTGTCTTGCATATGTGCTAAAGGAAAAAATGGATAAAATAAAATCAAGTTCAAATTTATGTCTGTTTGTTTGGTATCCAAAAGGAATAAATGGATACTACTTCTATAGTCTTCAAGATAAGAAAATATTTATAAGTACAAATGTAATTTTCTTAGAGGACAAGTACATAAAAGAACGTGAATCCAAGAATAGGGTTATTCTGGAAGAAACTAAGGAAGACAATCCCAAGCAAATAGTTATAGAAATCCATACCTAAGATTCACATCGTGGATTCATATCTATGCCACTTAACATGATAGATTTCAGTGAGAGAGAATAAGATGTTACGCCTTCTATACTTATTGGCTTTTCGGCATATAGAGTGGAAGAACTTTCTATCCCTATTCAAACTCCAGTCGTTGAGGAATTAGCAAAATAGGATCCAGTCAACGAGGAGCTAGAAAGTCTAATCATCCAAAAACATCCATACCTTAGACGTAGTAGGAGAGTCATTCGACATCCCTCTAGATACTTACTCTATAGGGAGGCTTTTCAAGCAATCTCTATTGAGGAAGAAGAGGATCCTACTACGTAAAAAGAAGCTACAGAAGATGTAAATGCGGGTCATTGGAAGAGTGTAATGGATTCAAAAATAAAATTCATGTACACTAACTCCGTCTGGGAATTTGTGGACTTACCTAATTTGGGTAAAACCTATTGGGTGCACAAGGGTCCACAAAAGAAAGAGAGAAGTAGACGAGAAAGTAAAAACTTTTAAAACTAGATTGGTTGCTAAGGGTTATACCCAATGAGAAGGTATTGATTATGAGGAAAACTTCTCACCTGTGGTTATGCTAAAGTCTATAAGAATCCTCCTATCTATTGTAGCTCACTTCGACTATGAAATATGACAAATGGATGTCAAGACAACATTCTTTAATGAAAATCTTGACAAATATATCTATATGGTACAACTAGACGGTTTTATCCAATAAGGTCAAGAATATAAAGTTTGCAAGTTGAATAGGTCCATTTATGGATTTAAGCAAGTGTCTATATCTTGGAATATCAGATTTAATCAAGCTATTAAAAATTATAGTTTTAGTCAGCATCCTGATAAATCTTATGTCTATAAGAGAATTATAGATGGTAATGTGATTTTTCTCATATTATATATTAATGACATCCTTTTCATTAGTAATACTGTTGGGACATTAACATCGGTAAAAAAAAAAAAAAAAAACTAGTTGGGTAAACAGTTTGATATGAAGGATTTGGGAGAAGTAAGTTATGTTCTAGGTATTTAGATCCTTCGGGATAGAAAGAATAAACAAATTACTTTATCCCAAACTTCATATGTTGACAAAATACTAGCGAGATTTTCAATGTAGAATTCCAAGAAAGGTCAATTGCCTTTTAGACATAGAATTCAGTGATCGCAAAAGTATAGTCCTAAAACTCCTGATGAAGTTGAGTACATGAAACGAGTTCTTTATGCATCAATTGTAAGAAGTTTCATATATGCTATACTTTGTACTTGTCCAGACATTTGTTATGCTGTTGGAGTGGTCAATAGATACCAGTCAACCCCATGACCGGAATACCTGGATAGCAATAAAGCATATAGGTAAGTATCTTCACAAAACTCAAGAATACATGCTAGTTTACTCAGCTCTAGACTTGGAACCTACAGGATAACTGATTCTAATTTTCAAGCTTATAGGGATTTTTGCAACTCCACTTCAGGCTCTATTTTCACCTTAGATGGTGGTGCAGTTATATGGAGAAATATCAGACAATCTTGTATTACTAACTTTACAATAGAAGTTGAATATGTTGCAACTTGTGAGATAGCTAAAAAAGTAGTATGGTTGAAGAAGTTCTTGATAGAACTTAAGGTGGTTTCTTCAAATACTAAAGAACCATGCATCTATCAGCATGGTAAATACATTGAACAAAAATATCTTCTACTTAGGGAGACTATTCAACGTGGAGATGTAGAAGTATGCAATATTTTCTTTTGCTGAAAATCTTATTGATCCTTTTACTAAAAGTTTACTTGTAACAATTTTTGGAAGTCATATAGAACGTATGTGTATTTCTAACTTGTCTCATTTATTCTAAAACAAGTGGGAGAACTTGTTAGATTTGCCCTTCGAGTAAATACAATATTTGTATTTTGAAATTAAATAAAGTATGTTTATATATATATATATATATATATATATATATATATATATATATAGAGCCTATTTTGTCTACGAATTATTTAGATATTATAAATCAAGTATTTATTTATTAAACACAGAAAGACTTGATTTATAATTTAATTCGAAATAAATTATCCGTGATTTAAAATAAATTTGGATTTGATGAGATCGTCTTAATTTTATTGAAGTTTGTCTTTGACTTTGGTAATAAAATTAAGAATATATTTTGATATATTGGATAGACCATCAATGTTTACTTTGTGGAACAGACCATACAAAATAAATATTAAAAGATTGTCGTACATAATACCTTAATCCTGAGTAAATAATGATCTATATTTACTAACTTAAAGTTCCATGAGTTACCAATGAGTGAGAGTAATTTAATAATCAATATCTCGGTATCTTGAGAATTAAAGTGAAATAAATATGGAATAGTTATTCTACAATATAGAATCCGTTACCTTTAAAAGACAAGATCATTTCCTCATGAGTTCTTCTAAGAGACAGTTAAATCTAAGCTTCGTAATTCAATAGTGTCTATTGAATTCAATTTATAAGTGTGACGTGATCACATGATACTGTCAAATTGATGATGAAAATTGAGGATTTAAATGAGGGGTACTGTAGTCATACTGCCTCATTCAAAGTATTATGTTGATCGACGGAGGTAATTTGTTAGATCGATCAATCATAAGGATATAATTATTTACTCCAATAATTGCAATCAGTCTAAGAGTGCAATTACATTCTTTTAGTGGAGTGGAACGTAATTAATAAATTATTTTTGAATTGACAAAATAATTTATTGGAACTTAATCTAGCATGTGAATCATATTTATTTCATACTACACCTTTTGCAAGGGTAAGGATAGTTTTGTGCTTGTGACACCCAACCCTAAATGGCCCTAGAAATGGGAGAAATATATGGACTATATAGTATGAACATTTTTGCATATAAACATATTTGGCATAGCTTGAATGAATTTGTTTGAGTATGATTGTAGAAGAAGCGATGTATGAGATATCGTTATTTGAAATAATGACGGATAGAATATTTTAGCATATGCAATGTGTGTGTGTGTGTGTGTGTGTATATATAAAAGAAAATATAGTTAACTCTAAATTACATATTTAATTATTGAGTAGCGGTTAATTAATATAATTTAGGTAACTATTTATTAGTTGATGAATAATTACTTATTTATTTCCTTATTATATTTGAGCATTTGCTATTTATATTTATTAAATATTCATTATAGGATTGTTTCATTTATTTGCTTATGTATTAATTTTAGAAAGTATTTAAATATTATACTAGCAAGATTTTACTCGTATTTTATTTTATTCGAAGAGAAATTGAATTTCTTTAATTTAAATATTTTAGCCTAGCTAGGAGAATATTTAGAGGGGATTACTAGGCTTCTAGAAGCCTAGTAGCAGCCACCTAGGAGAAGGGAAAACCAAATTCTGGTGTAATTGAGAAATTATATTAAATGAATTATATATATTTTCAATCCTTTAATACTTCGGAAAAATTAGAGAATATTTTCTTTCCTATTTCCTCTCCTTGTGCCACCACCTAACTCTCCAAACCCACTAAGATTATGACAAATTAATTATAGGAAGCTTTTTAATTAGATAAAACCTAGAGAAAAATAGGAATTTTCTTAATTCTTTTTCTATTTCCTAAACCCATCATAATTCATCCATATAAAACCTATATAATCAATTTTTTTAGCCATTTTCGCCACCATTGAAGCATCATTCTTGGATTGAAAGCTTGAAGATTTAGGTTAAATCAAAGGCTAGAAAACACATTATTTCTTCTCTAAGAATGATCAAGGATGTTGAAGCAAGAGGCAATAGATGAATTATATTTCTTCCCTAGGGTAGAAAATGGCTCAAAAATATGATTATGTAGGTTTTATATAGATGAATTATGATAGGTTTAGGAAATAGAAAAAGAATTAAGGAAAATCCTAGTTTTCTCTAGGTTTTATCTAATTAAAAAGCTTTCTATAATTAATTTATCATAATCCTAGTGGGTTTGGAGAGTTAGGTGGTGGCACAAGGAGAGGAAATAGGAAAGAGAATATTCTCTAATTTTTTCTAAGCATTAAAGTATTGGAAAAATATATAATTCATTTTAATATAATTTCCCGATTACACAAGAATTAGGTTTTCCCTCTTTTTATTCTCCTAGGTGGTAGCTACTAGGCTTCTAGAAGCTTAGTAACCCTCTCTAAATATTCTCCTAACTAGATTAAAATTTTAAATTAAAGAAATTCAATTCTCTTCGAATAAAATAAAATATGAGTAAAATCTTACTAGTATAATATTTAAATACTTTATAAAATTAATACATAAGCAAATAAATGAAATAATCATATAATGGATATTTAATAAATATAAATAGCAAATGCTCAAATATAATAAGGAAATAAATAAGTAATTATTTATCAACTAATAAATAGTTACTTAAATTATTTTAATTAATCGCTACTCAATAATTAAATACATAATTTAGAGTTAACTATATATATATATATATATATATATATATATATATATATCTTATGCTAGAATATTCTATCCATCATTATTTCAAATAGCAATATCTCATACATCGCCAACGCACAATAATTCTTCCACAATCATACTCAAACAAATTTATTTATGCTATGCCAAATATGTTTATATGCAGAAATGCTCATGCTATATGGTCCATATATTTCCCCCATTTCTAGGGGGCATTTAGGGTAAAGTGTCACATTCTCTCCTTATTAAGAGAATTTCGCTCCCGAAATTCTTACTATATCATACCTCAAAGTATTTTCGGATATTTTTGCCTCACCCATTCCTCAGTTTCCCAAGCAGTATCTTATGTACCATGATGATCCCACAAAACTTTTACCCTAAGAATCCAATTATTTAGAAGAGTTTTGATACTTCAATCCAAAATCTTGAAGGGGTTCTCGATGTAACTCAGGCCAGGTTGCAGAACCAATAGTTCTTCGTTCAGCACTTGATTCGGATCAGGTTTATACTTCTTCAATTGAGGTAGGTGGACCATATTATGTTTCTCAATTGAACCATCCAGAAGAACAAAGCACAAACCTAACTAATGGATGCTATAATCTAAACCTAAGCCCTGACAAGGATAAGATCCTATACCGATTCTAGAGTACAAAGATAATGAACCAGCAGATAATTATCTCTATTTTTTGTAATCAATGCCTTGTGATAGTTGTTTTGCATTGCTTTCCTTGGTGGTTTGAGAAATTGGTGACTTTGCAATAATATGGATTGTCTTATTGTGATGGTTTACTATTGTTTAAACTTTATTCCTTTGATTCTTGCTCATTGGTAAACAAGTAATACCATCATTCGCGACATATTCCTACTTCTAGCGGGTTATAGATAAGGGTTAGAGTATTCTAACAAGTTTCTTATGCTTAGCTCTTACTTTCCAATGAGTTAAGTCGACACATAGCGTGCAACTTTTCATTCTTCATTCTAGGCCAACAAATCATTTTCTTCACATAGTCGTATATCTTTGTCTCTTCCGGAACTATAGTGCAAGGGCTTTTTGTGGGCTCCTTTCAAAATATTTTTTTCTTCAAATCTTCTTTATCTTGCACATACAATTGATCATGAGAATGCGTTACTTTATTGTTAACTATTCTAAGTTCTTGATCTCTTTCTTTCACTTCCTTTACGTTGAAGGCTAGAAATTTTCGACATTCAGTCGAGCATTAATGATTCCTCATTTTAGCTCTGTGCAACACTCACATTCTTCTAACGAATCTTTGTTGCTTCAAATACAAATCTTGTTAAGTAAAGTCAAGCTTTGGGGTTTTATGATCTGCAATATTTCGTATGTCTTCTTTTCTTCAAGATAGATACGATTGTTACCAGCTTCAAATGATAACCAGAACAATCGATATTGTGTAACTAAAGTTTTTCCGTGAAATATAAGTTATAGTCGCAATCTCCCGTACATGCTATTTCTAAAGGCAAATATATGAAAAGCAAAAATGTGAGATCGAAAAGAATATAAGAATGAAGACTAAGTTAAATTTAATGCCATGAGAAGTTTAATAATTTAAGGAAACACAAATGGGTAAAAGAATAAGATTAAAACAGTTGACTGTTAAAGAATTTTACTGTGGTTGACAAGAATTACATACTTCCGATGATTGAATAAGAGAAGTTCTTGGATATTTAATTCTTAATATAGGAGATAAATTTAAAGAAGATATTGAACACAAAAATGAACAGAAATATTACTTGAAGAAGAAAAAAGTAAAATTTTGTGCAATATTGAGAAATAAAGAGTGGAATGATTGTAACATTTGATTGCGGATAAAAGTATTATGAATTAAAAGAATCGAATCCTTCGGTTAAGTGATAAGAAAGAGTTCTTTGAATGCTCAGCCATTAATAGAAAATTTACAAGAAATAACAAGAGACTTTAGGTAGAAAAATAAGCATATCAAAGGAGTATCATTAAAAAAAGAAGAGAAAGTTTTGAGTATCAAAGGGAACCATAAAAATAAAAAGAGTAAGAAAAAAAATCGTAGCAATGTAACATTAGGATTTCCAAGATAAAAGGAGTTAATTAGAGAAGTCGCAAACAACGTGTGCTAACTCAAAGGAACAAATTGAAACATGAAATGAATGGAGTAAATCTAATGAAGCAAAAATAGAAAGTTATTATAGAGGCAACTTAGAAAGCATTTAAAAAGATGATTGAAATGTTCAATACATAATAGTTGCAATCATTGACTAGAATAGCAAAGGTTGCTTTAATCAACCAAGTCTTTTTAAGAAAATTTGCAACAAATGGAGAAGAAAAGAGTTGGTAAGAAATAGCTCGAAAAAGAAAGCACATGAGAAAGTGTAAATTAAAAGAATGAAGAAGAATAAGAAATAGATGGAATAAGTCAAATGAGATAAGGAATAGGTAGTCAATATGTAAATGATATAAAGAAATTGGGTATAATGTAGGTGTATTTGATAATGAGCAATTTTCTAATAATGAGTGAGGTTACTAATGTGTCTTTCTATAATCAAATCTTGGAAGAGAGCTTTTAACATCAACAATAAGTGAGAGGATATATTTTGTATGAGGAAACTTAGAAGAAAGAGTAAGGAAGTTAGATTGAATCACCACCATAGGAATTCATCGACACGACTTTTCCTTCTTAATTTGATGCATCCACGTAAAACGCCTAAAGTTTGACAAGTGTAAACTTTGATCTTCTCTTAGGTTCTTGAAAATTCTTCTCATTCTTCCCCTTTTACATTTGCAATGTACATCTCTATTGTAGCCGAATCAGAGGTGACGTAAGGATTGCAATTCCTCTAACAAAAGACAATAGTAATACTCTAATCCTATGAATCTTCTTATCTGCGTGACATTTTCGAGTCGGCTTCCAAGTTTTCTTTGTTCCAAAGTGAGCTCTTGAGTAATCTTTTTCGATATTAGGTTGTTGTCTCCATCAACTCTAGTTGCGTTTCTTCAATTAGTCGAACATGTTGGTGGTGTTAGGATTCGTGGACTCCTAAACGCGGAAAACATCTACGAATCCCTCTCGAGGACCCAAGTAAACGATTAAGAAGATCTAAGCTTTAAGAATTACCTCTGGTTGCTGTAATCGAAATCCTTCGATTCTGGTTGCGCTGTTGTACGTTCAACCCGAACAATCACCAGACGCTGCAGTATGCAAACGTCCTCTATCGGATACACACCGCGAACTCACTCGATACCCGGGGAGTGCTAGCGCCTAGGGTTTGAGAGGTTTTTTTTTTTCTGGTAGAGAATGGCACGAATGTTCTCAACCGAAAAAATTTGACTTGAAAAGACGGCTAGGGTTTTCTTAAAAACCCTCGAACCTCTTAGAGTCCAACCCTAATAATATCTTATCATATTTTAATTTAAATTCAAATTAAATTAAAATTGATATGAAAAGATTCTGCCATTATCTCGGTAATTTAACTAATTATTTTACCGAGTCAGATTCTTATAATCTGGATATCATCCAGATTCATCGAACCTGGTCACCAGAAAAATAACCTAACAAGTTCGCTTATTGTGTGACCCTATAGGTTCATTTAACACTGGCAGTGTGCCTAAATCATATTTAAATGGCCCACAAGTTATAAGCGGTTTCTAGCAAAACATTATAACTATCCAGGTTAAATGAAGATCGGTGATCTCTTTGAACCAAACCATAATTTTATATTTAGTCCTTTTGTCACACGATATCCAGATTAAGCATAAGGCACAGAGCATGTCATCATTATTAAGCTTAATCAATTATTTCTTGATTTCATAGTAGACTGTTCAAACAAATGATATCAATATCTTAGATTGATATATTTGAGCACGACCATGCATTTTTAACAGTCTAACTTATCAAGGGGCCCATGGATATCTCTCCCATAACTGAGAGGGACAAATTCCTTCACAATCAATCATATTCCTCTCCTTGATTTATTCTATATCCAACAGTAGTCTAATTTATTATCTGGTTAAAGACAACTTTAGACAATGTCAAAATATAGAATTTATCAAGTAAGAAACTATGATGAATTTAGGTCGAAGGACTTTCAATATTATTATGGCTAGAAAGTACTTATGACATATTCCATGAAGTACTCTCACAGTGGGTCATGTCCAATACAATGTTCTCTAACATTTATTTATGTCTTGACTCGATATCACAAATATCCATGGCCGATAAAACATAGCCATCAAGTCACAAACATACTAATCTTAATTTATTATTATTCCAATAATAATAATCGATCAGGGATAGTTTTAGAATAGTCATTGTATTCATTGTAGGGTTTTACTATCAAGTCACGTACTTGATGACCAACAAAACAAAACTCACTATTCATGGAAAGGAAAGCCTCATATTATTATATAAAATATAATGACAATTGTATAAGTACAAATTGACTCTAGGGCATATCCCCAATAGTCTCCCACTTGCACTAAGACCAATTTGGCATAAGCCGTAATCCCATTGTTACTGGTATGACTATCATGTTTAGACGATGGGAGAGGCTTTGTCGATGGATCTGCAACATTGTCATCGGTTGGCACCTTGCATACATTGACATCTCCTCTATCAACAATTTCTCGAATGAGATGAAAACGTCTAAGTATATGTTTGGATCGCTGATGTGATCTTGGTTCCTTAGCTTGTGCAATGGCTCCATTGTTGTCACAATAGAGATCCACTTGGGTTCACAATACTAGGAACTACATCTAGTTACGTAATGAACTTTTTAATCCAAAGCTGCTTCTTTAGGCTGCAGTGAGGCGACTACATACTCGAGCTACGTAGTAGAATCGGCCACGGTGTCTTGCTTTGAACTTTTCCGACTTACGACACCTCCATTCAAACAAAATAGAAAACACTGATTGCGATCTATAATCATCTATGTCGGACTGAAAACTAGCATCGGTGTAACCATTTACAACTAGCTCGCCTTCTTGTCCTCCATAAACTAAGAACATATCTTTAGTTCTTCTTAAGTACTTTAGTATGTTCTTGACGACGATCCAGTGTGCCTCTCCGAGATTTGATTGGAACACTGCTTGTCATGCTCAATGCATATGATACATCGGGTCGAGTACATAACATGGCATACATGATAGACCCTATAGCGGAAGCGTATGGTATCTTGTTCATGCGCTCTTCTTCATCCTTCGTAGAAGGACTTTGAGTTTTCTTGAGCTTAATGCCATGTGACATTGGCAAGAATCCTCTCTTAGAGTCTTGCATACTTGAACCTTTTCGAGTACCTTGTCAATGTATGCACTTTGACTTAGTCCAATTAGCTTTCTAGATCTATCTCTATAGATCCTTATACCTAGAATATAGGCAGCTTCACCTAAGTCTTTCATTGAGAAACAATTTCCCAACCATGTCTTTACACTTTGTAGAGTTGGGATGTCGTTTCCAATGAGTAAGATATCATCAACATAAAGTACCAAAAAGACTATTGCATTCCCACTTGTTTTCTTATAGACACAAGGCTCATCTTCATTTTTGATAAAGTTAAATTCTTTAATTGCTTCATCAAAACGAAGATTCCAACTTCGAGATGCTTGCTTCAATCCATAAATGGATCTTTGAAGCTTGCACACTTTATTAGAATTCAAAGGATCATCAAAACCCTCGGGTTGTGTCATGTACACATCTTCGAGTAAGTTTCCATTAAGAAACGCGGTTTTGACATCCATTTGCCAAATTTCATAGTCATAATATGCTTGCTATGGCAAGAAGAATTCGATAGATTTAAGCATTACAAGCTGGTGAAAAGGTTTCATCATAGTCTATACCATGAGTTTGTCTATAACCTTTTGCTACCGGTCGTGCTTTGTAAGTATGCACATTTCCCTCCATGTCTGTTTTCTTTTTGAAAACCCACTTACACCAATGGTTTTTGAACCTTTAGGTGGGTTAACCAAAGTCCAAACTTGGTTATCATACATGGATTGCATCTCGGACTTCATAGCCTCTAACCATTTTCTAGAGTCGAGAACTCTTAATGGCTTCTTGATAGGAAGTGGGCTCATCATTAACCATAAGCTCCACATTGTGATCGTCGGTGATGAGAAATCCATATCTCTCGGGTTGTTGACGAACCCTATCGGATCTTCGAGGTCCTTGTTCTATAGATGTAGGCTCATCTTGGACTTGTGAGCCATCTAATCGAGATTCATTATTTGGTTCGAGGCACTAATTGTGGCTCTTGAATCTCATCTTGATGAGGTTCGAGGCACTAGCTGTGGTCCTTGAATCTCATCAAGATGTATTTTACTCCCACTGATTCTTTTGGAAATAAATTCCTTTTCAAGAAAGAATCCATTTCGAGCAACAATTACTCTATTTTCTTTTGGGAGATAAAATTGATATCCTTTAGTTTCTTTAGGATACCCCACAAATATGCATTTATCAGATTTAGGTGCAAGTTTATCGAGATAATAAACGCTTTACATAAACTTCACAACCCCAAATCTTCAGAAATAACAAACTAGGTTGTCTCCCGAGTCCATATCTCATATGGCGTTTTACGAACCGATTTAGATGGAACTCGATTTAGTATGAATGCGGCGGTCTCCAGGGCATAACCCCAAAAGGAGATTGGAAGATCAGTTTGACTCATCATTGATCGAACCATATCTAATAAAGTCCGATTTCTCCGTTCGAGATACACCATTCCATTGAGGTGTTCCTGGTGGAGTTAATTGGGAAATAATTCCACAATTTTTAAGATGCTCGTCAAACTCGTGGCTTAAGTATTCACCACCTCGATCCGATCGAAGTGTTTTGATACTTTTGCCAAGTTGATTTTGTACTTCATTTTGAAATTCTTTGAATTTACGGAACGATTCAGATTTGTGTTTCATCGGATACGGGTAGCCATATCTGCTTGAAATCATCTGTAAATGTAATGAAATGCTTGAAATCCTCCTCTAGCGAGTGAATTCATTGGTCCACATACATCGGTATGTATTAGGCCCAATAAATCGGTTGCCCTTTCATTTTGTCTCTTGAAAGGCGCTTTAGTCATTTTGCCTAATAAACAAGAATCACATGTTACGTAAGATTCTAAATCAAACGATTTTAGAAGCCCATCATTATGAAGCTTTGTTATGCGTTTCTCATTTATATGGCCCAAACGACAATGCCGAAGTAAGTCCGATTTAAATCATTGGATTTCAATCTCTTAGTATTTATATTATAGATAGACATGTCCGAAGATCCACGAAGATTTAGAATATAAAGCCCATTCGATAATGAAGCATCTCCATAAAAAATGCCGTTTTTATTAATGGAGCAAATGTTATTCCTAATAACAAATTCAAAACCTTCTAAATCCAAACAAGAAAGCTGAAATAATATTCCTACTCATAGCGGGAACATAAAAACAATTGTTCGGTTCTAAAACAAGCCCATTGGGCAAAATTAATTCAAAAGTTCCTACGGCTACTGCGGCAACTTTTGCTCCATTCGCAACTCGTAGGTCTACCTCGCCTTTTGCCAAGGCTCTACTCCTTTTTAGACCACTGCACATTTACACAAATGTGAGATCCACAACCGGTATCCAATACCCATGAATCGGAAGTAGATAAATTAATTTCAATAACATAAATACCGAAGCGGCGGTCTCATTGTCCTTCTTTTTCTTTGCTTCCAAATAGAGCTTGCAATTTCTTAACCAATGTCCTTGTTCTCCACAATGGTGGCAAGCTCCCTCCTTTGGTGTCTTGGCCTTAGGTTTGGGCTTGAACTTGGACTTTGCCTTGTCCTTACCCTTACTAGCCATGACCTTGCCCTTTTGGTTGTTCTTTTTGCCTTTCCCTTTTTGAACCATTAGAACACTAGGAGTATTCTTCTTAATGTTCAGTTCAGCTTGTTTTAGCATCCCATGCAATTCAGTAATGGATTTCTCCATATTATGCATGTTAAAATTCATGACAAGCTGGTCATACTCGGCGGGTAAAGAGCCCAAGATCAAATCCGTGGCCATGTCATGATTAACGGGAGCACCAAGCTTATCAAGATGATCTAGATAGCCCTTCATTTTAAGGACATGAGCACTTACCGAGGTGCCAGAAACCATCTTACATGCATTTAACGCCTTGTGAGTTTCAAATCTCTCTTGTCGTGCTTGCTCTTGGAACATTTCCTTGAGATGCACAATCATGTCATATGCCTCTGCTTCTTCAAACTATTTTTGAAGTTCAGAGTTCATGGTTGCTAGCATGAGGCAAGTAACATCGTTGGAGTCATCTTTGTGCTTACTATAAGCATCTTTTTCAGCTTTTGAGGCGTTATTTGCTGGAGCAGGGGGAATAGGATTTTCAAGAACATAGAGCCTTTTTTCTTGCTTAAGAACAATTCTTAAGTTTCGTGCCCAATCAAGAAAGTTAGTCCCACTAAGCTTGTCTTTCTCAAGCACGAGATCGCAATGAATTATTCCAAGCTTGTTTGTTGCCATTATCTACATACAAAAATATGCAAAGTAATTAATTTTTGAGACTCTAACGAAAAACTCCCACTAAAAGCATTTAAACTTTTTGAAACTTCAACATTTTGATGTTTCGTAGTGGGGAAAAATATTTTGTTTTAATCATAAGTAAGCTTTGGCTTTAATCTTATAATTAAATAAAATTCTAATTTTAAATGAGATAGACATCAAATGTCCCGGCTAAAAATATCTCATAAAATGCCCTAGGCCCAAAACCATTTTGATAGCCCGAGTTAAGTCAAACCATATCAAACATATGGAAAACTATTTTCCATCTTATCTCACTCGAGATAATCAAAAGCATCCTACTTTGGTAGGAATGACCATATGATGATCCAAGTAATAACAAGTGTTTGATTTTGGAAGGCATTTAACACTTAAATTTTTTTTCTTAAAAAAAATTTGATTGGATTGTAGTAAGCAGGAAATAAACATATCAAATATGCATGCAAGACATAAATAAAAGTGACATAGCATGGCCCATAACCTATGTTGATCATCACGAGCAAAGTGAAGATCAAGGTGGTCAATCTAGGTATATGAACTCCTTAAGCATTCTCTAATGCCTTGAGCATACTCCTCCTTGGTTGTAAATGTCGGCTGCCGTCTTCTTTTACATTGGATAGTAAAATTAAAATAATTCCTATTCTAGGAAAGCGAGTACAATTTTACAACAATGGATAACGACACGCATGCCGTATTTAAAAAATTACAACTTAAAACAACCATAATGTAACCAGCCAATCACATTGGGATGAAACGGGCCATGCTATGCACTATTCAAAATAATCCACAACTACAATAAAAAACATTGACGAATAACACACAACGAACGGTTAGTTGGGGTTCCAAGGGGCAACGCCCACGGTGAGGTCAAGGGCAGCGCCTGCGAGTCCAGGGGCAGCACCCAGCGGAGGTCCCGCTGGTCGGTCAGCGAGCGGAGTCTCAGGGCAGCGCCCGAAGGAAAAACGATTTTCCTACTCTCATTGAATGAGATTTTGCCTTCCGATTTTCGAAAATTAATCAAATTAACGTTCGGACCCCTTAATAACCATCGCCGTGAAAATTCATATTACAGACAATATGCGTTCTTTTAATCATATTTATACAGATAACATATTATCATGTCCGATTAATAAAAGCAATTCGCAAATATAAAACGACGGATAACATGCTTACGATACCATATCATATTAAAACGAGACCAATTTACGGACAATCCGCAACTAATGCAGTCCGATCGAGCGACTAAGATGCACACATTAAACCTAATTCGAGCGATCTGCATGCTAAGTATTCTAAAATCATAATCATGCGAACATGCTGATACATACCCGTTAAATTCATATATACATATTATACATGTATTCAACAATACAATTAATACAGATGAATCAATCTAATCGTTTAGCAAGTTGCTCTGATACCATTGTTAGGATTCGTGGACTCCTAAACGCGGAAAACATCTACGAATCCCTTCCGAGGACCCAAGTAAACGATTAAGAAGATCTAAGCTTTAAGAATTACCTCTGGTTGCTGTAATTGAAATCCTTCGATTACGGTTTGCATCTGTTGTACGTTCAACCCGAACAATCACCGGACGACTGCGGTATGCGAACGTCCTCTATCGGATACACACCGCGAACTCACTCGATACTCGGGGAGTGCTAGCGCCTAGGGTTTGAGAGGTTTTTTTTTTCGGTAGAGAATGGCACGAATGTTCTCAACCGAAAAATTGGACTATTGAAAAGACGGCTAGGGTTTTCTTAAAAACCCTCGAACCTCTTAGAGTCCAACCCTAATAATATCTTATCATATTCTAATTTAAATTCAAATTAAATTAAAGCCGATATGATAAGATTCTGCCATTATCTCGGTAATTTAACTAATTATTTTACCGAGTCGATTCTTATAATCCGGATATCATCCAGATTCATCGAACCTGGTCACCGAGAAAAATAACCTAACAAGTTCACTTATTGTGTGACCCTATAGGTTCATTTAACACCGACGAGTGTGCCTAAATCATATTTAAATGGCCCACAAGTTATAAGCGGTTTCTAGCAAAACATTATAACTATCCAGGTTAAATGAAGATCGGTGATCTCTTTGAACCAAACCATAATTTTATATTTAGTCCTTTTGTCACACGATATCCAGATTAAGCATAAGGCACGGAGCATGTCATCATTATTAAGCTTAATCAATTATTTCTTGATTTCATAGTAGACTTGTTCAAACAAATGATATCAATATCTTAGATTGATATATTTGAGCACGACCATGCATTTTTAACGAGTCTAACTAATCAAGGGGCCCATGGATATCTCTCCCATAAGCTGAGAGGGACAAATTCCTTCACAATCAATCATATTCCTCTCCTTGATTTATTCTATATCCAATAGTAGTCTAATTTATTATCCGGTTAAAGACAACTTTAGACAATGTCAAAATATAGAATTTATCAAGTAAGAAAATATGATGAATTTAGGTCGAAGGACTTTCAATATTATTATGGCTAGAAAGTACTTATGACATATTCCATGAAGTACTCTCACAGTGGGTCATGTCCAATACAATGTTCTCTAACATTTATTTATGTCTTGACTCGATATCACAAATATCCATGGCCAGTAAAACATAGCCATCAAGTCACAAACATACTAATCTTAATTTATTATTATTCCAATAATAATAATCGATCAGGGACAGTTTTAGAATAGTCATTGTATTCATTGTAGGGTTTTACTATCAAGTCACGTACTTGATGACCAACAAAACAAAACTCACTATTCATGGAAAGGAAAGACTCATATTATTATATAAAACATAATGACAATTGTATAAGTACAAATTGACTCTAGGGCATATCCCCAACAGGTGGAGTGTGATTTTCTTATTTAAACCAAAGTAGTCTCGGGCAACTTTCCATTGGATGTGTAGAATCTCCATGTCTAAAGCATCCCTATTTCTACTCCTTAAACTAATAATCTATTTCCATGTTTTTCTTCCTCCTGTAGTGATGGCAAATTGTCAAATTTGGAGCAGCTTTCATCGAAGTAATCCTTACATGTTTTCCTCCATTCTTCCTTTGTTGCACTACCAGCCTTTTAGCTTCGAAGTTTTGCATCTTTTGAATCATTCCTAAAGTCATCCTATCTAGGTCTTCCTCCTTCATTGTTGTTGTTGCGTCCATTATAGTAGTATAATTGTAAGCAATATTTATTTTCCATAATCATCGCTTCTCTAAATTCTACTCGCGCGCAATATCCAAATACCCCTCGTCAACCCCATTATTCTAGTCCAAAATTAAAGTATAAATATTCCATGAAAAATAAAACTGTTAATTTAGCATGAAGCCCTAACACTGTCAAGAAGTCAAAACGTTGATATAATATAAAAAGCCTAGGTAATATTAGCCTTTCCAAGGTTTTAATGTTTTTTAATTGTATTACAAGTGGTATCAGAGTCTAAGTTTAGGCAATATATATATATATATATATATATATATATTTGATGAGATCTTTTACTTAAACATCTGTGCTAATCTAGTTGTTACTCGTGGATAGGATGGCTAGAAGATCTGCAGTAGTTGTAAGAGATTGGTCTTTCCTGTGTGGACCCAATGCACCACCACCACCTGTACCCCCTCTACTATCTGATTCAGAGTCTAAGTTTGAACCAGAGTTACTCGAGTAGGAGAGTGAGGAAGAGGAGGAGGAAGTAGATGAGGAAGAGCTTAACCCACATGAGCTAGAAATAGATTTGTCTCTAGATAGTGACGACTTGGGGGAGGTAGAGTTTGAGGCACCTAGGAGTAAATATGAAGAGTTCATGGCCCAACAGCAGGAGCAGGTTAGGAGAGCAAGGCTAAGAGTAGGGCTTACAGAGACAGAGAGTTCTAGGAGACCTATTGGGGCTGTAGGGAGTTCCAGTAAGGTCACCAAGGGGTCTTGGACCTTGGGATTTGTAAATGGGAAAGGGATAGACTTCTTAAAAAACATTGGGAGTTGGCTTTATGAGTCTGATTCTGAGGAATTTAAGGGGAAGAAGGGTGAGAAAAGTAGTTGAGCAAACCTAGCAGAAGGGACTAGAAATGATTTCTTTTCTTATTGGACAGTAAATGATGTTCTTTGCTATTTCCTATTTGAGAAATTTTGTTATGTGGGTTAAGGGTGCCATGTGTGCATTCCTTTTTTTTTTTTTTTTGATTATGCAATTTGAAAGGACCAAAAGTTTATCTTTAATAAAGGATAAACTTTTTCATTGCAAACTACTTGATTTATTATTCTGTGTATGTTGAGATTGAGAATTTTCTCTTTTGTGCAATGTTTGCGACTTGGTTATATGTGTTGTGATCATTATGTGCATGCATATTGAATTCTTAAGAGGTTTCGTATGATTAGAGATGGCACCAAGGTGTAGAGTTGCTAGCTGCAGTAGGACCGTCTGTGGAAGCGAGTCGTCCGTTTCAAATCGCGAGTTGGTGCGACACTCCACGGTTGCGCAAGAAATTGAGGATGGGTAGGAGCAGGAGGTAGCTTTAGAGGGTCCCATGGAGGTGATAATAGGACATGCTTTTAATAAAATGACGGAGATCCTTCAAACTCCGTCTGAAAAGAAGGCGCCCAGGGAGAGGATGAAGTTTTGGAACGATTCCTTAACTTTCAACCATAAACCTTTTATGGTGAGCTGGAGTAAGATTAGAAGGCCAAACAAGAGGTGGAGTAGATGGAAGTACATCTTCTCTACCCTAAATTACACCCAAAGATGTATGGTGAAATTTGTGACTTTTAGGATAAGAAGCCCAGCCTGAGACTGGTGACAACATGTCCAGGAGGATTGGAAAAACTCTTATCAGAATTGGACATGGGACAACTTTGTGGAGGTTATTTGAGCTGAGTACATTCCCCAATGGGTAGTAGAGAAACGAGAGGATGAGTTCCAGAACATAAGGCAGGGAAGCATGACGGTAGCTTAGTTTGCAGCTAGGTTCAATCAACTATCTAAGTACTGTAAGAGATTGGTCGATACTGAGCTAAAATAGACCTAACAATTTATCAAAGGATTGAGACCGGAGTTAAGGAAGGCACTGGTGCCCTTTCCTCCAATGACTTACACCGTGGCCATTAATGCAGCCACCCACACTGAGAGTGAAGATAAGAATCAGATGACCTTTAGACCTCAGTAGCTAATGAGGCAAGCTCCCCGTCAGTTAATTAACAAAAGGCTAGCAGGACAATAGTTTGGGAACTAGGGAAAACAAGCCCGTATTTTTCCAGCAAGACCTACCTTGAACCTATCGACCTGCCGTTATTGTGGGAAGTAGGGCTATGTGGAAAGGGATTGTTGATCCAAGGAAAATGTAAGGAGGTGCTATAACTGTAGGGATACCTCCTACTTGAGGAATACCTACCCAAAGCCATTAAGGATTGGACAATCAACAATCCCACCTACTGGTGGGAATAAGGGAGTAGCAATTGGAGCATCAGGGAGTGGGAGATAGAAGCCCTAAGTAAAGGCGAAAGTATTTGCGATGAACTGAGGGGAGGTTGGAGACGGAGCTGTTGCAGTAGAAGGTACACTTATTATCCAAGGTTATTCTATTTTCGTTTTAATAGACTCTAGCTCAATGCATTCGTATATAAATCAGAATAGTGCATGTCATTTGGGGTGGGATGGGTTAGAAATGCCCTACACCTTGTTAGTGAGCACCCCTCTAGGAAAATCGGTGAAAGTGGGAAATGTGTGTATGACTGTAATGTAAAGATGGGAAAAAAAATTTAAAAGAAAACCTTATTGTATTACCTATAGAAGATTATAACTTAATATTGGGGATGGATTAGTTAGCAAAGCATAGGGCTCAGGTAGATTGCAAAAACAAGATGGTGCAATTTGTTAGAACAGGTTCCGACGTGTCGAGTTTAATAAAAAATGAGTAAAGAAGTTGAAGTTCATGAGAGTGGGAATAAAGGTGCAAATGTTGCTTAGGAAAGGGTGTACGGATTACTTGTCTTACTTGATTAACAAATCGAAGGACCAGTGCACCTTAGAGAACACGGAAGTAGTGAAGGAGTTCCCTGAAGTATTTTTCGCAAAGCTCACTACCTTTCTTCCGACACAAGAAGTTGAGTTCAATATTGACTTGGTACGGGGAGTTGAACTAGTTTCACAAACTCCTTACCGGATGGCTCTCGCAGAGCCAAAAGAGCTCAAGGAGCAATTGGAAGAATTAGTAAGGCAAGGGTACATTAGGCAGAATACGTCTTACTTAGGAGCTTCGGTGTTATTTGTTAAGAAGAAAGATAGGACGTTAAGGCTGAGTATCGATTATCGGGGGCTAAACAATCGACAATCAAGGACAGATATCCGTTACCATTGATTGACGAGTTATTTGACTAGTTATAGGGTTCTTGCTGCTACTCAAAGATGGATCTTCAGCAAAGGTATTACTAAGTGTGGATTAAGGAGGAGAACACCTCGAAAACGGCCTTCAACATAAGATATGTACACTACAAATTTGTAGTGATGCCATTCAGAATGACGAACACACCAGTTGTGTTCATGGATTTAATGCATTGAGTGTTTCAACTTTACTTGGACAAGTTTGTCATGATATTTATAGATGACATATTAATCTATTCAAAAAGCCCAAAAGAGCATGCAAAGTATTTAAGATTGGTGTTGGAGAAGTTGAAGAAGCATAGGTTGTATGCCAAGTTCTGCAAGTGTGAGTTTTGGCTAGACTCGGTATCATTTTTCAGACATGTGGTGTCAAAATATGGCATCAAGTTGGACCCAGCCAAAGTGGAAGAAGTCTCAAATTGGAAGCAACCTGAGACGGTGGTTGAGATTAGGAGTTTCTTGGGATTGACAGGTTACTATCGACATTTCATTAAGGGGTTTTCCACCTTAGCTTCCCCGATGACTCGATTGTTAAGGAAGGAAGTGTTATTTATTTGGAATGAGAAGTGTAAAAAGAGTTTTCAAGAACTCAAGAGGAGATTGATGACAACATCTGTGCTAAGCTTACCAGAGGAGAATAAATTCTATGGCCTTTACACTGATGCATCCTAGGAAGGATTGGGAGCTCCTTTGGTGTAAAAAAGAAAGGTTATAGCATATGCATACAGGAAATTGAAACTGCATGAGGTTAACTATCCAACACATGATTTAGAATTAGTTGCTATAGTATTCGTTCTAAAGAAATGGAGACACTACCTATATGGGGTAGAATATGAAATCTTTACTGATCATAAGAGTCTAAAATATATTTTCACACAGAAAGATCTCAACCTTAGGCAACGTAGGTGAATGGAGTTTCTAGAAGAATATAAGTGTTAATGTGTTTGAATTTGGGTATAAAAATCATATAAGAATAAACACATTCACAATCAAGTTAAATTAAAACGTTAACCTCAAATTACACATATGAGTAAGCATACTCATCATTAAGCATAGCATAGGGTTTAAAACGAGTGTCGATCCTCAAAGAACAAGTATGCATTAATCCATTTTCTTTCATTGTTTAACCAACTCGATAAAGTAAAAAAGAAATAAAAAATAAAATAAAATAAAAAAATATAATATAATATATACATATTAAGGATGGAGAATTATATAACTCAAACCATTATTTTGACAAACACGATCTTAAAGTACCTAGTCATTATCATAACTAATCATTCTCTTGGCATCATGAAGGATTAAGATAGATTCACTTTTTTTCTAATCCATGAAATCACTATTTTCTAGACAAATTAGCATCACATATCCTGTCTCAACCAAAAGATGCATTAAACATAATCCTTGATTAAATCCCCATCTCCTGACAAATTTAAAACATGAAATTAACCAATGAATCCATATTCTGGCAGACATCAATTAACTTTTAATTACCTAATTCTTAGCAATTAACCCCATTTACAAAAAAGTTAATAGACAACAAATATGTAATTAATGAATTAAAACTACCATCAATCCCTTTTTCAAGTAAGTTAATAGAAAGAAACAACAAATTAATCTCACAATTAACATAAGTAATCAAATACAAAGAATAACAATCAATTAATCAAACGATCAAAATAACTCTAAAAACCATAAATATTGAAAATAATGCCAAATTACAATAAATCAATTAATACATCATTGTTCAAGAAAAAAAAAAGTTTAAAAAAAAGCACTCATAAACAAGCCTCTTTCTTCTTCCTTCGTAGACCCATTTGTACAATCCTTCTTGATTTTGATGAATTCCTTCTTGAATTTGAGTGATTTTCTGTTATGATCCGTGAATTCTCATTTTTTTCCCTTATGTTTTCCATCTATTTACAGGCTTTAGAAGTGCCTAAATTCGTTCCTCTAGAGTTTCTGGTCGACTAGAAGTAGGAAAATACTAAAACTCTGTAAATTGCCAAAAAACACGTACAACAATTGAGGCACCACCTCAGTAGCAGTGCACACCTGACACCGACCGCCTGTCCTACCTAGGGCCGGCGCGGTTGTGGTCTGTTTCTCTGTTAGTTCGTCAATTTTTTCTTGATTTTCGTGTCAACCCTTTCAAATTGCAGTCGACGCCGCCTCTGGGCTCCCAACCGGCGCTGGCTGTGTTCTATTTAGCCCATGTTTCACCAATTTTTTATTACCTCAAAATGTGTGCCAGTAGCACATGGCCGGCGCCGGTTCTCCTGTCCTGGCCGGCGCCGCCTCTACTTTGTTTAGCGATGTTTTTATCTTATTTTACCCCTAAAATCTGAAATAATGTACAAAATACTTTTTCAAGGGTAAAATCTCAAATACGAAGGACTATGACCAATGATTGAACAAAATGTATCACAAAATAGTCTCAATTAATTAGAAAATATATAAATAATTTAGGTCTTATCAAGTGTCCAATCAACTACTACCCTGGGAAGGCTAACGTGGTAGCTAATGCTTTGAACAGAAAAGTGAAGATGGCTAGTTTGAGGGTGCAGGAGGTAAAAGCTGTGGGGGATATGTTGGTCTAAGAGGCGGAAGTGGAAGAAGGCAAAATTTATATAAGTAATCTAAAATTGATACCAGATCTGAAACATGAGATAATAAAAGCTCAATAGAATAATGTAGAGTTCCAAAAATTTAAGGAAAAGGAGGTGAGCAGAGGAGGACAAGATTTCTGAGTAGACGAAGTGGGAGTGCTACACTTCCGTGATCGTTTATGTGTGCCTGAGGAGGCAGTATTGAGAAAGAAGATCTTGGAGGAAGCCTATAGGAGTAAGTACACAATTCATCCTGGGGAGGTAAAAATGTATCAAGATTTGAAGAGAACTTTTTGCTGATTAAGAATGAAGAAGAATGTGGTGAGGTATGTTTCAGCTTACCTAACTTGTCAGAAAGTCAAAGCCGTGCCGAAGAAGTCTGCTAGAATGTTACAACTATTACCGATACCCGAATGGAAATGGGAAGAAGTGACAATGGATTTTGTCATTGAGCTCCCTATAACGAAAGGCCAAAGAGATGCAATACAAGATTGTTTGCGTTCGGCATAGCAAGAGGTAATGACAAAATCAAATCTTTTCTTTAATTTCCTTGATTGTCGCCATTAAAGAGAGAATATTAAGGTTTCAAACAAGGAACACATATTATGATTTTTTTTTTCTTTGAAACCTAAAATCCTAATTTTCACTCTTTAATAGCAACAATCAAGGAAATTAAAGAAAAGAGCTGATTTTGTCATTACCTCTTACTACGCCTAACTCAAACAATCTTAGAGGGAGGGGTAGATGTCTTCTAGCTTCCGTTACCACCAAGAACGTCAATGAATCATTACAACAAATTTGATAATTAGTAACAAATTACTGAATGACGTATTATCAGAACGTCACAGAAAGTATTCATAGCGTGACGAAAATCATAATTCGTCACTTTATGAATATTTTTGTGACGCTAGCTTACAACGTCACATACTAGCATCATAAAATATGTGGCACCAACATTTCCCACCAACTAGAGACGGAGTGTAATATTTTTTGTGACGATATCATTACTATATGACGTTTTAATTTTGTCATTAATGTACTAGCTTTTTGGTGACGAATTATATAACGTCATTATTTACTACCCATATTTAGCATTATGTCACTAATATTGTTGTTCATTAGCTGTTATAACTTTTATTATGCCATGTATTTTATAACTATTTGGTGACATATACATACGTCACCGAAATACAAGTGTTAATGTCAATCTCATTACGTCACGCTTATGCATAGTATTAGGTGACGGTTTTAAAAATATCACAAATTTTTAAATAATCTATGATGTTAATTATCTATTACAAAAAAGATCACATTCAAGTAATATTGTTTGTGACAATTTGTTTGTGTCACGTATTATGAAGTTACATAAGTGTAGAATTAAGTGACAATTTTACATATTGCCATAATATTTTAGCTAATTAATAACATTAACTATCTATAAAAAATGAGACGATATTTATATGATATATTTTGTGTCACGATATAATTTAATTTTTATTACATTCGACTTATATTACAGATAATCATTTAATTGACTATGCTAACTTTTGTTGTTTATATGATATTTATTTTTATAATTATTAAATTAATTGTTTGCTTCTTTTTAATTTTCACTATAAGAAAAAAAAAATGACTTTTCTAATGCCAAAAAGCATTAGGAAATGGATGTTGTAGTGATGCTTTTCACTTCCTAGCGCTTTGGAATAGTGTCGTTCAAAGTCAAGTCATAATAGGTTCTGTAACGCTTGAAAAGTGTTATGATAGACCTTTTTTTCCCCTAACCTACCTATATAGCTACTTTTGTTACAAATAAAATACAATTATTAAATGCATTAATAAATGTCAAAACAATTAAAAGTAGACCACATTAAAGAATAAATCAATTCAAATATAAGTTTCATAACATCCAAATTTAACATTCCTAGTCTTTAAACAAAAGTGGTTCAAAAATAAAATACAATAAACTTTAGTCATATAACAGATGCCCTTCTTCGGCTCTTGTATCTATCTCTCCATGCATCATACAACACATGCACTATGAATTACCTTATTTTTCTTTACATCTCTTTAATTGTGCAGTTCGTACCACCAATTGGCTTGAATCCCTGCTTAATTTCATATTAGACTACAAACTATATAGTCTGAAGCTAAAGGGGAAAAAAACTATTGCTACCTATACTTCCAAATATAAATATATTTATTTAAAGTTGGTCATGTTGCATGCACATAATATTTATTTATAGCTAGTTCTTTAACAAAATTACAAATAGTATAAAGATCAAGTCATTGAGGCCCAAAATGCATAATCATGCTATAGATACAAATAATTTGAAGTACAAAATGCAATTATAGAAAAGGTAAAATTGTAAAACATCACTTAAGAACATAAGGTAGGAAACAAAAATTGACCCACAAAAGGTTTAAATAGCAATTACAAAATAGGATCTAAATCACTATCATCATCCTCATCACTCTCAAATTCCTCCTCCTTATCGATATCTTTGTCTATCGCTTTCTCGTCCATATCTTTGTCAATGACTTCGATAAAAGAATATTCATTTGTTTTCTTATTTCTTTCAGCAAATTTAGAATCAATGACTTCTATAGCAATATCATTCCTGCTTAATGGTCCTTCTCTATTATTATCAATCTGGATAGGCCTATCACATCCATCAGTTTCAATGTCTTGATCCATGTTAGCATCTAACTTAAATGTTTTAGGATTTTCTGTATCTTGTATTTCTGGAACATCATACAAATGCCTGTGATGAAACTTTTGTACCACTTTCTAGTCTCTCCTTAACTTGATATTATCTAAGTAGAAAACCTATTTTGCTTGAATTGCCAGAATAAAAGGGTCATTTTCATACCAAAATCTGTTAACCATGATGCTAGTTATATAGCCATCTTTCTGTATTCTTTTTGTACTACTAAGGTCAAACCATTAACACCTAAACATAACAACCTTACAACCTTTAATATAATCTAATTGAATAACATCAGTCAAAAAATCATAAAAGGCAATGTCATCCTCTTCGTGGCTCCCTTCAACAACTATATCACTGTTTTGACTTTTCAAATGGAATTCATACTCCTTGGTGTGGAACCTAACCTCATTAATGATGCAACAAGTGTGCTTTTTAACACGTGAATTAGGACCACAAGTTAATGCAAACAACTCATCAGACACTTCTTGCAAACCTTGAGTTCGCATCAAGGTAATCTACAATTTCAAAAGAATGTAACAACATAAAAGTTAGTAAAACAATTTTATTTTTCAGTCAGTATTTCTAAATTAATATTTTCTTATTAGTATTTACTTACATGTCTTTTGAACCACATGGGAAATTGTTCTTTTTGCCTTTCTTCAATGGAAAATGCACTTTATAACTCAAGCTCCATCTTATGTTTCCTACAGTAAAATATGAAACTAATTAAACTCTCAAAATTAGATAACTTCAATTTAAAAAAAATTTAAAGACTTACTGTAAGTATGGTTCAACTTCATCACAATTATTTAGAATATATCACTGAATCTTTTTATACTTCAGTTTTGTTAAGTTCTAATATCTTGAAGCACCAAAAGGATGAACATTTGTTGAAAAAATAGATAATTTTCGATCATTGTCCTTCCCTCCATCATAGTTTCTCTCTTCTCAATAAATTTAGTCTCAATTCCAGAAAGGTACATAGAACAAAATGTTAAACATTTATTATAAATATATGATTCTACAATACAACCTTTCGGGGCTAAGAACCTCGCAATCAAGCAAATGTAACATTATCACACTCTTTAAATGTGTTATTTTGAACCTAAAAATTAATTTAATACTAGATACCCCATCTTTCTATTGGATACATCCATCAGTAATGTACAGGCCCTCCAAGCATGGCTTCATGTGGCAAGTGGATAGCTAAGTGCAACATCATATAAAAAAAAATAGGAGGGAATATTTTCTCAAGCTTGCATAGAATGATGGCAATATCAGCTTCTAAATCCTCTACATCTTTTCTCTTCAATGTCTTAGAACATAATAGCCTAAAGAAATTGCCTAACTCATCAAATGCTTGGAAAACATCTTTCGGTACAAAATTTCGAATGACAACTGGAAGCAATCTCTATAAAAGAATATGATAATCATGACTTTTCAATCCAAAAAGCCTACCATCATTGGCATTTGCACATCATGAGATGTTCGATGCATATTCATCTGGAAACTTCACGGATATTAAAAACTCACAGAACCTTTTCTTCTCATCCTTTGACAAGGTGTAGCATGCAGGAGGCATCAAGTAAGAACTATCCGACTACTTTTTCAAATGCAATTCTTTCTTTATGTTCATGTCTTTTAAATAACCTTACAGTTATTGTACCATTTGTCTTCCCTCCTCTGTTCAACAATGTACCAATAATATTCTCACAAATATTTTTCTCAATATGCATCACATCTAGATTATGTCGTAACTTCAATGTTCTCCAATAAGGGAGCTAAAAAAAAAAAAAACTATTTTTAGTCCAATTCAGCTCTTCAGGGGTTCTTTTTCTCTTTTTGTTATTTAGATGCTTTCCAAATTTAATATCATGGATAATCTCCAATTGTTGTAATTAGTCAGTCCCAGATAGCTCCTTTGGCTTTGGCCTATACTCTGGTTTACCATCAAACAGTCTACTTCTCTACCAAACATGGTGTTCAAGCAAAAAACGACAATGATGTATATAACAAATCTTGTTCCTTAACTTCTTGTGAGAAGTTTCATTATTACAAATCGGACATGCTAGATATCCTTTTGTACTCCAACCAGATAAATCCCCATAAGCTGGAAAGTCATTTATAGTCCACATAATTGTAGCATGTAATTGAAAATATTCCTTCTTGTAAGTATTATAAGCGCAAACACCAACTTCCCATAAATTTTTTAACTCATTTATTAATGGTCTCAAATAGACGTCAATATCTTTTCCTGGAGAATTTCTTCCGGGAATAAGTAATGACATCATCATAAAGGGCTCTTTCATACATTTCCAAGGAGGTAGATTATACGACATAACCATAATGTATGAAGCTATTAGTCACTAATTCAAGACGAACATTCCGTGGGTCTTAAGAAAACTAATCATGCTCTTTATCAAATGCTTTCCATGCACCTCCATCAGCTAGATGCCTTGGTGTATCATCATCAATTCTCTTTTCTTTATGCCAATACATATCCTCTGTTGTCTTCTTAGAAATAAACAATCTTTGCAGTCTTGGTTTTAAAGGAAAATAACGCAAAACTTTCCAAGGAATTTTCTTATCATTGACCTTCCACCTTGATGTGCCACACATAGGACAAGATTAGCTATCTTCAAATTCACCCCAAAACAATGCACAATCATGCATGAATTGGTACATAGTTAAGTCCTAAGTCTCTCAAAAATTTTGTAGCCTCATAATATGATGAAGGAATTATACTAGTTGGAAAAGCCTCCCTCAACAATGCCAATATAATATTCACTGACTTGTTACTCATTTGTGTATACACCTTTACATGTAGCAATTTCACAATAAAAGATAATGTAGACATACCTGTTTTTTTCTTGCAATAATTGACCTTGTGCATGTTGTAGTAATTTGCTATATTTTTCGGTTTCTTCCTCACTTGGATTAAAACTAAAATCAACATTATTGCCAATCTCATCTTCATGCACACTAGGAAATATATCTTGTAATATATCGCGCATTCCATCATCCATTAGCCCATCATTATCATCAAGACAATTATTACCATCAGTATTACCTTGATTCTCAAAGTTTGGAACCGCAGAATCAAATTTCTCACCATGATAAATCCATTTGGTGTAGCTTTGTGATATTCCTTTGAGCAATAGATGATCCCCAACTGTATCTTGACGTCTGGTGAATACATTTAAGCAATCTTAACAAGGGCATCGAACTTCAGATTGTGCTCCAATATTATCACACATAAACTTCATAAATAACGATACTCCTAAAACAAACTTTTGAGAATACTTGTTCTCCACCATCCAACTTTTATCCATATCGAATTTGTTTATGAAAATTGAAAATACACAGTCATCCATAAAAGAGCAGCATATATGCATATGATTATGTAAGGAAGAAACACTAGTACTTATCATTTTTATTCTACTTGGAAGAAAAATGCAAATGATAGGATTGCCCCTTAAATATTTTAGGTTATACATTAAAAAAAAAAGATAAATTTTAATGAGCAAAAAAAAAAAAAAAAAAAAGAGGGGGGGGGGCAAAACATGTATTTATGACTCAAAATACATAATTGAAAATGGAATGAGTACAAGATAAAATAATTGCAAACATGCCCTCAACAGAAATAAAGAACAAATTGCCAGCATTGCTGGAAAAAAAAAAAGAAAAAATCAAAGCTATAAAAAAAAGTTTACTTCTTTATCATACCAACAAACAAATAAGGGGAAGAACAAGACAATCTTTATATACATGCATATTCATGTGAGTCATATAAGTTAAATTACTATGATGACAATAACATTAATTGATACTACTAGTCTAATTTCAAAGGTCTCTTCTCGAGAAATTTAATTTCTGTCAAAAAGTGCTTTCCACTGAACTTCAAATCTTTGAGTTAGCTAGGAAAGTACCAATTTTTCTTACTTTTTTCACCTTACGATTAGTTCCATGATGTTTTAAGTAAGTATGATTACATTATTTTTTACCTTGTTTAGATATGCCAAGCAAAGATATGGACATGTAGATTTGGTTGCAACATTTATGTTGGCTGTCAACACAATGTTGGAGCCAACATAAATGTTGGGAAGAGCAACTACATTTAGCATAAATGACAGCAATAATGCTATGTGGTTTCCACTTATAAGTGGCTGGCAATTGAACTATTTGAACCCTAATTGTAAATAGATTCCACATATGCATGATTCTATTGACATTATACATGGTGTAATACGTTTGTTTGAACTTTAGCAAACAAAAATAACTCTTCTTTTGTTATTATTCAACTTTTTTTTATGGTATATAAAAGGCAGCATTTTCAAATAAGCTAAAATGATCCCCTGATCTACTACCATCTTCCTCCTTATCCCATACTTGCACTGGTCAACTTCTTGCTCAAAGCAAATCTAGAGCACTAGTTAGGTAGTTAATCACTAATTCCAACTATTAATTTCTTGAAAATTTAGCAACCATACATTAGGATTACAAAATAAAAAATAAGAAAGAAATGTGAATCTTTAGAAAAAATAAATATAAAATGCCTAATATTCACAACTTTTGAATTCTAAAAAGCCCAATGCATCCATTCAGCCAATCAAATTGAAATTACACAACTCTTGAATTCTTCTATGAATTTAAACCATAGTATTATTGCCTATTTAGAAAAAAGTACTATGACCATTGTCATCAACCTTTGCAATATATTCATGAAAAGTATAATGCCTTTAATATTCACAAAATCCAAGTCCAAGTATCCAAAATTAGACATAAGCAAACCAGTAAAAACTTTTGAAGGTGCAATAAATAGCCTGCTCTTTCATATCCTTTCTCATGTGAAAATCATCCACTAGCAGACGACTGAACTTAGCATATCAAGCACTAGTTAATTTGCATATGCAACTTTTGAATATGCTTTAACAAAGTTCCTTTCACATGAATATATGAAGCAAAAACTTGACAAAGTAAACTGGTTAATTTATGCACTTAAACATAACGAATTTGATCTTTGATGGAATCCAACCTTTCCAAGAAAGCATTAGGCGGACATTTTTAGACTAGTGTTACTGTTGCATAACTTATCAAGAAACTTAAATCAGAAGCATTATGCATTTGTGTGCTCTCAAAATTTCTGAACCAAAGAAAAATTTACAGCTTATGATTTAAATAAGAACAAAATTTCTTCCCACACCTAAATATTCTAGTTAATTATTTGCTTCAGCTGGCAGAGGAAAAAAAAATCCATGACATAGAAGAAAGTTAGAGAAAACTTTTGAGCTTCCAAAAATCCATTGCACATTTTTGAATCAACAACTGACCTCTCCCTAAATTCACCCCCCCCTAATAATCCATATTTATATGGGGTTCTTTATGAAAAAAAATCAACATTGTCATCAGATCCATGTGTAAAAATAATCAATACCAAACAAAACAAAAAAACTAAATACGCGTGTACCATCAACTAATAGAAGAAACAAAAACCAAATGAAATAAAAAAGACTAGCTTTTGAAGGAATACATACCGTAGCAGGTCAGGCAGGGAAACTTTTAACCTTGGCAAGCACAAGATCACTGGTCTTCGACTGCCGACGAGTTGCAACAGCCGTAGTAGCGGTAGCTTTCCTAGAACCTTTTCTTCGGGCTCTTTCGATAGAAAAGCTTTAGCACCAGCAATCAAGCTAGACACATGCACTCAATAACGAAGAAAAGGGGAAAGCCGGGAAGAAGGGAAAAGTCGGGAAGACTGAACAAAGAAAAGGAAAAAGCCGGGAAAAGCAAAGCTATGTCGTTTTTTATTTTTATTTTTTTTTTGCATATCAAAATTAATGAGCTTTTTTTTTTTGTATTTAACGATTTAATATGATCGGTATCCATTACACGTAACAGATATTTTTAATTAAATGAAATTAATCAATTTACTAGTTTGATACTTTTGTAATATTATCTATTTTTATTAACAATAGATTTGATTACTTTTTAAAAAATTATATTATTTGTAATAATGAATGAAAATTTTATTTATTTATGTACACTATATAACCTTTGAAATATCGAATACACTGAATATGACATAAAGACTTACCTTTGAAGTGGAAATAAATGCATTGCTTACATTATTTTAAATAAAATAATTTAAATAACTAACCTCTATTATCCCTTAACAAAATTAAACTCCATCTTAAAATGAAGGAATCTATTTAAGGTTTAAAGGTTTGAATATTTCATTAAGACATACATACATACATACATACATACATACGTACGTACGTACGTACGTACATACCTACATACATGTGTGTGTGTGTTACTAACCAAGAGTAGTATCACCTTAAAAAAAACAAACGGTAATATCTAATATATTAGTAATTCAGATGAGAGGAAGATAATATTAAGGGAGGGGTAAGACTAGAAAAAAAAACAAAATTATGCATTGATTAATTAAAGGGACCTATATATTGAGAAAAAGGACTAAGTTATGCATTGATTAATTAGAGGTGTCATTTAGCATTTTGGATCAATTTTAGATTTAAACTTTCGATTTTAATTCGACTTTAACTAATTTAAGATGAAATCAACTTGAACCAAATTATAAAAAATCAAACAGAATCGAACATATTAAAATAGAAATATGAACATCCAATTTCAAATAAATGGAGTATATAATTTAAGTTGTATTTTCCTACAATTTGTTTTCCTGAATTTCTATGGTTTTTAAAAATAACTTGTCAATAACTTTTCTCTTTTTTTTTTTAAATTTTTGAAAAAATCTGTCACAAATCATTATTTTTTTGAATTTTTATTTTTTCTAAAGCTTTTCGTCATAAATAAGTATTTTTATTTTGAAATTTTCTCCTTTTTTAATTTTATGTTTCTTTAAAATTTCATGACAAATACTTCTTTATTTTTTTGAATTTGTATGTTTTTTAAAAAATTACGTCACAAATTTATCCCAAAATTTTTAAAAAATTTTTCTTTTGTTTTTGAATTTTTGTGTTTCAAAAAAAAAAAATCGACTTTAACTAAATTCCGTCCCAAGGCTGCAATAAATCCTTGGCGGATGCTTCCTTGTCTCTTTCGTTTTTCCTTTTGTTTGTTTGTCTTAGCCCACTTTTTTCTTTCTTTGTCTTCTTGTTGAGCCGCGGCTAGCCGGCTTCTCTTTGTTGAAACCTCCAATGCATCCTTCCCAGGATTGCACTTGTTTTTTTTTTCTTCTTTTTTGCCAATTTTCAATTTCGGTTTGCTCTGCTTTGTTTTGTTCTTTCTCCAGAATTGGCCCGACGCTGGGTCAGTCTTCTTAGCCTGGTGCTGGCTCTTTACTAAATTTCTTCAATTAATTTTAAATTTACTTTTTTTATAAATAAAATATTAAATAAGAAAAAATATGATTAGTTATTATATTAAACGTATTATAAAATATCTTTAAATAACTAAAATATATATATATAAATTTAAGCACTATCATTTAGTGTTAGAGATAATTTTAAAATAATTATTATTTGTTATTTAATTTTAATATCATTGTTTAATTTTAATTTATATATAAAAAATGTAAGGACTTAATTTTTTTAATATCTCATTCAATAGTAATTTTTATTTGAAACTAAATATAATTTGATAATATATAACTAATTTAAATTGATATTTTTTTAATTTTATATAAAATATATTTAACAATATTTTTATTATTTACATCTTTTATTTAATTTTCCCTACTTCTTATTAAAATATAAATTAGTTGAATTAAAATATAAAAGAATTATATAAATTTAGAGACGTAAAATTTAAAATTAATTGAATTTGAATAATTTGAATAATTAAAAATTATATAATTCCTTTATATTTTAATTTGACTAAATTTTATTAGAATAATTATTTTCAAGATATTTGAAAATCTTTTTGAATTTTTTTTAATATAATGTGCAAGCAAGCCCCTCGCTGCTTGCACTAGTCTTGCGCGGGCTTGAGCACAATCCCGCGCAAGATTGGGAAAATGAAACAATTGCAATCCCCAATTTGACATGATTTATGCCTTAGATTTTAAATACAAATAATATGAAAGTTTTATTTTGCAAGAACCATATAATTCAAATTAATTACTTACCGAAGTTTAAAATTTGTCACTAATCCCTGAGTGATTAAGTATTACATATCAACTTTAGAATAATAAAAAATACAAAGTTTATTTTACTTTTAGACAATGTGATAATGAGATTTTTTTTTCTCCCAAACACAATTTATTTTTAAGATCAATTTCAACTCTCGACATTTTCTTAGTTAGTCTTGATAAGACGTATTTTCCTCAAACAAGGTCCTCCGTAATGCAACATAAAAACTTATTATTTTTTTTTGTAAACTGTTTAGAATGATTTTTATTTAATTATTTATTAAAATTTGCCTAGTTTGCTAAAGTAATAACCTCTCTTTTATATATATATATATATATATATATATATATATATATATATATATATATAACACTTATAAGCTATAAAAAATCTATGACTTCTATATTAAAGGTTTAAAATAAAAATTACACACTTTAAACTAAATTAACTTTAAAATATAATTAAATACCTTTGCAATATATGTAACATTAAGATTATTGATATATATGTAATAACCTAAATCACCACCTGTCTTCTTAAAAAAAAAATAGCATGCCCTTTTATTCTCCCTCCAACATTTTTATTATTTTTTCGACTCCCTGCAAAACACAATTAGGGCACCGCTCAAAACTCCTCCCTCAAAATTCCTCCCATCTCTGTTACTCATATTCTCCATTAATACACAATTTTTTCCAACACAATTCTTACTTCTGTGCTACACAAAGAAGACAAGAAGACTTCTCGACACAAAAAAATAAGGTACATAAAATACATAGTTATTTTAAGGATTTTTGTGACTGAAACTTCTGCTAGGTCTTTTGCGTAGTCATGAATTTGGTTGTTTTTTTCTTTTGAACTGCCGCTGTTTGTGTTTTTTTTTTTTTTGTTTCTTTTTTTTTTGTTTTTCCTTTTTTTCCTTCTTGAATTTGGATGCTATTGATGGGGTATATGGCTGCGTGTGATTATATGACATGACCAAGAACATAAATTTATATATGCAGCCATAGATTTGGTTGTTTTTTTACCCTTCTGAACTGCCGCGGTCTTTTTTTTTTTTTTTTTTGCTTCTTTTGCTTCTGGAATTTGGATGGTATTGTTGATAGGATGTATGGCTATGTGTGATCCAAGAACGTAAGTTTATATAAGCAGCCATCGATTTGGTAGTTTTTTTCCTTGTGATCTGCCACCATCTGTTTTCTTTTCTTTTTCTTTTTCTTTTTTCTTCTTTTCCTTCTGCAATTTGGATGCATGGCTAGGAACATAAGTTTATTTGGATGCATGGCCAAGAGATTCTTTTGTATTGATTTGCATGTTGTTGAACATCTCTTCTCTGTATTTGTACCCAATCATCCATTTTTTCTTTTTATGTCTTAGCATATGGGTAAATATTATTCATATTCATGCTTAGGGAGTAACGGTATCTCCTTTAGTAGCTAGGCCATTCAAGTGTTATTTAGGGAGATCTTCTGCTTTAGCAGAGCCTCTTGATAACATAATTTATGACTGAAGCAGCAAATGGAAACCATCTTGGGTCATTCAATCCCCTTAGAAACCCACTCAGCACCTTTGGCAACCCAATTCTTGTTGGCCTTGTGTTGTGGCTTATAAGACTAGGATGGGCAATGGTTGCCACCCTCACTATAATAGTCATAGTTCACTGATTCATATCCACTAGGCCTCGTTTGCGAATAGAATCCATGATGATTTCATATCTAGAATTGGAAGCACTTTGATGCATACACCATATGAAGACTTAGATTAAACATGGCTTGCATGGCCACTAAAACCTTGGGTTTTGCCATACCAGCCATCACCTTTATTTATACCACTTGGGTATCTGTGACTATCATGGTCATGGTAACTCTGATGCTTGCCATATTCATACCTTTATGCATACCACTTGAGGTTCAAGTTGTTCTTTATCATTTTTTTTAAGTTCTATTTTCTCCAATTGTAACCATCATCAAGCATTTCTACCTTTGTCTTGGTTCTAATAGAACTTTTCTTTGATCTCGTCTAAAGACATAAAAATAACATTTGACTGTCATGCCCTTTAGAACTAAGTATATTAATTTCTTTGTTGCCTTTTTATGTTTGGAACATTATTCTACTTAATTATTGCCTTTTGACGTTATGTTAATTTTATTATTTTACTGTTACATTATTATGCTTAATTATCTCTAATTCAAACTAAATATTTCATACTATTATTTAGAATGGCACCTAGATTGAGGTCTCAAAGTAAAAAAAGAACTATATAGTAAGCCGAAAGAAATGTGCAATCATGTCAACCATCAATGGTCTTGGAACAAAATTTGCCAAGTGAGTCAATTCTTCAAGCTAACCAAGAATCAATGAATAATAGTTCAAATGGTAAGAAGCTATATCAAATTGTATCTTTACATATCATATAAGTTATTTTAATTGAAAATGATATTTTTTCCTTTTTAGTTAATAAGTTATCTTTTATGGTTCTTTTATTTGCAAAAATATGATATCATTTACAAAAATTGATGACGCATTTATCCTTTTTGGTATTTTTGTTGAAATAGGAGCAACAACCTCAACTATCTTGGAACAAAATTTGCCAAATATGTCAAATCTTCAAGCCAACCAAGGTTCAACAAATAACAATTCAGATGGTATGAAAGCTATATATAATTAAATATTTACGGATGTGATACAAGTTATTGCAAGTGATAACAAATATAGTTAATAATTTATCTTTTATGGTTTTTTTATTTATTCTTTATATTGAAAATATTATTTTATTTAAAATTCTTAATGATGAATTTATTCTATTTGTTAAAATAGGTCTAAGAAGCCTCAATCCTTCCTAAAAGGACATGGGGCCCTTTTAGAGGTTTAGGATTGGAAAAATTAATCAAAGGAAACAAAAAGATGCAGATTGACATTCCAAAAGGTAAGGGCAAACCAACTTTAGAAGTTCAATCAACAAAATTACCTAATAAAATCGGATTGATTTCTCGACAATTCATCCCAATTCCAACAAAATGGAGAGGCATGACTAATGATGACAAGAATCATGCAATTGAGAGACTTAAGGTAAGGGCAAAGTCTTAAATTTGAAGTTCTTATAAAGTTATTTTACACATTTTCATCTAACCATTAGTTTATTTTTTTAGACTAAATTTCAGATTGACTTAGATGATGAATATGTCCAAAGCTCTATGATGTTAATTTTGTCGAAGTTGTCTAGAAACCAGTGACATAGGCTTCATTTATACTACAAATCACTTTCAAGCGATCAAGAAGCACATCAAAAGTCACCAACTACTAAGTTCAATTTGACTCAAGAAAATTGGGAAGCACTTTGTGATCTATTTAGCAATCCTGAATATCAGGTTTATTTCTTATAATTTATAATTTCATTTACATTAGAAATAGTAGAATATTATATATTTTTTGTGTGTACTAATGTTGGTTCTTTTTTTTTTTTTTTTTTGTATAAAGGCAAGATGTGAAAAGAATAAAGCATGTCGACAGAAAGTCAAGTTTTCATATAATCAAGGGTCAAAGGCATTTGTTGCAAGTTGCTATGCCAAGGTAAAAGATCCATTTATATTCCTATAACTTTTAAGTTTATATGCCAATTTTATTTTATTTCATTTTTTTTTACTGACAATTGTGCAGTGTATTGGTGAAGAAGAGCCTGATAGGATGAAAATTTTTAAGATGACTCACTATTCAGAGACTAAAGGATGGACAAGTCTTAAGGCTCAAGCAAACTATGTAAGGTTTTACAAATATGAAACTTATTATCATATATTCTTACATTACAATTAAGGTTTTTTTTTCCTATAATTATAGGAGAGAATGCAAAAATTGCTATTATAGCCTGTTGGAGAAGGAATGGAACCTAGGACAATTGACTCTGTTGTGGATGAAGTGCTCGGAAGTAGGTGAAGTTACATCAAAAGGCTTGGATATGGGCCTTAGCCTAATAAGCAAAACCCAAATCTTGTCATTTCTAAATTAACAGAAAAACTTGATAAGAAAGACAAAAAGCTCAAAAAATACGAGTCAAACTTTAAATTGCTTCAAGATCACGTGCAAGTAATGACTCAAGCTATGATTAGTTGTCAAATGGAAGTGCCAATACTACAATTTTCTGGTAATAGTATGCATTAATTTTATTTTTATAAACTTGAAATGCTTTTTCTTTTTTAAAAAAATTTACTTATCACTACATTTTTTCAATTTTTAATTATTTTTATTAAATATTTATTGCAGTTTCAAGTGAGTCAAATTCTCCACCAACTGAATCATTGTCATTTGAAGAATCTGAATGAAATATGGTAAATGTGGTTCAACTACGTATTAGCTAGCTTGGCTTATTTATTTTTTATGAATTTTATTTTTCTCAATGCATGAGGATATTATATAATTTTTAACATTACTCTACTATTTGGATATTTTATCTTTGAAATTCTATATTTGGAATACAGTGGGGTATTTAATTTTATTAAATGCTATTGATTTTATTTTATAATGCTATACTTTATACATAAGATATAAGATATTATATATTATAAATTAAAAAAATGACATTAAAATACTTAATGTCTAGTGACAATAAGATTGTAACCTATCCATCATCCTTTTATTTTAGAAACGTCAGTAATTATTAAGTATTAATAAATATTTTGTTATGCCTTGAACGTCACTTATTCGAGTGACGATGATACTAACGTAACAATTAATCAAAATATTTATAATAATATATGCTGCTTCACCATTATTAGTGTGACTTTCTCATATTCGTCACAAATGAATGACTACTTAATCATATTTTGTCACGATTCATGCTATTTAGTGACATTCTTTTTGAATAATGAGTAACGACAATTACACCACCTATTCCCATGATGTTTTTCATTTTTGTCATTAATAGTTAAATATTCATCTCATATTCTCTAATGATTCATATTGTTCAGTGACGTTCTTTTCTAATAATGAGCGACAAAAATTACGACACATATTCGTGTGACATTTTCGTTTTTATCATTAATAGTTGAAAATTCAGCTCATATTTTGTGACAATCCATGGTATTTGGTGACATTTTTTTTAATGATGAGTGAAGAAAATTATGCCACCTACTCATGTGACTTTTTTCATTTTTGTCACAAATAGTTGAATATTTAACTCATATTTCATGACGATCTAAGATATTTTGTGACAATTCATAAACTATTTTATAACGCAAATTAAACGTCCCAAACGCATAGCTATAATGCGATGTTTTACGAGACGTTACATAATGTTTGTTTATCAATCCATGACAATAATATCCATATTGTCACCGTATATCTTTGGCGACAGTGAAAAGGTAACGATCAACATGATGACAAAAAAAGAACGTCATAAAATATTATGCATGACGCAAATTACACATTACGTGATGTTAATGGATGTGCCATTAATCGTCAATTTTTGGTGTAGTGAATTGACCTCTGAATAATGCTCCCAAGTTGAGGCTTTGTGCATAAATTTCTCCGTAAGCAGGATAATTAAACTTTGGCCAAAAAAGGGGAGGATTTCGTGCGAGGGAAGAGGGGGAGAGAGAGAGGTGATGGCTAGGGTAGGGGAATAGCTCAGAAAATTCTGATTAAGTAGATCTTATATAGGTGAGTTTTAATTGAATTAAGAAATAGAAAAAGAACTAAGGGGAAAACTTTTTTTCTAAAGGTTTTATCTAATTAAAAGCTTCAATTAATTAATTAACCAAAACTCTAGGGTATTAGGGGAGCCAAAGTGGCGGCACTCATGAGGAAGAATAGGAAGGAATATTCTCTATATTTTTTTCTAAGTAATAAAGGATTGGAATATTATATATATATATATATATATATATATATATTAGTTATCATAATATATTATAACTAATTATATATACTAACTATAATTATAATAACTAATTATATTAATTATAATATAATAATATTATATGTTATTCTTATATTATCCTTTTACTGTAATATAATAAAATAGTTAATATATATATACTATATAGTGTATTATATTATATATTATATTAACATATTATAATATTAACACATATTATATTATTATATATTATCATAATATATGTTACAATATATAATATATAATATATTATTTATTAGTTATATATATATATATATGTATAATATATGTTATATATTAATTATTAGTTTATATTATATAATATATTAGTTATTATAATATAGTATATATTATATTATATTTCTCTAATATTAAGCTAATATAATATATATATATATATATATATAATATCATATTATTAATACTATTATAATATAATATAATTATATTATATACTAATATATAGTATATTATTATATATAATATTATATTATTATAATACATTATTATATATATTATATTAATAATATAATATAATATATTCCTTAAAAGTTCCCTTTTAATATTAATAATATTATATTAATATAATTTATGAGAAGAATAATATATTATTATATTATGAATATAATTATAATATATATTAATATTCATATCGTGATCATAGATTATATTATATACCATATATTATTCTATTATATAGGTTAATATATATTATATATAATTTACATATTATGATATGTTACTATATCATAGGATGATAATATATTATTATATATTATATTATAATATAATATATTGTTATAGTATATATTATTATTTATTGATTATTTGATAATTATATTATTATTTAGTAATTATGATATTATGATATAATATTATAATATATCATACTAACTAATACAATAATTATTATTATATGTTATATTAGATCATTTACGTTTTCTCTTATGCTATCAGGTTATACTAGTTATCAGCTTTAAAATATATAAATAGTATAATATATTTTCTTATGTATTATTATACTGGCTCTATTAAAACTTTTGATGTTGTTTCTCAAGTGATATAGTATATTATAATACATGATAAAGATATAATATATATTATATATATATTATATATTAGATAATATATTATTATAATATAATTATATAATATTAGTATATTATAGTTAATATTATAATATTATATATTTATATTATATAAATATTATAATATATTAATATACATATTAATAATATAATATCAATATTATATATATATATATATAGAGTATAATATTGTATTATTTCCTACGTTATATATTAATTTAATTAATAAATATTATATAATTATAATATATTATAATATTATTAATATAATATAATATTATATTATTAGTATAATAATATTAATTTTTAATATTTAATATTATATTAACAACTACACTTATATCATATAATATAATATTATTATATTAATTAACTTAATATTTTAATATTTTAATAATATTACTAATATATAACAATTTATATTAAAATTATTTATAATATTTTAGGATAGTCATATATATTAACATATATATTATAATATAATATATTATATATTACTATAATAATATATATTCATTATATATTGTCTAATTGTTTATGAATATTATATAAATAATATTTATTTTCCCAATTGTTTATTAATATATATAATGATTATTGGGTAGGTTTTACATGTTATTATATATATTATAGTAACTATTATATATATTTTATATTATATTATATTATATTATATTATATATTGTTATAGTCATATATTATAGACTTTGATACGACCACTATCGGAAAAATCACAATTTGCGACAACTTTTTTTGCGACGGTTATAGTTCTGTCGCTAATTAGTGACGGTTTTGAGATGATAATCGAAGAACTTGCTAGTTGACTAACACCGTCGCAAAATCCTCGTAATTTGCAATGGTTTTGTGACCGCCAAAATGGCCATCGCAATTCGTAGCAAAATTGTTGCTATTTGTGAAGGTTTTGCAATGGCTAAAATGCCCTCGCAAATTAGTGAAGATTTTGCGATGGTTAATTTTTTTAGAATAAAATATTTAAACAAAAAAAATTTATTACAAACGTCACAAAATTCTCGCAATTAGTGAGGATTTTGTGATGGATTTTTGATAATTTAAAAAATACAAAAATAAAAAACCTAGTTAGTTGGCTGTCAAAAACCCTCACAAATTTGCAAGGGTTTTACAATGACGAGTTTTTTTTAAAAAAAATATTTAAATGGAAATTTTTTTGAATGTCCGTCACAAAACCCTCGCAAATTATGAGGGTTTTGCGACAGTTGGTTGTTTTTAAGAAAAAATATTTAATTGAATTTTTTTAATACTCACCGCAAAACTCTCGCAATTTGAGGCGATTTTGCAATGGACTTTTAATATTTTAAAAAGAAAAAAGTATAGACCGTTGCGAGGATTTTGCGACGGACATTTCATATTTAAAACATGAGAAAATTCTAGACCGTCGCAAAATCCTCGCAAATATTGCGAGGGTTTTTGCGACGGTTGGTAGTTTTTATGAAAAAAATTATATGAAAATTTTATTGAATGTTCATCGCAAAATCCTTAAAATTTGCAAAAATTTTGTGACGGACTTTTCATATTTAAAAAAAAAAGAAAAGTCTATACCATTGCAAAACCCTCGCAAGCAGGGTTATGCTTGCGAGGGTTTTGCGACAGAGGGTTCTTTTTATGAAAAAATATTTAAATAAAATTTTTTTGAATATCCGTTGCAAAACCCTCGCAATTTGCAATGACTTTACGATGGATTTTTCATATTTTAAAAAAGAGAAAATCTATACTGTTGCAAAACCCTCGCAAATTGTGAGGGCTTTGCAACAGATTAAATCCTTGCAAAATGTGAGGATTTTGCGACGGTTGGTTGTTTTTATGAAAAAAATATTTATATAATTTTTTTTTGGAATGTCCATCACAAAACTCTCACAATTTGCGAGGGTTTTGCGACGGACACCGTCGCAAAACCCTCTCAAATTGCAAGGGTTTTGTGATGGAGGCTTGTTTTTATGAAAAAATGTTTAAATGTCTGTCGCAAAACCCTCGCAATTTGTAAGAACTTTGCGACTAACTTTTCATATTTAACAAAAAGAGAAAAATCTAGATCGTCACAAAACCCTTGCAATTTGCGAGGGTTTTGTGACGGATAAAACCCTCGCAAATTGTGAGGATGCTGCGACAATTAGTTGTTTTTATGAAAAAAAATATTTAAATAAAAAATTTTTGAATGTCCATTGCAAAATCCTGGCAATTTGTGCGATGGACTTTTGATAATCCATTGCGAAGGTTTTGCGATGGTTGGTTTTTTTATGAAAAAATATTAAATTTTTTTTGAATGTGCATCGCAAAATCCTCGCAATTTGTGAGGATTTTTCGACAGACTTTTCATATTTAAAAAAGAGAAAAATCTAGATCGTCGCAAAACTCTCGCAAATTGCGAGGGTTTTACAACGGCTGATTGTTTTTAATGAAAATTAATATTTAAATGAAAATTTTTTAAATATTGGTCGTAATTTGCGAGGATTTTGCGATGAACTTTTCATATATTTTTTTTAAAAAAAGAGAAATGTCTAGACCATCTCAAATTTGCGATGCTTTTGCAACGAAATTTTAAATTATAAATTACCCACCTTTCCATAAGTAAAATTTTCAGATTGAAATTTTGAATTTTTGCACGGAATGAATTGAATATTCATTTCCTCCAATTTTTTTTAATTCTTTGCATAGTGAAAATTTGAATACCCTAATTCACCGCAAATCCATTACTAATTGCGACGAATTTACTTCTTCCCTCACAAAATAGTCGCAATTTGCGAGAGTTTTGCTACGAAATATGGTTTTAATCTATATTTTTCTTTAATTTTTTAATTTTGATTTATGTGTTTATGTAGTGGTGTATTTTGATAAATTTACTGAAATATTTTTAATAACGTGTCTCAAATTGTGTATTTTGTTATAAATTTGTATATGTAATTATGTTATGTTATACACCAATGTATTACATAAGTAAATATATATATATAGTTAATTGTTATGTTATATGTAATTATGTTATGTTATACACCAATGTATTACATAAGTAAATATATATATATAATATATATATATATATATATATAGTTAATACTGTTATGTTATACACCAATGTATTACATAAGTAAATATATATAGTTAATTTTGTTATGTTATATACTTACTGTAATATATAAGTAAATGTTTATGTTTATGTAGTAAACAATGTATATAAGTATCTTTTTGGTTTAATATATATATATATATATATATATATATATATATATATTATCACATGTAGGTATGTATATACATATGTCTAATTTTTTGATCTATCACTTTGATTAAATGGTGTATAAAGTAAAATACATAAAGAAAAATAATTTAAATACTGTTATTATTGTTGAGTTCACTAAAAAAAAATGGTGAAAATTGTAATGTAAAGATCAATTTGTAATGTTCTTCATTTCCTACATGTTAATATGTATATATTATAATATATAGGTATGTATATACATATGTCTAATTTTTTGATCTATCCCTTTGATTAAGTGGTGTATAAAATAAAAAATATAAAGAAAAATAATTTGAATACTGTTATTATTATTGAGATCAATAAAAAAATAATGAAAATTATAATGTAAAGATCGGTTTATAATGTTCTTCGTATTAATTTGTGAGAAATTAGCGAGGATTTTATTTATTTCGTCACAAATTACGACGAAATAGCTAGAAATTTACAAAAAAAACTAAAAATTTCCTACACTTAGAAAATTTCCACTCCCTCTTCTTTTTCCTCCTTCCTTACATTCTTCTTCTTCTGCTACCTATTGCCCCCGCTGGTGACCCTTACCCCTGCCCCCACCCCCTCGTGCCCACATCCGGTGGCCTCCTCCTGCCGTGCCCCCTGCCTGCAGCCCCTTCCCCCTCCCACAGCGCCCTTCCCCAGCCTGAGCTCCCCCCCAGCTGACGCTCCCTGCAGCGCCCCCAGCCCGCAGCACCCTCCCCCGCTCTCCCCCCTAGCCCGCGCCCCCTCCCCGCCTTCCCCCAGCCGCACCCCTAGCTTGCAGCCCCCTCCCAGTGCTCCCCCCAACCGCGCCCCCCAGCTTGCAGCCCCTTCCCCGCTCTTCCTGCTTTGGGTCTTAGCTCCACACTGGGTCTTAGCTCATGGTGTCATTTTCCTCCTGATTTGCACCTTCCTTTGAGCTGTTTTGACTTCGGATGTAATGTTCAGAAGTTGAATCTAGGTATGATGTTTCTATGCTTTGAATAATAATGTTTTCTTTTAGGTTTTGGTTTTGAATTGAAAGTCAGATTGATGCTAGTGTAATGCATTAGTCGGTGTTTCACATTCGATGATAGAAATGCACATATTATTTTTTATTTATGCATCTATTGTATCCCAAGCAGTCTTATTAATAAGGATATCATTTCTTCATTTCTTTCATTAAAATCTTGTAGAATTCTTCGAACTTCAAAAAAAAAAAAAAAAAAGAAAAGAAAAGAAAGAAAAGCAGCATGTGGAATGGACTTAGCTGTTAGATGTCTATAAGTAATCAGTAAAATTCCTCAAATTAAAAACAAAAATTAAAGAATAGAAATCTTAAAAGCTTGACTAGATTCAACGATGTATATTTTGGCTGTGGGCATTAATATTGATTACATGATGGTAGAGAAACAATATGTGGTCTCCTTGTTAGCATATATAGTTGTTAAAGCAGTTGCTGGGCAGAACTGAGCATTCTCTTGGCATTTCTGTCATGATTCTTTTCTTCCTGACCCTTCCCTTTACTTTCCCAGCTAGCAGTCCACTTTCGCAGCTGTTTGCAGTAACTTGCACGCAGTATAATAATTTATAGAAAAACTATCAAGAAATGAAAACAAAATAAGCCAAGAAAGACCATAGCAGCATTCAGAGAGATAGGGAGTAATAAGAAAGCATTACCCTTCTGTAGAAAATAATATAGGCCTCTTGAGTTTTCCTTGACTAGTCTCAAATCCAGTTCTTAGAACAACAGCTAAGCAGCCGTCATCAGGAGTTTTCATTTGGAATGTCTGAACTCAAAGGAGGACGATTAAGGAATCATCGTATAGGAGTTATGCAAATAGATATATGCCGTGATGACTAGAAAAAAATAAACAACCTTATCTGCAGTATGCTGCAATAATTTGGTGCCACCAAAAAGAACATGAGTCTTATCCCGTCTAGCTGATAACTTTTCTTCAGTTCCTCTACCCATAATTGATACTTGAAAATGGACATTTTTACTTTCAAATTGTCACATACAAAATGAAATAACCAAGTGCAATTTTCCTTTAAGGGTACAAGCACCAACAATCTCAATGTAAATATAGATACAACTAAGCTAGACTAATGACTTATAAGGATAGTTGTAAGAGTTTTGTGCAAATCCAACTCAAGAGAATTAAATTACCTGTTCCATGCAATGTGGGTTTAGTACACAAATCACTTTTCTTCATTTCATTGTATCTACGTTTGTCTTCTCCATTAAACTAAGAATACTCATATCCTGTTTAAGTAGATCATACGAGGTTTCTTCCAATCTAATTCTACTGCTTTACACGTTATGTAACATCCATTTACTATGTCACTCTTCCTAATGTTATTATCTTTCATTTTCGGCGATTCTTGCAAAAAATGGAGTGTAAATCTTGGGGCAATATTATTAGCTTAATGGAAGTGGTAAGCACATGTTTCTTTCGTGTATTTTTTATAATTGAAACCCCGATAGTGATGGGTGATTACTCCTCTTGGATAATGGGTGATTATCCCTAGTTTCCTTTTTCTTTTTTTCTTTTCTATAAATGAATGATCTGTCTTTATTGTTTGCAATTGCATTTTGATTGTCAAATTTTGAGGTGGCCTCATGCCTGGAAAATGTCCAATTATAGGGGAGACTCTTGTCAATTTTTTTTCAAAATCTGCTAGTATTTACTGTGGAATAGAATAACTATCCTTATCCTAAAGTGTGTTATTTAATTGAACATAGGTATATATCCAATAATAATAATAACAATAATAATAATAATAATAATAATAATAATAATAATATTATTATTATTATTATTACAAATAACATTGCTAATGACAATAATAATATGACTAATAAAATGAGTAATAATAATAATAATATCATTAAAAATAACAATGTTAATAATAGTAGGAATAATAAAATAATGATAACAATTTAAGTATCAAAAGCAACAATACTATTACTATTAATAATTAAAAGTAGTAATAATTTTGCTATTAATAAATAAATTAGTAATCATACAAGTAGAAATAATAATAATAATAATAATAATAATAATAATAATAATAATAATAATAATAATAAATTTATTGTAGTAGTGAATATTTTATACTAGGCACAATTCCAACAAATAATAATAGATAGTTTGTTTAATGCAAATTAGATTATAAATAATAAATCAGACACTACCTAAGTATAAGTAAATATCAATTTTGGATAAAATTAATTATAGTCATACTAGTCAAATACCATCATCAATCAATCACAACGATTATCCCATCCTCCTTTTGAGTAATATGAGTGTATATTTTATGTTTTGGACCTCCTTTTGTTAGATAATGGAAAGGAAAATGTAATTACTCATTTTCACTAATATAATTCAAGAGGTGATTTTAATTAGTGAATGGATTATTCTTTTCTCTCATTTAGATATCATGGAGGATCGTAGTTGGATGTATAGAAGGCACGCTTCAGGTGTAAAAGGGATCACTATTGAATTTGAGGAAGGGGTTAAAGTTTTTTTGACATTTGCCTTATCAAATGCAATATCAAGCGTAATTAGAAGTCTGTGTGCAAAATGTAAGAATAAAAAGTATCTAAATCTTGCACAAGTTAAGCTCCACCTGTGGAAGTCTGGATTTGTCGCAAATTATTACCGGTGGACATGTCATGGTGAACCATTCGAGTATACCTCAAGCGTGTTTACCTCAATCCCAAAAGTTGAGTCACATCAAGGAAATCCGTCTTGCGAAATGGTCTTAGACGTAGCAGGTCCTGACTTTCCCCTTGAAGCTCCATCAGCAGAATATTTTGAAGAACCACCTAATGTGGAGGCATAAAGGTTTTACGATATGTTAAGGGCTGTAGAGACTCCTATGTGGGATGGTTGCACTACACATTCATAGCTTTCACTTGCTTCAAGGTTATTAAACATTAAGTCTAAAAATAACATCTCGCGGAAAGCCTTTAATGATGTTGTGCAATTGATGAAAGAGGTTGTGCCTAGTAGTAATGCGATTCCTGATGATTTATATCAGATGAAAAAATTAGTGGCTGGGTTGGTTTTGCCTACAAAAAATAGATGTATGCATCAATGGATGCATACTTTACAGGAAAGATGACATGAATTGTAGAGAGTGCAAATTTTGTGGCCATCCTCGATATGCACAAAAAAAGGTTAGGAAAAACATAAGTAGGAAGGAAATTTCATTCAAGAAGATGTATTACTTTCTGATAACACCGAGGCTACAAAGATTATATACTTCTAAAACAACAGCCGAATACATGAGATGGCATGGAGAGAGCAGATCGGAGGATGACACCTTGAGTCATTCTCGTGATAGTGAAGCATGGAAACACTTTGACCGAATGCATCCTGAATTTGAAAAAGAAGTACGGAATGTCAAACTTGGTTTATATACAGATGGATTCTTACCATTTGGGATGTCGGGTAAGCAATATACATCCTGGCCGGTCATTCTCACACCATATAATCTCCCTCCGTGGATATGTATGAAGGATCTGGTCATGTTTTTAACAATCATTATCCTAGGCCCCAAGAATCCAAAGTATCAAGTGAATGTTTATTTACAACCCTTGATAGATGAATTAACCCAATTGTGGTTTGAAGGTGTCACCACTTATGACATATCGAAGAAATAAAACTTCCAACTACGGGCGGCACTTTTGCGGACTATTAATGATTTTCCTGCATATGGTATGTTGAGTGGCTGGAGCATAGCTAGGAGACTGGCTTGTCTATATTGTATAAGCAATATAAAGTATTTTCATCTACAAAATGGTGGGAAATAATCATGGTTTGACTGTCACTGTCATTTCTTACTGTCGGATCATCCTTATAGAAGGGACACAAGATCTTTTAGGAAGGATAGAGATTCTAAGACATTACAGCTTGTGCAATACCCTACTGATGAAGAAATCTAGGGTAGTTTGTCTAACTATGAAAAAATCACAGAAACAGGCAAAGAAATTGGAAGGAGTAATGGCAGGGGATATCTCATAATTAGGCAAAAAGGAGTATTTTATGGGATTTGCCGTATTGGCGTACTAACTTGGTCCGACATAATATTGATGTAATGCATAATGAGAAGAATGTATTTGATAATGTCATGAACAGTTCTGGAGGTAAAGGGTAAATCAAAAGACAATTTAAAGGCTAGACGTGATTTAGAAACATATTGCCATAGGCCCAAGCTACATGCCTCGGATATAGGAAGAGAAAATGTAGCTATACCTAAAGCTTGCTACCCGTTGACATCAGAATAAAAGAAACTTTTACTTGAATGGTTGAGGGGATTGCAACTCCTAGACGGACACGCTTCAAACATTGGAAGATGTGCTAATTTGAATGAATTGAAGTTATTTGGTATGAAATCACATGATTGTCACGTATTCATGGAGAGACTACTTCCCATTGCATTGAAGGAATTTCTTCCTTCTAACGTATGGGGTATTTTGACGGAATTAAGCCTTTTTTATCGGGATCTATGCTTTCCTAAGTTGAGTGTAGCTCATATGGCCAAATTGGAGTCCGACATTCCTTTGTTGTTATGTAAGTTGGAGAATATATTTCCACCTGCATTCTTTGATGTAATGGAACCCTTATTAATTCATTTGCCTTATAAAGCAAGAGTTTGTGGCCCTGTTCAATATAGGTGGATTTACCCATTTGAACAGTAATTTAATCATTCAATCTAATTCCTTTCGTGCCAGGTATGATATAAGCGTGTGTGACTAAACTTGAAATTTTTTTCAAATGATAGGTATTTGCATCACTTGAAAATCAAGGTGAAAAATAAGGTTAGAGTTGAAGGATCAATCTGCAATGCTTATCTCGTTGAAGAAGCATCCACTTTCTTATTATTTTGAGCCACATATACAAACAAAATGTACAAATATGGAGTGTAATGAAGAGGAAAAATGATTGGAGCGGGTCCAAGAACCTGGGCTGTCAATCTGCAATATTCAAGGAAGGGTGGTAGGACGGATTCGAACCCGGTTCCTTACCTCTGAAGAATTCATTGCAGCAAGAATTTACACATTGCTTCATTGTGGTGAAGTGCAGCCATACATTGAGTACGAGCTATTGCTTTATATATCTTTTACGATAAATGAAGAGCTCGTAATGATTTTGACATATTCATACTTCGAACGCATTACAGGGCATTTACGACACACTTACGAAGATTGGCTCCGACTATATCGGAGACAGAAATTAATAGAAGAATAGGCCTTGAAATTGCAAAATGGTTTAGGGGATATGTAAGTTACATAGGTTATTAACTTGCATTTGGAACTCCATTGGGGATTCAATCAATTTCGTAATGCTACAAATTTCATTTTATGTAACACTAACTTGTTTAATTTTTTTTAGGTACAAGATCCAGAAAATATAGTTACAAATGAATGCTTAAAAAACTTTGCTTGGGGTCCGTCAAAGCTAGTGAAATCATATAGTGGGTACATAGTCAATGGTTACCGGTTTCACACTAATGATTATGCAAAGGGAAAGAAAATAGTGAATAGTGGTGTGTTCGTGAAAGGGATTGGAAATGACGCATCAGGACCTGATTACTATGGAGTGTTAAATGAGATTATTGAAGTGCAGTTTCTAGATAATCCACAGTAAAGCGTTGTTCTTTTTAAATGTCACTGGTTTGATCAAACATTGAATCGTAGGACCAAGTTAAATCCACAGTATAATCTTGTAGAAATTAATCACAAAATGAGCTACGCTAACTATGATCCATTTGTTCTAGCTCAACAAGCTAGCCAAGTGTATTCTACATCATATCCAGGAAGTAAGAGGCTAAGATCTGATTGGTTGGCAGTTTGCAAAACCAAAGCTCAGTATATAATAGTGCACCCGTAGTTGACAGAGCTTATCAGGAAGAAGTAGATGCCACTGGCGAAGTTAATATATCGTTATTTGTTGATCTTGGTATTCTGATGTATGAGAACGGTATGAATGAAATGTTGGATGTTTAAGATGAGGCTATAATGGCAAGGGAAAATTCTCCTACAAATAAAGACGAAGAAGATAAAGATGAATGAGATACGAATAGCGATACCTCAGTAGATGATGATGAGTCTATATCGGAGAATGATTCCAGTGATTAGGCCTGATTTAAATTCATTTATCATTTATATGGTTAATGGTAAGGGATTCCTGATATCTATTACATCATTACTATCCCATGTCAAATTTTAAATTTTATTTATTACAGAATTTCAATCCTTATTATTATGTGTTTCACATTTCAAAATCTTTTAATTTCTTTTATTTTAAATTCCATTATATACAATTTTTTACATTAATTTTATCTAATTGTCGGGAATCTCATCTCCTTCTATTTTTGCAGGAATCTTTCGTTTAGACTTGCACAGGCTGGAGGAAAAGAGATAGATAAAATATAAGGTAGCTATATCTATGTGTGGTGTTATACAAATGTTATTGTTTTGGGTATATGGTGTATCCATATACATGCTTGCAATTCATATTTTTTTTATTAGTCTTTATTATATTCTTTTGTGGTGTAAACAACAAGGTAATTTATATAGTGCATTGTTGCTGTATTGACAGACAATTCACAAGGACAAAAGCATTTAAAATTTTTTGCTTGATTTTAACTATATCTAACATAATAATTGGAACCCCGTGAGTGATGTGTGATCATTCTCCGTGAGTGATGGGTGACACTCCTCTTGGGTAATGGGTGATTACCCCTAGTTACCTTTTGAATTTTTCTATATTTGAAAGATCTGTTTTTATTATTTGTAACAGTGTTTTGATTGTCAAATCTTGAGGTGGCCTTGTACTTGGAAAATGTCCAATTATAGGGGAGACTTTATCAAAAATTTTTTAAAATTCAATTCACAAGGACAATGTTTATTTTGGCATATCCATCATTATCATACTATTATTCTATTGCTTTAAATTAGCGAATAGATATAATGTTTCAATGTTATTTTTCTTTTGTCATTTTTATTCACGGTTATTTACATTCTTCTTTTGAAGTGTCCTCGGTCTTTATTAGTCACTCATTTTTCTTTTTTCATCTCCTCTAGCAATGTCTTCTAATGAAGGGTCATTGAAGAAAGGGAATCAAGAGCATTAGGAGCCTTACACTCCATCCCTTACTCAGTTACCTAGGCTTTCAGTGCCTTAATCTTTACATAGCTCTATTGGAGACGAGTGAGTACCATCCCCAACTTTTCAATCATATGTTGCTTCAGCTTCACATTCTGTTGGGTGGCAAGTTTCGGGCTCCCGACCTTGGATTGTTCCACGGGGAAATGGGTAAGTAACATATTCATACTTTGTAATATGTTAAGTATTACTTCAATTATTATTATTATTTTTTTGGAGATTAACATAACTCTATTGTACGTTGTCATTGCACCAAAAATAGGTTTGCCGGCTTGGATAAATGTGTTTGAGAAATTTCAAATATAATACAACAGTACTTCACTGGTTTGTATCCGACATACATGCACATCTTGATAACCGTGCGAGACATATGATTTCAAGAATTTGGGATAAGCAATTTCTGAATATTTTTTGTAGTCTAAGTACTATGTTATATGTTAATTAGGATTCTTAATCGTGATCATGCAGAAATATTTTCGGTTGAGGGATGAGTACGCTTTCCAGATTCGATCAATTTGGGAAAAGAAGTGTCGGACGCGGTTTTCAGACATAATGTCTAGGATGAGAAGATGGATGGTTGGGTATGTCCTCATTGGATAGAGGCTCAATATTGGAATGACTTTTGTGAGTATTGGAGTTCAGAGAAGTATCAGAAGCTCTCAACTACCAACAAAAAGAATCGAGGAAATAGTTGCACTCATATTGGAGGGCCTATCTCATTCACAGAACAGGTGGACCGTTTGGTAGTTCATTTCCACTTAATTATTTATTATTCTAAATTTCTTTGAAATAAATTTATAAAAGATTGTAATAATTATGTTTTGTTAACATAAATGTAACGAGGCCAAGGAGGGGAGTTCTTTCAACCTACATAGACATGTTTGAGACATTACATATCTTTCAAAGTGGGCCACAAAAGGGACAGTTTGTTAGTGATCGATCTTTCCAGACTTTGGTAGTATATAAATTAAATATGTTGAAATCTCTTTATATTGTGTGGAATTTATATTTTAGTTTGATATTTACTACTGACAATTCCTTTTTTTTTAAGGACGACATGTAAAATCTCATACAGAGCACTACTCAATCCAAGTCTAGTGACTCCGTAAACTCTGTTGTTCCTTTTGATGAAAAAGTCATGTTTGTAAAGGCACAAGGTGGGTTCAAAAGGGAATGAATTTATAGGTTAGGCTCAGAGGTGACGCTGATTCGATTTAGGTTATCTCAAATTGGACCGTATACATTTTCCACTACACCAGCTGATATCAGGCATCTAGTAGAGCAAAGGGTTCAGTAGGCCGAGCGGAAGTTCAATTGACAAATAGACTTGTACTGGGACTTCATGAGGCAACAACAATCTACATTTGGTGGTTGGATGTTAGCTATGTCGGACAAGGTGGGCATTCTTGCACCATTGATGTCATCTATAAAGGAGATAGAAGCGCGCATAGCAGCTGCTAATACTGAAGATGAAGACCCCAATGCTGACGATAGATTTGATCCAGTTGATGAACACCCAGGCCCACATAGGGGCTCTCGTTCCCCTCTTCCACCCCTTCTGCAACTACTCATTCTTTAGTTACATAGATTTTGTTGTATGTATTTCTATACTCTTTATATACTATTACTTATTTATGTGAACTATTTTACTTTTTTATATACTTATTATGTATTTATATTATATTATATTTTAATATTTTAATTATATTTATTTGTGCTTAGGTGCAAATTTTTATATTATTTTTTGGGTTATGAACATAGTTTTGGCATTTGTTTGTGTAGTGTTTTAGGATTGATTTACAGGGAATGAATAATTTAAAATAAATATAATAATAGAAAAATAAAAAATTATTGCAAAATCCTCGCAATTTGTGACGATTTAGCGAGGGCTACAATAACCCTCGCAAATTGCGACGATTTTGCGAGGGCACAAAAATCCCTTACAAAATCATCGCAAATTGCGTTGATTTTATATTCCTTGCAAAACCCTCACAATTTGCGAAGATTTTGCGAGGGCTAGGTTTTGAAAACAAAAAATCCCTCGCAAACCCTTGCAATTTGGGAGGGTTTTGCGAGAGTCACTTTGCTTAGGTAGAAAAGTCCCTCGGAAAACCCTCACAAATTGCGAGGGTTTTGTGAGGGCTACAGCTTTGGGTAAAAAGTCCCTCGCAAAACGCTCGCAAATTGCAAGGGCTAAGTTTTGGGAACAAAAGATCCCTCGCAAATTTGCGAGGGCCACGACTTGGGAGGTGAACACTTCCCTCGCAAAACCCTCGCAATTTGCAACGATTTTGCGAGGGCCTAGTTCCTCACAATTTGTGTCGATTTTGCAAAGACCCTCACAATACTGTCGCAATTTGCGAGGATTTTGTGATGGATCCATGCATTTCGTCGCAAAACCGTCGCAAATGACGACGTCCAAAACTGTCGCAAACCGGGTCAGCGATGGATTTTGGCCGTCGCAAAATGGTAATTTTTCTATAGTGCACTTGTAATACCCCGCTACTTACGTACCTAAAAAGAGCAGGGATGTCGTCTCATCTAAAGAACAATGGGTCTTTATAACAAGATAATAAAGGACTTAATCAAAGAAGTACCTTAATTAAAACTTAAATGGTTTACAATCCAAATAAAACTTATACAAGATCCAAAAACAAAGGATAATAAATCATTGTCTTGAAGCAAAATGACCAAAATGTCAAGTACAAAATTTCGAACTCTAGCCCAACCTTATTAATAGTGCTCCCGACTTGAAAGCATGTACAAAGAATGTGATAAATAAATTTCTCATTAAGTCTTGTGTGTATGAGTATGTACATTAGAAACAGTTTCATGACATACTATTTTAAAATATCAAAAAATGCAATTGCAATCATAAAAACCAGTTTCAAACATAAGAGTGGCGTTTTTATTTTTCATTTAAGAGTGGCAATTTTATTTTTCAATCTCAATAAATAATTTTACTTCAAGGAAATTAACCACTTAAAGCTAACGTGGACTATGAAACTATGCCTCATTGTTAGATTTTAATCATGCAAACCAGTTTGCATGCAGCAAAAAATTAAAATGAAATCCACGCAAAGGATCACTCATATGTAATTAAACCGGTTAGAATAGGGAAATAAAAATTCGTTACCTCGAAAATGTAACTTTTAAAATTATTCTCTGAGTGCGAAACCCTTATGAAAGATTGTCCAAGCACGAACCACTAAATTTCAAGGATAGAAATTTCTTTAATATTGATCCACACGAGGTAGTATTCAAGAACCACTAAAATTGTCTACTAAAAAAAAAATATGGCGGGTAGGGATTTAATTTGAAGAAGAAAATCAAGAAAAGCTTTCTATGATTTTTCACTATTGCGGCAGCTTTTTCCGAAAAACAAAAGGGAAAAACAACTTCAATATTTTTCTTAAACTAAATTGATGGTGATTTTTTTTATTTATAAAATCAACTACCATAAATCAAAACCAAAACAACACGTGAAAAGCCTTTATCTCAATTGTTCAATTATGGGCTTGATTTTTGGGAATTCCTATTGGGTCCTCGAACTATAACAAGTTTATAATTCGACCACAAAAGGATTTATTAATTGCAATCCAACTCTAAATAATTATAACACTTTATAACTAGCCTATAATAATTATTTCTTCTTACAAGCTAACCCCATAATATTATCATATAATATATTGAGTACAAATTCCTCTATTGTATGTGACCTATTAGTTTTTGTAGTCATTTGGTAGGTAATATGAATTAATTATATCATAATAGAATTATTTCTTCTAGGCTTTAAAAAATCAACTTCTTAGATTTATTACTTCAAGAAAAACACATCCCTAGGGTACTCTAGATGAGGCAACACAACCTTTAGTATACACACATCAAGATCTTTTAAGAACACATTAAGAAATCATCTTTTCTTAGGAAAAAATCTAGCTTTTTATGAAAACAACAATTTAAACGAAAAATGTGTTTTCTTTTGTATAAATCCTTTGAAAGAATGTTTCTTTTGAAAGATTTAAACAAGTATGACTCTCAAACATAATTCTTTAATCATCTTTTGCCTAGAAAAATTACTTTAACAATTTATAACGCAAGAATTCTAATTTTCCCAAAATCGTCGGCACTAGTGTTTCAAGGAAAAGAAAGGCTTTTGTTATTACCTCTTACTTCAACATCCTTGATCACTCTTAGGGAAGAAATAATGTGTTTTCTAGCCTTTGATTTCAGCTAAATCTTCAAGCTTTCAATCCATGAATGATACTTCAATGGCATAGCAATATGCAGAATTTGTAGTAAGCAAAACAATTAACTCTTGAGTGCCATGGGACGAAAATTTTGTATGAGCAATGGGAGGGGGAGAGGGAGACGGATGCTAGGGTAGAAAATGGCTCAAAAATCTGATTATGTAGGTTTTATATAGACGAATTATGATAGGTATAGGAAATAGAAAAAGAATTAAGGAAAATCCAATTTTTTTTCTAGGTTTTATCTAATTAAAAAGCTTTCTATAATTAATTTATCATAATCCTAGTGGGTTTGGAGAGCTAGGTGATGACACAAGGAGAGGAAATAGGAAATATAATATTCTCTAATTTTTCCTAAGTATTAAAGGATTGGAAAAATATAAAATTTATTTTAAGATAATTTCTCAATTACACAAGAATTAGATTTTCCCTCTTTCCCTTCTCCTAGGTGGTGGCTACTAGGCTTCTAGAAGCCTAGTAATCCCCTCTAAATATTCTTCTAGCTAGGTTAAATATTTAAATTAAGGAAATTCGATTTCTCTTCAAATAAAATAAAATATGAGGAAAATCTTGCTAGTCTAATATCAAAATACTTCCTAAAATTAATACGTAATAAAATAAATGAAATAATCATATAATGAGTATTTAATAAATATAAATAGAAAATTCTAAAATATAATAAGGAAATAAATAAGTAATTATTTATTAACTAATAAATAGTTGACCACTCAAAAGTCCAGAAAGTCAAGTAGTTTGACATGACCCTTTTAATAGCAAACCGTCATGCAATAAACTTCTTTCAGCATACAATATCTCATTCAGTTTAGAGTATAGAATTAGTATGAACTCTCTCTAGAATATTAATTAATTCTGGCTCGAATATTTTAGTATTTGTTTCTGGGATCCATTATTTAGCATATGTATCAATTGAAACTATTTTCAACACATAGTTGTCTTGGCCAAGGACTTCTTGAGTAATGATTCTTACAAGTGGCTTTAAGATATTCGCTCCTACTAGTAAGAGTGGCAAATCATTTATTGACCCTCTCAACTCCTTTAATACATAAGCAAATAAATGAAATAATCATATAATGAGTATTTAAAAAATATAAATAGCAAATTCTCAACTATAATAAGGAAATAAATAAGTAATTATTTATCAACTAATAAATAGTTGACCACTCAAAAGTCCAGAAAGTCAAATAGTTTGACATGACCCTTTTAATAGCAAAATGTCAATGCAATAAACTTCTTTCAGCATACAATATCTCATTCGATTTAGAGTATAGAATTAGTACCAACTCTCTCTAGAATATTAATTAATTCTGGTTTGAATATTTTAGTATTTGTTTTTGGGATCCCTTACTTAGCATGTGTAACAATTGGAATTATTTTCAATACATAGTTTCCTTGGTCAAGGACTTCTGGAGTAATGATTCCTATAAGTGGCCTTAAGATATTCACTCCTACTAATAGGAGTGACAAATCCTTTATTGACCCCTTAACTACTTTCATTTACTTCACATTGTACCCAATATCTATCTTATAAGCGGCCGTTGATTGACTCTAAAGATTAGAATCAAAGCACAATACATAACAAATAAAGTACCTTGGAGATCTCAAATCTAAGGATACTTGCATATTTGCTATAACGAGATTCTATCACTGGTACTAAATAGTTATCCATGTGATTATCTCATAGCTAGGTTATCCCATGTACTTGTTCAAGTAACAAACATTTACGTGTTAACTTTTAGTATAACAATAATCACGGATGTGAGAACTACCGTTTGATCACAATACTAATTTCAATTTTGCATCCATTATCTCCCTTAAGCACGAATTCCTTTTCTAGGAAAACAGCAAGTCTTGAAACAAACACTTTGTTTTCAATAAGGAGATAGAAATAATATCCATGAGATTCTCTTGGATATCCATCAAACAAATATTTGTTAGATTTATTCTCTAATTTATCTGATTTTATCCTCTTCACATAAGTAGGACATTCCCAAATTCTTATGTGAGTTAGTTTTAGTCTTTTATCATAAAATAACTCAAATGGGATAGTGTCAACTATTTTTTTTATGAAACTTTGTTTAGAATATAAACAACTGTTTGTTTAGAATATAAACAATTGTTTGCAGTGCATATCATCGAAACGATTTTGGTAAATCAGCAAAAGCCATCACGAATCGAACCATATTTAATAAAGTTCGATTCCTTCTTTCAGATACACCACTATGCTAAGGTGTATGTGGTAGAGTCTATTGAAATAATATTCCATTATCTCTAAGATAACTTAGAAACTCTTGACTTAATTATTTACTTTCTTAATCGGATTTTAAAGTTGTAATACTCTTACCAAGTTATTTCTTTACATAATTTCTGAATTCTTTGAACTTGTCAAATATTTTAGATTTGTATTTCATTAAATACAAATACCCAAATTGAGAATAATCATCGATAAAAGTAATGAAGTATTGATAACCCTTTCTTGCTTGCAATGTCATTGGTCCATATATATCAGTATGTACTAGTTGACACCTCCAAGCTACGCGCGGAGATTTTGCCCGATGATTAAATAAAATTTATCAAATATCTATAAATAAATTATTAGTTAGAGAGTATAAAATAAATATTAATGTACATACATTACAACTACTATTGATAGAATATATACATTTAAATATAAAAAATCAACAACTGACCCTATACTTTTATGAGTTTTTCTATAATTATTGTCACTAACCTAGAGATATAATCTAAAAATGAATAAGTATAAGTTTTTTCGATTTAATAATCATTCTAAAAAATAATAAATCAATTATCTTCTATATGTGTTTATTTGTATAGAGTGGAGAAAATAGATTATACAAAATTCAAACTTGTAAGAAAAACTGTTCTTAAGTTATATTATCTCGATTAAAAAAAATCAATATATAATTTTTGCATTTGTATGAGTTGTGATTTTTTTTTTTATCAAATATCTCCTACAGCAATAAAAATTAAACAAAAAAAAATGAGAGATTAATATAATGTTGTGTTAAAAAGTGATAAATAAAATAATTATCGAAGTTGCTCCTAAAATTAGATAAAAATACTTAAAATTGTAGATTTACAGTTAAAACGAGAACTACAATCACAGACAAAATAGTATTATAAAATAGACAAATTATAGATAAAGTAGTATTATAAGTTGCTTTTCTACGCCTTCGTTCCTTCTCAAAATTTGTTTATGTGCAATCACAGATAAAGTAATATTATAAGATAGAGATAATTAGTTTTAGTTTTTTTCTTTCTTTCTTACCTCCATCAAAATTGAAGGATACTGATAAGTAAAATCTATATTATAAATGATTATTATCACTTGGTATCCAAACTTTCTCAAAAAATAAATAAATAAGTAAATAAAATTCACATAAATGTATTCCCGCAAAAAGAGGGAAAAAAAGCCAAAAAGAAAATAAAAAATTACCTTGGAATGCATCCTGATCATCAATTTTGTTGTATTCAAAATGAAAAGAACAAAGAATTATCACATATATAGAAGAGGTTCCTCAGAATTATATTAGATAAAATAAAAAAAGTTGATAATCCAAAATAAGAAGAGAATAAGTTAAATATGAATAGACAAATTAAATATTTTTGTATGATATCTTGATATCCTATATGTTAATCATCAACTACGACAACTGTATTCATAAATGTGCCCATTGCATTAGTAACAACAATGTTATACTTCTTCTATGTTGCCATTCAAAGATGAATTAAGTGACTATGAACATCAGGAAAAAGGCATTTGAGAATTTCAACCGCTTGAAAAAATCTGACATCCCTCTCATTTTCATATCTATCAGCCTTCAGTTCATGGAGTTGGTTTTCTAAGTCATCAATTTTTGTCTTTTACCTATCATACTTGCATCCATAGACAAAAAATGTATCTTATCATTAATAATGAAAACTCAAAAACATAATTTCAATTAAATGAAGAGTACATGCAAGAAAAGAGTAAGCCAATGCATCTAGATGTCATTCCGTGAATAAATCAAAGAACGAAAATTTTTTCAAACAGTAATAATGTGTAATAAATTAAAGAATAAAACTTGTAGGCTTATATTATTATGAAACAATAATGTGTCTCTTCATTTTTCTTATTGACTCTTAAATTATATTAAAGAGATTATTTAAGATATTAATACCATCCATAAAAGAATATAAAAAGGTTTTACTAAATTTTACAATTAATTGGAGAAGATGGAAAAAAAATTGCTTTGAAAATTTACTTGAATAATTTAATCTCCTCTTCGTTTTTAGTTTTTTCAAAAGATTACTAATGTGTAATAAATTAAAGAATGAAACTTGTAAGTCTGTATTATTACGAAATAATAATGTGTCTTTTTATTTTTCTTATATGACTCTTTAATTATTTTTTATAAATTATCTTTCTCATTTATATTATAATAATAGTTATAATAATACTCATATATCTTTTTATACAATATTGTTAAATGTCTAATTTATTCATGATGACCAAATTAATTTCAACCATAAAAAGAATTAGGTGGAAGTATTGATGAGATTAACATCATTCATAATAGAATATAAAAATGTTTTAATAGATCTACACCATTAATTAGAGAAAATAAAAATTACTTTGAAAATTTACTTGGCTAATTTAATCCCCTATTCACTTAACCATAAAAAAAATGATAATAAAAAACAAGAAAAGAAACAAAATTGTAACACTTCTAAAGAAATAATAACTATCTGATATGAACTGATAGAATAGAGAAACTAACTAATTAACAATAAGAAGATATACTCATTGATAAACTAAGAAATCAAAGAGTCACAATAACTCAAAAATAGTATAAATATTTGCTACCATGGTTGTAGGTTGATAAATATTTACAGAATATTTTATATGATTATTGTCTACTGTTTTTCCTCTTTCTGTTATCTCTTTTCTAGAGTTATTCTAATTATATTTATTCTAGTTATGTTTTTTGTCATAAAATTATATTAAGCTGGAGCATTTGTCTTATTTAAATATTGTTGACCTGTAAATTTGTTGATGGTATTTGGTTTTTTTAATGTTATAAATATGTTTGTGCATTTTTTACGTATCTGATTTCTTTTTTTGAGTTTTGTTGTTATTTTGCTTCCTCATCTGTTCTTATTTTGTGGACAATTCTTTTGGCTTTTAAGGTCATGGTGGTATCTTTATTTTTGAATAATTTTCATAATTAATTTTTCTCATCAGAATATATGTGTGCGTGTGTTCTATAATCTTTGTTGAACTCAGTATGTCTATTTTTTTTTGTTACGTGGTATTTTATTTTTTATTTATATATTTTATATATGTTAAAATATTGACTTTTTTGCCACTTACTTAAAAGCAACCCATTGGTATTCTAATTACATTTGTAACAAAATTTTTATTTTATAGACTATCCGAATTCTCTATGCATTTTGACAAAATCATTAATATGATTGGTTTTTTGGTATTATTGTCTATGATTTATTAATATGGTTATTAATAGTTAATAATAGAATAAATAAGTATATAGTTATTAATATGGTTATTAATAGTTATAAATAATTTTCATAATTTTTTATTAAAAATAATATTATACATGTTCAATGACTATTTTACCCATGATGATCAAACCAATCTCAACCATTGAAAAGTTTAGGCAGAAGGATTTTAAAATCTATACCATTCATTAAGGAAGTTGAAAAGATTTTTTTTTTTAAATTCTTAAAAAAATAATATGGACAATTCAATCTCCTCTTGACATTCTATGAATTATTAATATGGTTATTAATAGTTAATAATATAATAAATAAGTGTATAGTTATTAATATAGTTATTAATAGTTATAAATAATTTTCATAATTTTTTGATTAAAAATAATATTATATATATTCAATGACTATTTTACCCATAACGACCAAACTAATCTCAACCATTAAAATGTTTAGGTGGAAGGATTATAAAATCTACACCATTTATTAAAGAAGTTGAAATTTTTTTTTTAAAAAAAAATCTTAGAAAAATAATGTGGACAATTTAATCCCCTCTTGACATTTAGAATATACATTTAGATTAGTTCTAATAATTACTTAGCCCTTTCCCCTTTCTTAGAAAAAAAAGGTTTTAGTCATTTTTCCTAGTAAACAAGATTCACAATTCTCATATGATTCAAAATCAAATAAGCCTAAGCCACCATATTTATGTAACTTAGAAATGAGATTCTCACTTACATGACATAAATGACAATACCATAAGTAAGATAGGTTTGTGTTATCTTTTCTTGACCTTTTATTGTTTATATTGAGAACTTGATTTTTCATTTCTAAAACATATAAACCATTCATCAAAGTTGCAGTAACATAAGGGATATCATTTAATGAAAAAGATCAATTTTTATTCTTAAAATTTAAATCTAATCCAAGTAAATCTAAAAAAGCAATTGAGATAATATTTTTAAGTAAAACAAGTATATAATGACAGTTTTGTAGTTCTAGAATTAATTTGGATGGCAGGTGTAGATGATAAGTCCCCACAGCAAGTGCAGTAACATTTGCTCCATTTGTTGTACAAAGGTTCACATCGCTTTTCTCCAATTTCCTACTGTTCTTTAATACCTGCAAATTATTGCACAAATGAGATTCACATCCGATATCTAATATCCATATCTCATTATTAAAGGCAGTATTGATCTCAATCATAAACATACCAGGAGTAGAAGTAGAAGCGCTTGCAAGCTTCTTCTTCTGCTTCTTGTCTTTAATAGTCTTCATGTAACTTTTGCAATTGCACCTCCAATGGCCCATTTTTTCACAATGGTGACATGGGTCTTTGGTAGATATCTCTTTCTTCATTACACTACCTTTAGGCTTTGTTGGATTCTTCTTCTTTTTAGAAACATTTTTTTTTTTAAAAGAAGAATAACCAATAAGATTGCATTATTTTATTTCTTCATAAAAGACTCTACAGTCTTAAGAAGGTTAATCAACTCAGGTATAGTGGTCTCAATCTTATTCACTTGGTAGTTCATCACAAATTGTGAAAAATTAACGGGAAAAGATTGAAGAATTAAATCTATACTCAACTCTGATTCAGAGTGAACCCAAGTGATCTAAACTTCTCAATTAACCCTAACATCATAAGTTCATGAGTGGCCACTGAAGTGCCTTCTACCATCTTAGAATGGAATAACTGTTTAGAGATCTTATAACTCTCCGTCGTTGCTTGCTTATCAAAAAGCTCTCTTAGATGGAAGAAAATAGTATGAGCATCCATATGCTTATGCTATTTTTGAAGCTCAGTAGTTATTGACGCCAGCATGATACAAGATGCTCTGTCACTATTCTCTTTATACTTCTTATAGACTTAATACTCTTCAGCAAGAGTATCATTAGTTGATGGTGATGGAATTGGAGTATCTAATACGTAAAATAACCTTTTCGATTTGAAAACGATTCTCAAATTTCTATACCAATCTAAGAAGTTTGATTCGGTGAGCTTATTTGTTTCCAAAATGCTACGTAAGTTCAAATTTGTTGTCATGATACAAATGACGTAGACGAAAGATAAGAGACATTAGACTATGTATATACACATGAAATGCATTTAATTAGGTCTTAAATAAAACGCATATTTAACCCGCTATTTTTTCAAATCAATAGCCCTTACTATTGACTCGAGAAAGCCTGTTGGAAAATATTCTAATGGTCCGGTATCTAAATTCTTTAGGAATGACCTTGGGTATGCCCAATAAACCATTCTTAAATTCAATAGTAGGTATCCAATACTAATTACATCAAATGATCGTTAAGTGATTAACATCTTTTAATCTTAAAGCACTTAGTGCTATCCCAACTTAGCCTCTAACGTTCTTTATGCTTGGGTATGCACAATCAGGATAAAGATATTAGTTAAATCTAACCCATTAATCTAGAATCATATTCCATAACTTAAATATGTTCGATGTTGAGTAAGCTTGGGTATGCCCAACAACCTAATCTCGAAAAAGAATTCTCATTTTTACTATATTAACGGAAGGCTTTAGATTTAATATTATTTGAGAAATTTTAAATACTTAATTAGTGGTCTCATCGTTTGGCATGCAAAATATCAACACTTTGATATAGTTGTAATAGACTCAATTATATGGCTTAGTTATGAACTTTTTTAGATTAATTTTCTTGAGCCAAGTAGGAAATTAATTTTGGTCAAAACTATATGTTCATGCAAGTTTTTAAGAAGAAAGTCTTACCTTCTTCTTGTTTTGCCCTAATCGCCATCTCCATAAATTCATAAAATAATTTCTAATCCTATCTATCCTACATAATCTAATTACATAAATTCTTAATGAAGAAACCTCGAGTTACATTCGAGGGGAATTAGATAAGAAGAGAAATTACAAGAAAATTATAGAGAAAAACAGGACACACATACCATATTTATTGAAAATAATGCGATAAAATACATGACACAATTTAAATTAATCAAATTAATTTGGTCTAAATCCACAACTAAGTCAACATGCCACTATCATGCTTAAAACATATTAAGAAAAAATAAATATACATAAAATATTAAATTCTAAAATTATTATTTTAGAAATTTAATTAACTAGTTCCAAAACTAAATTTTAGGAAAAATCTTGGGGTCCTTTTGAAATAAATATATTTCAGTAGGTCCTTGAATAAATAAATAGAAAACCCGACGATCAAAAGCGGTGAAGATTAAAACCAATATATATATAAGAAAGGAATCCGGCCCTGGCTATCATATAGCCGTGCATTCAACATGAATTTGCTATTTCCCTTTTATTTATTTATTTTTAATCATTGATTGGAAACAATTTCCAATCATTCACACAACGATACATATAGCAACTGTTTCCAATTGGAAACAATTCCAATTGCAATCATTGACCCCCAATTCGCACAGCAATAGGAAAGTATTTCTTATTGTTATTATTTTTTTTAATACTAAGCTCAATCCTGCGCAGGATTGCTCAAACCCAGTCCGGGCTCGGCAATTGCAAAGAATTGTTAATAAATTATTATTTTTATATTTGTTTTGGAAACAATTTCCCAATTCCTTTCGGTTTCTTTTTTTTTTTTTTCCTTTCCCACGAAACAATTTCCTTTTTCCATTCGCTGAACCTTTCCAGCATTTGGAAACAATTTCCAAAAAAAAAAAAAAATTTATTTTCTTTCACTGCGGAAACAATTTTCTTTTTCTTATTTCATTCCAGAAACAATTAAATTAGAAATAATTTTTCAGAAATATAGACTGATTCAATCTCTTAGTTTTTATATTTTAGAGGTTTAGGTCTTTTTTTTAAAACTATTAGGTCCCCTAACTATTTTTTTTTTTTTACGATTTTGGTTCTTTTTTAGAGTTTTGTTAGTCAAACTATCATCTGAATAACGAAATCCTAATAAAATGATCAAAATTATACAAAAATAATTGTTAGGGGACCTAACAAGTTGTAAAAAAAGAAAAGAGACTTAAACCTCAAAAAATAAAAGTTAAGGGTTGAATTAGCTAATTTTTCTTTCAATAATAGAGTAATTAAAACATTTGCCTCCAAATTTGAAAGAATTTCCAATGGATTTAAGATGAATTCTTGAAATTTTATTTTAAAAAATAATAAAGTAATAAAAGTATTCGTTACAAATCTATCCCAAATTTAATTAAATTTGGAATAAATTCCAATCAAATTTCAAATTTTCGTAAAGTGTTTTTTCCAAACAATTTTGATTATTGAATTAGAAATTCATAATTTCTAAATTAACTTTGAACACATTCAAAACAAAATTTTCTTTTTATGTAAACAAAATTCTCAAGATTTTATAAATCTCAATTTCAGCAATTAATACGCGGAAAAACAATAAACCACTGAAAGCAAAATTTTTCCAAAAAATAAAATTTTACATGAAACAATTTTCATGAATCCAAATATAATTTTGAAACTATTTCAAATTTTAAAATATTTATGAAACAATTTCATAATGTCGAATTTATTTTGAAACAATTTTAAAATAATAATAAAATCCGTAAAACACATACGAAAAGTCTCTTATATCATTGTTGGATTTTGATTATGTGAACCAGTTTAAATGCAGCGAAAAATTAAAACAAAATATACGCAAATGATCACTCGTATGCAATTAAACGGGTTAAAAGAGAGAAAGAAAAATTCGTTATCTTGAAAACGTAGGTTTTAAAGTTATTCCTCTAGTGCGGACCCCTTCCGAAAAATTATCCAAGCACGAACTACTAAATTCCAAGGATAGAAATTTCTCTAATATTGATTCACATGAGGTTGTATTCAAGAACCACTAAAATTTTCTACTAAAAATATAATATGGCGACTAGGGATTTAATTTGGAGAAGAAAATCAAGAAAAGCTTTCTATGATTTTTCTCTATTGCGGTGACTTTTTTTTTTTTTTGAGAAATAAAAAGAAAAAACAATTTCAGTATTTTTCTTACACCAAATTAATGGCGATTTCTTGTATTTATAAAGTCAACCATCATAAATCAAAACCAAAACAACACGTGAAAAGCCTTTAACTCAATCGTTCAATTATGGGCTTGATTTTTGAGAATTGCTATTGGGTCCTCGAACTATAACAAGTTTATAATTCGACCACAAAAGGTTTTATTAATTGCAATATAACTCCAAATAATTATAACACTTTATAATTAACTCATAATAATTATTTCTTCTTACAAGCTAACCCCATAATATTATCATATAATATCTTGAGTACTAATTCATCTATTGTGTGTGATATATTAAGCTTTCTGGTCATTTGGTAACTAATATAAATTAATTCTATCATAATAGAATTAATAATCTTTTTAATAATTAGAATTAATTTATTAATTCTCTAATTAATAAATCCATATTTAGCAGATCATGAGCGGTATCTAGCAATACAACATGACCACTCAAAAGTCCAGAAAGTCAAGTTGTTTGACATGAACCTTTCAATAGCGAAACGTCAGTACAATAAACTCCTTTCACCATATAATATCTCATTCAGTTTAGAGTATAAATTAGTGCCAACTCTCTCTAAAATATTAATTAATTCTGATTTGAATATTTTAGTACTTGTTTCCGGGATCCATTACTCAACATGTGCATCAATTGGAACTATTTTCAATATATAGTCGCCTCGCCTTGGTCAAGGACTTCTTTACTAATGATTTTTACAAGCGACCCTGAGATATTCGCTCGTACTATTACGAGTGATGAATTATTTATTGACCCTCTCAACTACTTTCATTTACTTCACATTGTATTCAATATCTATCTTGTAGGCGGCCCTCGATCAGACTCCAAAGATTAGAATCAAAGTACAATATTCAGTAAACAAAGTACCTTAGAGATCTCAAGTCTAAGGATATTTGCTCATTTGCTATAACGAGATTCTATCACCGACACTAAATAGTTATCCATGTAATTATCTCATAGTTAGGTCATCCAATGTACTTATTCAAGTAACAAGCATCCACGTATTAACTTTTAATATCACAATACTCACAAATGTGAGAACTACCGCTTGATCAAATCAAGAAGTATAACACGTGCCTAGTCTTATCATATTAATGATGTCCCATCTTATTAAAACTATGACTAGGGATAATTTAAGCACAAATAGAGTCCAGTGTAGTAGGAACCTCAATCACGATTTCTATTATAATTTTCTTAACACAGTATTGTACTTGGGGCAATATCTTAAAGTTTTATACACATAAACATAGGAAACAAAGAAACTAAAAGATAAAGAATGCCTTTTATTGATTTAATGTGCAAAAATACATTGTACAAATGATTGCTTCTGGGCACAATCCTAACACTCGTAGCTCTGAGTCATGAAATCCTGCATCATGACCCCTACTAACTGTACTGTAATACTTCTACACCACAATACGGTGGGTGAGAGGCCCGCCGGGCAGGGATACTCCTCCGTCTCCTATACCCCTGCTAACTTCGATTGTCCATGCTAGAATATAAATGCAATCTCACTTGGAATTGATTTGCTAACTAGGATTGGCCTGACTCACTAACATTGTCGCCCGATAAAAAACGAGTTCATCTTCCAAAGGTGGCTGCCTACCGGAAAACTAGCTCACCCGCTATTAGGCTTGTATTATTGGCTTACCCTTATTGAGTACTCAATTATTTGTCACAAAGAAACACATTAGTATCAAGAGTAACGAACAATAAAGTATCAATCATGACTTGGTAAATCTTTAGTAAATCCTCTAGTGCAAAAGTCAAGTGAGGGGTTTGAAATCTTTTTTTTTTTTTTTTAAGGAATAGTGCACGAGTCGGAAAAAAGTGAGAAAATTAGTCGTGTTGAACTTTTATCACATTAAACTATGTTTTCATTGATACCATAAAACATATAACAACTTGCAATTGCTGCGTTTTGCAAACGGTTTTAATGCAAGAACTTACTTGATTCGTTTGTCATACAAATATTAGATTCTTTTGATGACTTGATCAATGGATCCTAGTCCCGTTTAGAGCAAATACAAAGATCATGTCATAAACTTCCATATAGCCATTATAATGCTATAATATTAAAAAACAGTTCAACTTCTAGCATCAAGTCATCACACAATACAAACTAATTATCAATTCCATTTCAAACATAGTAGGCTAGACATGAAATATTACGTACTAGAAATTTAATGTATACTAAGACAATTTCTAAATAAATGATAAGCTCTCATATAGGTTAGCGGACAAACGACTGAATAATTATATAATTATATAAATGAATAATTAGTTAATTAAAATAAAGGTTACTCGTGAAAATAAATAAACAATCAAATAATTAAGCTGGTTAATGTGTAAAAATATTAAGTAACTAAACAACTAACTAAATAAAAATTATTTAATTATTTGCTTAACTAATTAAAATACTGTTTGTTTGTAACTATACAAAAATAAATAACTAAGGAAATATATCAATTAATGGATAGGTAATTTGATGAGCAATAAATAATAATAATAATAATAATAATAATAATAATAATAATAATAATAATAATAATAATAATAATAATAATGATGATGATGATGATGATGATGATGATGATGATGATGATGATGATGATGATGATGATGATGATGATGATGATGATGATGATGATGATGATGACAACAATAATAATAATGAGACTGATCGGCAAAAATATAGTACTCTGCTCCTTTAGTTTTTTTCGAAAATTATTGGGTTTTATCCCAAGGTTTTCTTGCATGATTTATAGCATAAATAACATTCTAAACATGTATATTAAACAATATCAAAAGGCCCTACAATAATAAATTACTTTACTATTTTATTTTGAATTTAAGCAAACAACTATCATAGATTTACAAAAATTTCAACAAGTATGTAATTTGTTCTAGGTTTCAAGAAATCAATGTCTTGGTTTTATTACTTCAAGAAAAACATATCTCTGGGGTATTCTAGATGAGGCAACACAACCCTTAGCATACACACATCAAGAAATCATATTTTCTTAGGAAAAATTCCAACTTTTTTATGAAAACAACAATTTAAAAGAAAAATGTGTTTTTCTTTTGTATAAATCCTTTGAAAGAATGTTTCTTTTGAAAGATTTAAACAAGTATGACTTTCAAACATAATTCTTTAATCATCTTTTGCGTAGAAAAATTACTTTAACAATTTAAAACGCAAGAACTCTAATTTTCCCAAAATCGTCGGCGCTAGGGTTTAAAGGAAAAGAAAGGTTTTTGTTATTACCTCTTGCGTCAGCATCCTTGATCACTCTTAGGAAATAAATAATGTGTTTTTTAGACTTTGATTTCACCTAAATATTCAAGCTTTCAATCCAAGAATGATACTTCAATTGCTTAGGAATGTGCAGAATTTTCCGTAAGCAAAACAATTAACCCTCGAGTGCAATGGGAGGAGAATTTTGTGTGAGCAGTTAGAGGGGGAGAGGGAGACGACTGTTAGGGTAGAAAATGGCTCAAAAATCTTATTATGTACTCCCTTCGTTTATAAATAATTGGCCTAATTTCTTTTTTAGTTTGTCCAAAAATAATTGTCAACTTTCTAAATGTAGCGTGTATTTAATTATTTTTTTCAATTTTACCTTTAGTACAATTTTCTATCAATTAATTAGTATTACAATTACCCATAATGAAGTTATTTTAACCAACAATGGAATTACGTTATCCTATAAAAATAGTCAAAAATGGGAAGAGAGAGACACATGATATAGGTGAGAAAAAGGAGACATATGCAATTATTAAAGTAATATAATTAAAGGAGTTGTTGGATTTAAATTAATGAGATGAGAAAGATAATAAAAATACTCCAAATGGTATAATGGATATTTTAATCATTTTTAATATAAAATTTCACGATTCCTTAATATGTGTAATTTTTATAATTATGTCAGTTATTTGTAGATGGAGGGAGTATGTTTTATATAGACGAATTATGATAGGTTTAGGAAATAGAAAAAGAATTAAGGAAAATCCTATTTTTTTTCTAGGTTTTATTTAATTAAAAAGCTTCCTATGATTATTTTATCATAATCCTAGTGGGTTTGGAGAGCTAGGTGACGGCACAAGGAGAGGAAATAGGAAAGAGAATATTCTCTAATTTTTCCTAAGCATTACAGGATTGGAAAAATATAAAATTCATTTTAAGATAATTTTCCAATTACAAAAGAATTGGGTTTTCCCTTTTTCCTTTCTCCTAGGTGCTGGCTACTAGCCTAGTAATCCCCTCTAAATATTCTTCTAACTAGGTTGAATATTTAAATTAAGGAAATTCAAATTTTCTTCAAATAAAATAAAATATGAGGAAAATCTTGCTAGTCTAATATTAAATACTTTCAAAAATTAATACATAAGCAAATAAATGAAATAATCATAAAATGTGTATTTTATAAATATAAATAGCAAATGCTCAAATATAATAAGGAAATAAATAAGTAATTATTTATCAAATAATAATTAAATAAGTAGTTACCTAAATTATTTTAATTAACCGCTATTCAATAATTAAATACTTAATTTAGAATTAGCTATATTTTCTTATCTCTCTCTCTCTCTCTCTCTCTCTCTCTCTCTCTCTCTCTCTCTCTCTCTTATACTAGAATATTCTATCAATCATTATTTCAAATAACGATATCTCATACATCACTAAAGCACAACAATTCTTCCACAATCATACTCAAACAAATTCATTCATACCATGCCAAATATGTTTATATGCAGAAATGCTCATACTATATGGTCCATATATTTCCCTCATTTCTAGGGGTATTTAGGGTGAGGTGTCACATTCTCTCCCTCTTAAGAGAATTTAGCCCTCGAAATTCCTACTATATCATGCCTCAAAGGATTTCTGGATATTTCCACCTTACCCATTCCTCAATTTCCTAAGTAGCATCTTGTGTATCTTGATGATCTCACAAAGCCGTTACCCTAAGAATCTACTTATTCAAAAGAGTCTTGAAACTTCAATCTAAAATCTTGACGGGGTTCTCGATATAACTCAGGCCAGGTTGCAAAACCACTGGTTCTTCGTTCAGGTGCATTTGATAAGGTGCAATTTTCTAATAGGGAGTGAGGTAAATAAGGTGGCTTTCTATAATCAAATCTTGGAAAAGAACTCTTAACATCAACAATAAGTGAGATGGTATATTTTGTATGAGGAAACTTAGAAGAAAGAGTAAGGAAGTTAGATTAAATCACCACTATAGAAATTCACCAACACGACTTTCCTTTCTTAATTTGATGCATCCATGTATGACGCCTGAAATTCGAAAAGTGTAAACTTTGATCTTCTTTTAGGCTCTTGAAAATTATTCTCATTCTTCCTATTTTACAATTTCATTGTATATCTCTATTGTAGCTGAATCAGAGGTGACATAAGGATCGTAATTCTTCTAACAAAAGACAATAGTAATACTCTAATCCTTTGAATCTTCTCATCTTCGTGATGTTTTCGAGTCGCATCAGCTTCCAAGTTTTCTTTGTTCCAAAGCAAGCTCTTGAGTATTCTTTTGAGGTATTAGGTTGTTGTCTCCATTAACTCTAGTTGTGTTTCTTCAATTAGTCGAATGTGATAGTATAGTGAGGTTTCCTTATTTAATCCGAAGTAGTCTCGAACAACTCTTCCTTGGATGTGTAGAATCTTCATGTTTGAAGCATCCCTAGTTCTACTTCTTAAACTAATAATCTATTTCCATGCGTTTCTCTCTCCTGTAGTGATGGCAAATTGCCGAATTTGGAGCAGCTTGTCATAGCAGTAATCATTATGTATTTTCCCCTATTCTTCCATTGTTGCTCTACTGGCCTTTTAGCATCGAAGTTTAACGTCTTTAGAATCGTTCTTAAAGTCATCCTATCTAGGTCTTCCTCATTCATTGGTGTGGTTGCGTCCACTATAATAGTATAATTATAAGCAGTGTCTAATTTCTATAATCATCGCTTCTCTAAATTATACTCGCATGCAATATCCAAATACCCTTTGTCAACCCAATTATTCTACCCCAAAATTAAAGTATATACTACAAACAAGTAAATTCACAAAGCATGCTTAGTCAGATAAAAGACATATAATGATATTACATTGATATTTATGCCACACGTAATCACAGAACATTCCAGACAATGTCTCTCTATTCACATATAATTAGCAGGCATAACAGAAAATAAAAAGTCTCCAAAGAACAAATGTCAAAATCCTAAATCCTAACAATAATCACTATTTCTAAACTCCCATAATCATAATACGGTCTTATCCGTCAAATTGGAACTAAAATAGTCAAAATCAGAGGACTAGCATAAGTATTAAGATCATATATCTCTTCATCACATGTAGTCCTCTTATACCCTAAGAATCTCACATAAGTATACTTATCACATTCCCTAAATTGTCTAACTGTTTCTATGAACATGGACTTTCTCTTACAACCTTATCAAGGTTACCATCATTACAATACACAAGCATGACATTTCCTTCCATTTCAACTTATCAACACATAGTAAGATTTTCAAGTTCTAATCACCATCAAAACAGCTTAAACATAGATAGCCATAATCATTCTTAAATTCTAAATACTTGATTTTAAAAGTAATATTCAATCCTAGGCTCAACTCAACCTAGATTTGACTAATAATTCTAGATTCCATAAGCTAGAATCTATTCTATTAATATATATATATATATATATATATATATATATATTAGTATATATAATAAATTACTATAATATTATATAATAACTAATATATATTATTGTTAGTATATATTATATATTATTATATATATTATAATATTATATATTATATAATATATATATATATATATAATATAGCATATAATATAGGATAACATTAAAACTGATAATAAATATTATATAATATATAATAAAGGTCATATTTTTATAAACATTATATAATATATAATGTTAAAAATTAATAAAAATAATAATAATAATATATAAATACAAACAATATAACTATATAATTGAGGTATATATAGCAAATTATATAATATTATTATACAAACTAATATATTGAAAATTGAGAGGAAGAGAGGAATATTAGTATATAGAGCCACCCTCATTGAGAATGAAGATAAGAATTAGATGACATTTAGACCTCAGCAACCAATGAGACAAGCCCCTCGTCAGTTAATCAATAAAAGGCCAGCGGGACAATAGTACCGGAGAAAACAAGCCCGGACTCTCCTAGCAAGACTTGCCCCGAACTTACCGACCTATCGTTACTGTGGGAAGCGGGCCAATGTGGAAAGGGATTGATAGTCCAAGAGAAATGTGAAGAGGTGCTATAACTGTGGAGATACCTCCCACCTAAGGAGCACCTACCCAAAGGCATTAAGGATTGAACAACTAACAGTCCCACTCGCTGGTGGGAATAAGGATGCAACAATTGGAGTATCAGGGAATGGGGGACAGAAGCCCCAAGTGAAGGCGAAAGTATTTGCGATGAACCGAGATGAGGTTGGAGACGGAGTTGCTGTAGTAGAAGGTACGTTTTTATCCAAAGTTATTATGTTTTGATTTTAATAGACCCTGGCTCAACACATTCGTACATAAATCAAAATAGTCCATATTGTTTGGGGGATGGGTTAGAAATGCCCTACACCTTGTTAGTGAGCATCCCCCTAGGAAAATCGATGGAAGCTGGAAAATGTGTGCATGACTATGATGTAAAGGCGGAAAAAGAAAATTTAAAAGCAAATCTTATTGTATTACCCATAGAAGATTATGATATAATATTGGGGATAGATTGGTTAGTAAAACATAGGGCTCGAATAGATTGCAAAAAACAATATGGTATAGTTTGTTAGACTAGGTTGTGACGTGTTGGCGTTCAATGAAAAATGAGTAAAAGAGTTGAAGTTCATGATAGCAAGAATGAAGGTGTGAAAGTTACTTAGGAAAAGGTGTACGGGTTACTTGGCTTACTTGATTAACAAGCCGAAGGACCAGTGCACCTTGGAGAACACAAAAGTAGTGCAAGAGTTCCCTGAAGTATTTCCCACAGAGCTCACTACCATCCTTCTGACACAAGAAGTTGAGTTCACCATTGATTTGGTATTGAGAGCTGAACCAATTTCACGAACTTCTTACTGGATAGCTCCGACGGAGCTAAAAGAGCTTAAGGAGCAGTTGGAAGAGTTAGTGAAGTAAGGGTATATTAGGCAAAGTACGTCTCCTTAGGGAGATCCAATGTTATTTGTTAAGAAGAAAGATAGGATGTTAAGGCTGTATATCGACTATTGGGGGCTAAACAATCTGACGATCAAGAACAAGTATCCATTGTCGTTGATTGACAAGTTGTTTGACCAGTTACAAGGTTCTTGCTGCTGCTCAAAGATGGATCTTCGGTAAGGGTATTTCTAAGTGCAAATTAAAAAGGAGGGCATCCTGAAAATGGCCTTCAACACAAGATACGAACACTACAAATTTGTAGTGATGCTATTCAGAGTGACGAACGCACCAGCTGTGTTCATAGATTTAATGCATCGGATGTTTTAACCTTACTTGGATAAATTTGTCGTGATATTTATGGACGACATATTAATCTTTTCGAAAAGCTTGGAGGAGCACGCAAAGCATTTAAGACTGGCATTGGAGAAGTTGAAGGAGTATAGGTTGTATGCCAAGTTCAACAAGTACAAGTTTTGGCTGGACTGGTATCATTTCTCATACACGTGGTGTCAAAAGATGGCATCAAGTTGGACCCAGCTAAAGTGGAAGCAGTCTCAAATTTGAAACAACCTGAGACAGTGATCGAGATTAGAAGTTTCTTGGGGTTGGCAGGTGACTTGGTTGTTAAGGAAGTAAGTGTCATTTATTTGGAATGAGAAGTGTGAAAAGAGTTTCCAGGAACTCAAAAGGAGATTGATGACAGCACCTGTGCTAAGCTTACCAAAGGTGAATAAACTCTATGCCCTCTACACCGATGCATCCAAGGATGGATTGGGAGTTGTTTTGATGCAAGAAAGAAAGGTTATATCATATGCATCCAGGAAATTGAAACTGCATGAGGTTAACTATCCAACACATGATTTGAAATTAGCTACTATAGTGTACTACCTATATGGGGCAAGATATGAAATCTTTACTGATTATAAGAGCCTAAAATGCATTTTCACACAGAAAGATCTCAATCTTAGGCAATGCAAGTGGATGGAGTTTCTGGAGGAGTACAAGTGTCCAATCAACTACCATCCTGGGAAGGCTAACGTGGTAGCTGATGCTTGGAGCCGAAAAGTGAAGATGGTTAGTTTGAGGGCGTGGGAGGTAAAAGCTATGTGGGAGATATTGGTCCAAGAGGTGGAAGTAGAAGAAGGCAAAATTTATATAAGTAATCTAAAGTTGATACCGAATTTGAAATAGGAGATAATTAAGGCTCAATAGAATAATGCAGAATTCAAAAAATTTAAGGAAATGGAGGTGAGCAGAGGAGGACAAGATTTTCGAGTAGACGACATGGGAGTGCTACACTTCCATGATCGCCTATATGTGCCTGAGGAGGCAGGGTTGAGAAAGAAGACCTTGGAGGAAGCCCACAGGAGTGAGTACACAATTTATCTCGGGGAGATAAAAATGTATCAAGATTTGAAGGGAACTTTTTGGTGGCTAGGAATGAAGAAGGATGTGGTGAGGTATGTTTTAGCTTGCCTAATTTGTCAGAAAGTCAAAGTCGAGTACAAGAAGTCTGTTAAAATGTTGCAACCATTACAAATGCCCGAATGGAAATAGGAAGAAGTGACAATAGATTTTGTCACTGAACTTCCTATGACGAAAGGCCAAAAAGATGCAATACGGGTAGTGGTTGATAAATTAACTAAGACAGCGCACTTTGTACCGATAAATATAAGGGACACTTTGGACAAGTTGACTTAGACCTATGTGCGAGAAATAGTGAGATTACATGGGGTACTTTCAAGTATTGTGTCAGATCAGGATCTAAAGTTTACTTCACGATTTTGGGGGAAATTCCAAGAATCCATGGGATCCAAGTTACAGTTCAGTACAACAGCTCATCCTCAAATAGACGGGCAATCAAAAAAGGTCATTCGAATTTTGGAGGATATGTTAAGGGCATATGTTCTAGATTTTGGTGACAAATGGATTGATGGTGTGCCCTATACTGAGTTAGCCTACAACAATAGTTATCAGGCGTCGATTAAGATGACGCCATACGAGGTGTTGTATAGAATAAAATGTCAAGTACTATTATATTGAGGGTGGATCGAAGACAAGCAGATAAACAAGGCTGGGGAAGTGTGCATGTAGAAGATGACAAGTAAGGTGAAAGTGATAAGAGAGAGGCTAAAGGCAGCGTAGAGTCGTCAAAAGGGTTACGCCGACAATAGAAGGAGAGAATTGGAATTCCAAGCAGGAGATTGGACATTCCTAAAGTTGACGCCTAGTAGAGGAATATCGAAGTAGCCGAAAGGAGGAAAATTGAGTCTGAGGTATCTAGGACCGTTTTCGATTATTGAGAAGATTGACTTGTGGCATATCGTCGGGATTTACTGGAGGGTTTAACTGGAATACATGATATGTTCCATGTATCCCAATTGAAGAAATATCATCCTAATTTGGAGTATGTACTCAATGAGGAACCATTGATTTTGCAACCCAATTTGGGTTATATCGAGAAGCCGATAAATATTATAGACTGAAGTATTAAGACCCTACGGAAAAAGCGTATTTCGATGGTGAAGGTTTTATGGGATTATCATGGTGTACAAGATGCTACCTGGGAGACTAAGGAATGGGTGAGATGAAAACATCCAGAGGTATTTTAAGGTACGAACTGGAATGAATTTTGGGACGAAATTCTCTTAAGAAGGGAAGGATATAACACCCACCTAAAATGCACCTAGGAGTAGGGTATATGCGACCTAAATGGCATGAACAATCTTGCATATAGGCACCTTTAACATGGTCTGGATGAATTATGTGAGCTTATTAAGTGAAATAAATATTGTGTTTAAGACGATGGTAGATCTAAGTATTGAGTAGCAGTTAACTAAAATCATGTAGGTAACTATTTATTAGTCGATAAATATTTAGTAATTTATTTCTTTGTAATACTTGTGCAATTGTTATTTATATCTATTAAACACTCATTATATGATTATTCTACTTATTAGTTTATGAATTAATCTTAGAAAGTATTTAAATATTAGACTAGCAAAAAATTTCTTTATTTTATTTCATTTGGAGAGAAATTGAATTTTTTTACATTAAATATTTAATTAAGTTCGGAGAAATATTTAGATGGAGCTACTAGGCTTCTAGAAGCCTAGTCAGCCACCACCTAGGATTAGGGAGAGAAGAAAACCCCAATTCTTGCGTAATTGGGAAATTATCTTAAAAGGGATTTAATATATTTTTTTCCAATCCATTATTGCTTAGAAAAAAATTAGAGAATATTTCTTTCTATTCTTTCTCATGTGTTCCTAACCAAAATCCTAGGGGATTAGGGGAGCCAAAGTGGTGGCACGCATGAGGAAGAATAGAAAGGAATATTCTCTAATTTTTTTTCTAAGCAATAATGGATTGGAAAAAAAAAATATTAAATCCATTTAAAGATAATTTTCCAATTATACAAGAATTGGGCTTTTCTTCTCTCCCCAATCCTAGGTGGTGACTAACTAGGCTTCTAGAAGACCAGTAACTCCCTCTAAATATTTCTCCTAGCTTAATTAAATATTTAATGTAAGAAAATTCAATTTCTCTCCAAATAACATAAAATAAAAGGAAATTCTTACTAGTCTAATATTTAAATACTTTCTAAAATTAATTCATAAACTAATAAGTAGAATAATCATATAATGAATATTTAATAGATATAAATAGCAATTGCACAAGTATAACAAAGAAATAAATTAATAATTATTTATCAACTAATAAATAGTTACCTACATTATTTTAGTTAATCACTACTCAATATTTAGATCTATCATCGTCTCAAGTACAATATTTATTTCACTTAATAAGCTCACATAATTCATCCAGACCATGTCAAAGGTGCCTATATGCAAGATTGTTCATGCCATTTAAGTTGTACGTCCCCTACTCCTAGGTGCATTTTAGGTAGGTGTTACATCCTGCCTTGTTGATTTGCTCGTCTTCGATCCATCCCCAATATAATGGTACTTGATATTTTCTTCCATATAATGCCTTGTATGGCACCATCCTAATGGACGCCTGATAACTATTGTTGTAGGATAACTCAGCATAGGGCAAACTATCAATCCATTTATCACTAAAATCTAGAACACACGCCCTTAACCTATCTTCCAAATTTTGAATGACCCTCTCTGATTGCCCGTCTGTTTGAGGACGAGCTGCTATACTGAACTTTAACTTGGATCCCATGGACTCCTGGAAATTCCCCCAAAATCATGAAGTAAGCCTTGGATTCCAAATGACACAATACTTAAAGGTACCCCATGCAATTTCACTATTTCCCGTACATAGGTCTGAGTCAGCTTGTCTAAAGAGTCCCTCATATTTATCGATATAAGTACGCTGTATTAGTCAATCTGTCCACCACTACCCATATTGCATCTTTTTGGCCTTTCATTATAGGGAGTCCAGTGACAAAATCCATTGTCACTTCTTCTCATTTCTATTCAGGTATCGGTAATAGTTGCAATATTCCAGCTGATTTCTTGTACACAACTTTGACTTTCTGACAAGTTAGGCAAGTTGAAACATACCTCACCACATCCTTCTTCATTCCTGGCCACCAAAAGTTCTCTTCAAATCTTGATACATTTTTACTTCCCCAAGATGAATTGTGTACTTACTCCAATGGGCTTCCTCCAAGATCTTCTTTCTCAACCCTGCCTCCTCAAGCACACACAAGCGATCACGGAAGTGTAGCACTCCCACTTCGTCTACTCAAATATCTTGTCCTCCTCTGCTCACCTCCCTTTGGAACTCTACAATATTTTGTTGAGCCTTAATTATCTCCTATTTTAGATCCGATATCAACTTTAGATTACTTATACAAATTTTGCCTTCTTTCACTTCCGTCTCTTGGACCAACATCTCCCCCACAGCTTTTACCTCGTGCGCCATCAAACTGGCCATCTTCACTTTTCAGCTTTAGCTACCACGTTGGCCTTTCCGGGGTGGTAGAAATATTATTAATATGTATTTTATTATTATATTATAATATTATATTAATATTATATGTTATAATATTATATTTACAATATATAATATTAACACATAGCATGCAAGGGTTACACAGGCTAATATATCTATAATAATATTATTATTTATTATCATATTATATATATTATAATAAAATAGCCTCAACATATATACTATATATCATTAATAATATAGTTCATTAACTCTACTAATATTATAATATATTATATATTTTATTATATATTTATTGTATAATATTTATAATAAACTATAATATTATAATTTTGGTATAATATATCATTATGTATTATAATAATCAATATATTATTATCATAATTTGGTATATTATATATTATATAATCTATAGGTTATATAATATCATAGGGTGGGGTGACCTAAGAGTGCGACTATGGGTTTAGCAGCATATATGGTCAACTATTTAGTCGCCGTTTTCACCTCGTACTCACGAACCCAGATACATCACGAGGATGAGAAGATTTCGTAGGATTGGAGTATTATTATTTCTTTCATTTGATGAATTGAGATCCTTACATCACCTCTGATTCGACCACAATGGAGTGTACATTGTAATTGTAAAAGATGAAGAATGAGATGAATTTCCAAGTGCCTAAGAGAATATCAAAGTTTACACTTGTCGTACTTTAGGCGCTATTTGCAGATGCATCAAATCAAGAAGATAAAGTTGTGTCAGTGAATTCCTATGGTAGTGATTCAATCTAACTTAATCTTGCATCTTTACTCTTTCTTCTAAGTTTTCTTATGCGAAGTATATGCTTTCACTTATCATTGTTGTTATGAGCTTTTTTCTAAGATTTGATTATAGAAGGCCATCTTAGCTACTTCAATTATTGTTAGAAAATTGCTCCTTATCAAATGCATCTACATTCTACCTAATTTCTTTATATCACTTACATGTTGACTATCTATTCCTTATTTTATTAGACTTATTCCATCTATTTCTAATTCTTCTTCATTCTTTTGATTTACACACTTTCTCATGTGCTTTCTCTTTCGAGCTATTTCTTACCAACTCTTTTCTTCTCCATTTGTTGTAAATTTTCTTCTAAAGGCTTGGTTAATTAAAGCAACCTTTGTTACTCTAGTCAATGATTGCAACTATTATGCATCGAGCATTTCAATAATCTTTTAAATGCTTTCTAAGTTGCCTCTATAATGACTTTCTATTTTTGCTTCGTTGGATTTACTCCATTCATTTCATGTTTCATTTCGTTCCTTTGAGTTGGCACACATTGTTTGTGTCTTCTCTAGTTAACTCCTTTTATCTCAGAAATTCTAATGTTAAATTTTCACAATTTTTTCCCTCACTATTTTTTTTTTTATAGTTCCCTTTGATACTCAAAACTTTTTCTTCTTTTTCTAATGATACTGATTTGATGTGCTTATCTTTCTACCTAATGTTTCCTATTATTTCCTGTAAATTTTCTATTAATGGTTGAACATTCATGGAACTCTTCCTTATTACTCAACCGAAGGTTTTAATTCTTCTAATTCATAGTACTTCTATCCACAATCAAATGTTACAATCATTCCACTCTTTATTTCTCATTATTGCACAAAATTTTCCTTTTTTCTTCCTTAAGTAATATTTTTGTTCATGTTTGTGCTCAATATCTTCTCCTATAGTAAGAATTGAATATTCAAGAACTTCTCTTATTCAATCATTAGAAGTATGCAATTCTCGTCACCCACAGTAAAATTATTTAGCAGTCAATTGTTTCAATCTTATTATTTCGGCCATTTGTGTTTCCTTAAATTATTAATCTTCTCATGGCATTAAATTTGGCCTACTCTTCATTCATGTATTCTCTTTGAACTCACATTATTCCAGTTGAACTCACAAATGCCTTTAAAAAGGGCATGTGTGGGAGATTGAGACTATAGCTTATGTCCCACGGAAAAAGAAAAAAACTTTAGTCACACGACATCAACTATTCCACTTATCATTTGAAGCTGATAACAATCGTATTTGCGTTGAAGAAAAGAAGACATACAAGATATTGCAAATCATAAAACCCTAAAGCTTGACTTTACTTAACCAGGTTTGTATTTGAAGCAGCAAAGATTTGTTAGAGGAATGTGAGCATTACACAGAGCTAAAATGATGAATCATTAATGCTCGACTAAATAATCAAAAATTTCAAGCTTTCAATGTGAAGGAAGTGAAAGAAAGAGATCAAGATTTTAAAGTAGATGACAATGAAGTGACGCATTCTCATGATCAATTGTACGTGCAAGATAAAGAAGATTTGAAGAAAAAACATTTTGAAAGGAACCCACAAGAAGCATTTTGATGTTGTTTACCATACATGTTTAGGGTGTGATTTATGCTAGAGATCATGCAAGAAAACCCATAGATAAATCTCAGTAATTTTTTTTTTAAAACATAAGAAAACAGAGTGTTCTGTTTTGTCGAACAACCAGTTTGAGGAGGGTATTTAATAGGCCGAATTTGGGGAAGGTTAAAACATAGAAAATGTAGCCCTAGGCGTGTAGAAGTTACCTATAAAATTTCAAAAGTTTCTGATGAGGGGCTCAAGAGTTACGAATTTTTCTTGATACCTAGGTGAATCTAGACAAAAAGCTTCAGTAACAAAAATAAAATTTCTGGATGCAAATAAAGTCCAATTTGCATGCAAGACGACTTGAATTCTGTTCAATTATATAATTAAACAATAATATCCTATCATATTATATGAAGGGTAATAATATTAACTGATATTGAATTATGCTAATATATATATATGATAGGATCACCTTTGGTCAGTTAACCAGTCAAATCCAGCAAGTAGCCCTTAAGATTTGTCGACAAGATAAAATGTTGAGGCAATTGGCTAAGGATAGAGCCCAAAGAAGCCGAGATTTAGGCTCCTTCTATGAACAGTTTGGGTTACCTTCCTACAGGATAAGATTCAGAATCTTTTCCTTTCTGAATCAGAGTCTGACCTTATTGATGATGAGTATGATCAGCAATTCAACCAAATCCAAGAGGATGATGTTCCCTCCTCCTCTTCAGAAATTGATGAAGAACAACCCTCCATCAATGTCCTCTCTAAGGAATAAGATTTACTCTTAGAGATCATAGGCAATCTTCCTGATAATGCCACCAAAAAAGAATATTTGGATAAATTCAAACAAACCTTGCATCAACCATCATCTTCAAGATCAAATCTTTTTGATAATCATCCTAGGATTGTCAACACCTACAATATCACAGATATTCTCAACAGGTTTCTGACTAAGCCTCAGAAATCGATTACAATCCAAGATTTGCAATCTGAAATTGTCATTCTCAAACAGGAAATTAGGGAAATCAAAGCCTCCCAAGAGATAGATAGATTAGTTCTTCAACAACTCTGTTCAAAAGATGAAATACCAATTAAGCCAGAAGTCTCAAAAATCCAAGAGCCAAATCAATTTTTGAATTATATTTCAAAAGTATCCATCCAGAAATGGCATGTCAAAATTACCCTGATAATCAACAATTCTTTCACCCTTGAAATCCCAGCCCTTTTAGACATAGGTGCTGACCTCAATTGTATTCAAGAAGGACTTATTCCTACTAAATTCTTTGAAAAGACCAAAGAAAGTCTCCGATCCGCCAATAGTAACAAACTAGGCATTAGTTTCAAACTTTCAAATGTTGAGGTAGAACACTCTTCTTTATCTATTTTTACCTATTTCTTATTAGTCAAATATATCACTAACCCTGTTATTTAGGCACTCCTTTCATCCAGCAGATCATCCTGTTTATGGTCCTCAAAGAAGGTATTCAAGTTACCTATTTAAATCAACAAATCCTCATCCCTTTTGATAGGCCTCCTAATGAGAAAGAACTCCAACTATTGGAAAACAAACAATCTCAAATCAACTTCTTGAAAGTAGATTTGGCCTTCAAAAGACTCCAGCTACAATTGCAGGATCCACCTATTAAATCAAAAATCCAAGCTATAGCAACTCACATTCAACAACATCTCTCTGTTCTGATCTCTCTACTACCTTCTGGCATAGGAAACAACACATAATCCGTCTTCCTTACGAACCTGACTTTGATGAAAAGTCTATCCCAACCAAGGCTAGACCAATCCAAATGAACCATGAATTAACCACCCTCTATAAAAAAAAAATCCAAGATCTTCTGCAAAAGAAGATTATCACTCCAAGTACATCTCCATGGAGCTGTGTGCATTCTATGTTTACAAAAATGTTGAAATTGAGAGAGGTGCTCCGAGATTGGTAATCAATTACAAACCTCTCAATACAGTCTTGAGATGGATAAGATATCCTATCCCGAATAAAAAAGATTTACTCAACATATTGCATGTTGCAGTCATATTTTCAAATTTTAATTTAAAATCTGGGTATTGGCAAATTCAAATTGATCCCAGTGATCGATACAAAACTACATTTACAGTTCCATTCGGCCAATATGAATGGAATGTCATATCCTTTGGTTTGAAAAATGTTCCTTCTAAGTTTCAAAGAATTATGAATGAGATTTTCAACCCTTACTCTCAATTTATCATTGTCTACATTGATGATGTTTTATTTTTTTCAAATAGTTTGGATAAGCATTTCAAGCATCTGAATGTTCTACTTTTTATCATTAAACATAATGGTTTAGTACTTTAAAAAACAACATTTAGTCTTTTTCAAACTAATGTTCGGTTTCTCGGACATAATATCTAACAGGGAACTATCACTCCTATTTCCCGATCAATCCAGTTTGCTGATAAATTCCCTGACCAAATTCTTGACAGGACTCAACTTCAAAGATTTCTTGGTTGCTTGAATTATGTTTTTGAATTCATTCCACGAATAAAAAACTTAATCAAGCCTTTGCATGATTGGCTTAAACAGCCTCCTCCTCCATGGACTAATGTCCATACTTCAATTGTTCGACAAGCTAAGGAGCAGGAAAAATAAAATCTATCGTGTCTGTCCTTGCCAAATCCTCAAGCTCCAAAAATTGTGGAAATAGATACCTCTGACATTGGTTATAGTGGCATCCTGAAACAACAAAAAAATGGTAAAGAACAGATTGTTGCATTTGCATCCAAGCACTGGAATAGTTCTCAACAGAACTATCCCACCATCAAAAAAGAGATTTTAGCAATTGTTTTGTGCATTCAAAAGTTTCAAGCTGATTTGCTAAATCAAAAGTTTTTATTACGTATTGATTGCAACGCTGCAAAATATGTTTTGCAGAAAGATGTCAAAAACCTTGCATCTAAACAAATATTTGCTAGATGGCAAGCTATTTTATCTATATTTGATTTTGATATAAAACATATTAAAGGATCTTCAAACTCGATTCCTGATTTTTTAACTCGGGAATTCCTGCAGGGTCAATAGTCCTATGGCTCCCAAACCCAGAAACAAAAATTTGAAGCTCAAAGAGCTTCCTGCCATCCCTACTCTTGATAAATAGGAACCAAAGAAAGAGTCCTCTAGACCATCTACTAGCAAAACCTAGTTTACAAGCCCAAAAGACTATGCGATGACTATAGCCTAAACACCATAGCCCGTCAAAATTCAGGAACCAATCTCTCTGAACAACCTAACTTCTAAAAGTTGGGCCGACATCGTTGAATCTGAAGATTCACAAGAAGCCCAAGTCTAATCTGCATGGATAGTGGCTAATATTCATGAATGGTGCAGAAAAATGGGATTTCCACTTCCCACAGCAAACCAACAGATGGGCTTCCCATCCAACAACCCAAGTTAGCTCACACAAGCCGATACAAAACAAGTAAATCAGGTAAAACTTTCTGAACCCAAAATTGTGGAGGTTTCCAATCCCACAAAAACAGGAAAAATAGTTTCCAAAAACACAAGCACAAGCACGATGCAGTCGGCATCCTCAAAGGTTCTTTCTTCTGAACCACAACCTATTTCTTCCTGGCTCTCTTCCTCCTCTGAGCCTGTATATTGCAAAACTCCAGGAGTCTACAAACTCCTTCAAATGGAACTTGAATTCTGGAATTCCAATCCACAATTAGCAGCTAGGCAACTCTTTGGCCCAGATGTTAATTTTGTTCAGTTTCCAATCTTCTTTTAAAAGGGGCAGCAGTTATAGTTTCCATACCAAAAGAAATTTTAAAATTCTGGCCCGGAGGTAACTCCAAGGAAACATATGTTCCTTCGGGTGTTTGCCAAAGTTTTGAAACATTGACAGATTTTGCAAAAGGATAATCGATTTTGTTGAGGGAAGCATAAGCTTCAAACCATAAAAAGAAATCAATTTGTTTCTGAACTAAATTGAGAAATTCATAATATTTATCTTGGATTTGTTATTTCTCAAACCCTTGATAATGTTCAAAAAACCAATTTCTTTTGAGAATATTTACAGGAGAGTAAAATTCTTTTCTCAATTGTTCTTTGTCTATGACAAAATCAGTTTGTAAAACATTAAGATCTCTAATCATAGTAGAATGGGTAGGAGATGTAGGATTATCATCAGATCCAGATTGTGTAACATACCTGGCTTGGGGAATTCTCAGATCTTGATCTATATCCTGTAGATGTGTTGCTATTGAGGATGTAGAATGTCTGGGTTGTTGAAATCTAGATGATGATCCTAGCCTAGATGCTGCTTTTGAAGGAGGATACGAGATCCGTTGGCTAAGAGATCTTTGGAAAATGATTTCAACATTTCCGGAAGGGGATTGGTGTATCTCGGAGACAGTTGTATTGTCTGGTTTATCAGAAAGAGTGACTCCAGTTAATAACCAATTTGAAGAAAGACTTACTTCTTTCCATGAGATAGGTTTTGGAATTGAAAGATGAGATCTGGACAGATCTGTTTGGAATAGGATTGTTTCTCCTTTGTTGGATACTTTCATAACACCAGTGTTGAAAGCAGAATTCATGGCTTTGTACTGAATTCTGTATAGAATTGCTAGTGGGAGAGATCCAGTTTTTATTTTAAAATTTGCAGTCTGGACATTTAGGGTTAAGGAGTCTAGAAGATTCCTATCCTGCAGAGAGACTGTAAAATTTGGATAACAATCAAAATAAACTGGTCCGTTACAAAGGCTAGTCTCAACCATTCCTAAGAGGGAATCATTGAAATTTAGGAATCTGGTGTCCCTAAGACATAAAAGTAGAGAAGTGTTAAGTCCTTCTCTAGACAAAGGTTTTGCTGCAATTTGGACTAGACCAAAATGGAGATATTTGTATTTTTGTCTAAACTTATTTAGAGCACTTGGGGTGAGGAGTTTGATCTCTGGGTATCAGGATTTATTTGGACTGTTTCCTCAACAGTTTTGATGACATAGTCACTGCTAAGTGACCATCTGGGATTTTTGTAAATTTCTTTGTCGAAAAATTTAGGGATTTTCCAATTGTCGATTGACTGTTGTAGATTAGAGAAGTGGACTTCTTCTTTGATCTTAGAAGAAACTACGAGAGCTATGGGGTAGGAAGATGATGAAGAGGAGGAGGAAGATGGGGATTTGAAGAGTTGGGAGAAAGACATTAGGACAGATTATAGAAAATATGTAGAAAGCAATAAATTACAACAAGTATTTAATCAATTGTTTAAATACTTCCCTTAACTTGGTAATCATCACTGTCAGATTCTATAAGACGGAATACACTCAAGTTATAAATCATTTTACACAATAACCAATTTGGATCTATGGTTCATGCTATTCTTAGAGATATGATTTATTTGTTTTATAAAGTCTAGATCTATTAAGTCTATGTGTTGATCTGTCTGCATTAGGCTATTGAGAATTGAATTCTCATCTCTACATAATACTGGAACCTTCTTTTTGCCTTCATTCCATGGCTATGAGGTTCAGTCTATTCTGTAGAGTAGATCTGGATACCAGATCTCCTTCCTAATTCATTCAGATCTTACATAGACTTCTTAGATCTATCCAATATATAACAAATAAAACATAGATCTATGAAGATCAGAAACATATATTCTTTATACGTGGGCTTCTGTTGGCAAGCCGACATCGGTCTTGGGCCGATTCCTCATTAGAAATCGTCAGTTTCGACACCCAATATACTCAGAATGCATAGATCTAAACATGATATGTTGTAAGATACTGATAACAAGAGTCATCTACCTCACTCCAGCTAAAACAACCACACACCAGTCTGTCTCCGTTTTACAAGAAACTGACTCCGATTCTACTTCTGAACATATCCCAGAAGAACCTCTCTCCATAGAGATTGCTCCTCTCAGAATAGGGCAACCAAACAATTGGAGAAATCCTCAAAAACTTTATTATTCTAGAGCCACTCACCCAGATGTAGCCCTAGAAGAGAGTTTAGCCATTCTGCAAAATTCCTACAATGCTAATAACATCTATGAATGGAACATGGATAGTCAGTCAGAATACAACATTATGGCTAAATTTCAGCAAATGACCATGGTTGCCACTACCTATAGAACAACCCATGGTAGTTCAGACCAATTATCTGCCCATGTCCTAATAGCAGGTTTCACAGCAAAGCCATTCGTGGGTTTTCTACTTTAACAAAAAGAAATCTGCATAAATTGTGTTCCCCCATTGGTTTGTTAATCAATGTGGCCAGTTTATGAACCAACTGAGGACATTCTCCCTCCACCAGTCAAAAAAGGATTTGATTATTTCCAAACTAGGTATTCAAATCCTCAACCGACAGTTCTCCTTCTACTTCAATTTTTCAATATATTTAAACTTGCCTGGATATATTCCCAAAAGTTTGCATTTCACAAAGAAGCAAACCAACATGGTATGCCGTACCTTGCCCTCCAAGGACATTGCAAATGGTGGAAAGATTGGGATGCAAAAAATACTTACATTCCTTCTATTGAAAAATGGTTTAAATCCAACCCAAAATACCTGTCATTGGCAGACAGTTAGCAAACGAAGTTCCTCCAACAGAAATCTATTGTAACGGCCACTCTTGCAGCCTCCAAATCCAAAGAAGATTTTGTAGTAGCCATACAAATGATGCTACAACAATTACAAGGACAATCTTTTGCCTCGACACTTGAAGTACCTATAGAAGATCCAGAGGTAGAATCAGAAAAGGAAGAAGACGAAGAAGATTATTATTGTGAATAATAATCAACAATAACTTCACTCATGACGACATTGGTGACGGTTAACAGACATCAGTATGACCTCATCAGTAACGTAAGCAGTGACCTTAGCAAAAACACTGTAGCAACTTTATGAAGCCACTGTACACTGTAGCGGCTTTAATAAAGCTACTGTAGATTTACTTTTTTTGGCTATAAATAGCCATCTCAATTTCATTGTAAGATACACTTGCCACACCATAGCACTTGTATCTTACACCTTGCACATCTTATCCCCAAGACCTGTAGACCCTCTTCGGTTAGAATTCAATTATAATCTTTAATATTGTACTCTTATTTTAGTAATAATATTTGAGTTACATTTACATATAGTCGGCTAAGCCGCCTCATTTATATATATGTGTGTGTGAAATCACTTGACGAAATAAAATAAAATTTCTGGACGAAAATAAAGTCTAATTTGCAAGCAAAATCACTTAGATTCTGTTCGATTATATAATTAAACAATAATATACTATCATATTATTTGAAGGTTAATAATATTAACTGATATTATATTATGCTAATATATATATATATATATATATATATATATATATATAACTTTAGTATAACTGATAATATATAAATTGGTTAAATATTGCAAAATTTAGGAAATAATATATTATAATACATTATATTATATTATTATATATAATATTATAATATTATATATTATATTATATAGCATTATAATATTATGTATATAATTATGAATTATATTATATCATCTATTATTATATTTTTTAATATATAATATATTAAAATAATATTTACACTAGTTTATAATAATATATAATAATCATTGTTAATATTATAATATATTAGTAGATAAAATGTTATATTACTTATATATTCGTTATGATATATTATAATATGTTATTTAATTCTTAGTATATGATATATAATCATATTATAATAATAATAATAATAATAATAATAATAATAATAATATAATAATAATAATATATTATTTTCTAAATTTTGTCACATTCACTCATTAAATTTTGATCTTGTACTTTATTTCTACTCAAACACTGATTTCTTAAATCAAACGATTTTCAAAACAATTCACTTGGTTTTTCACATTAAATGTTTTGAACAAAGTTTACCAAGTCATGCTGAATATTTTCTTTTTGTCTACTATGTGATGCTAGTGAGTTTTCTTGTTGCAATATCGTTGAGTACTCAATAAGGGTAGGCCACTAATACTAGCCTAAGAGAGGGTAAGCTAGTTTTCCGATAAGCGGCCGCCTCCAGAAGATGAACTCGTTTTTTATTGGCCAACAATGTTAGTGAGTCAAGCCAATCCAAGCTAGCAAAACAGTTCCAAATGGGATTGCATTTATATTCCGGCATGGACAACCGAAGTTAGCAAGGGTATGGGAAACGGAGGAGTATCTCTATTCGGTGGGCCGATCACCCGTCGTATTGTGGTGCAGAAATATTACAGTACAGCTAGTAGGGGTCATAATGCGGGGTTTCATGGCTCGAAGCTATAAGGCATGGCTTTATAGTCCACGTTAGCTTTGAGTAGTTGATTTCCTTGAAATAAAATTATTTATTGAGATTGAAAAATTAAAATGCCACTCTTATATTTGAAACTGTTGTTTATGATTGCAATTGCATTTTTTGGTATTTTAAAATTGTATATCACGAAACTGTTTCTAATGTACACTCTCACACACATAGGACTTATTGGGAAATTTATTTCTTGCGTTCTTTATGTATGCTTTTAGGTCGAGAGCACTATTGACAAGGTTGGGTTAGAGTTCAAGGTTTTGTACATTTTGGTCGTTTTGTTTCAAGACAATAGTTTATTCTCCTTTGTTTTTAGATCATGTATAAGCTTTATTTGGATTGTAAACCGTTTTAATTGAGATATTTCTTTAGTTAAGTCCTTTATTACCCCATTATAAATACCTCTTATCCTTTGAATAGAGCGATATTCTTACCCTTTTTGAGTATGTAAATAACGGGATGTTACAATACTGACATCCTTATTAAGACCCTAACAATCTATTCTAATCTCGCTAGCTAGTAGAAGTGTCGTTACACTCTACCCATATCTTGTCCCATACACTTGTTCTTACCATAGTTCGGAGTCTCTAATCTCGACTTCACGCATAAGTTGGCAAGATTGGTCATAACCAATTGTCCTACATACAGTGATATTGTAGATGATCAACAACAGACTTATATTCCATATTCAAGCATTAGCCATGGATCAAATAACTAGCTAGAGATGACGATTCCTAATTATCCTATCGCCTCATTTTGAGAGCAGTAATTCTTATAACTGATCAGGTTACTTATATTTACTTAATTTTAATATAGGATAGTACACCAAAAAAAAAATATTATTGCGAATATATTAGTAAATTAGTGAAAACTCCATTAATTCCATTAGTGAATATAAATGTCCACCATTAATATCATTAATACATATTAGTGGAATTAGTAGAGACAACACTAATACATTAGTGGAAATAGATTATTAACTCCACTAATAAGCTCTATAAATAGAGCTCTTCCTAAACTTGAGAGATATATCAAATGTAAGAAAATTGTTAGAGAAAATTGTGAGAAAAGAAAGAGAGAAGTTTGAAGAAATTATTGTACAAATAATAATCAGAGATTTATTATGTGTAGATTTTATTCTGACACTAACAAAATTTCACTTAAAATTTTTTTCAAAATCATTAATTCCAGTAATAAATTTCCAAGAGATAGATCAACATTGTAGGAATATGGTTTTTCACGTATGCCCATATACGCACAAAAAGAAAACATGTAAGAGCATGTTTTCAAGACAGATAAAATACTTTTCCAGTTTCCAATCGGTAAAACTAAACGTTTCACGTTCAAAAAAATTCACAAAATGACATAAGTAAGTCTAAGAGAAATTATCATAGGCTGGAAAAAAAATAAAAATATAAATCTTGTTTGAGAAGTAACTTGGAGTTCCCAAGAGTTTTATGCAGTTTTTTTTTTTTTTTTTTGAGGAAATAAGTGGGACTCTCTTGCTACTTTAGCATCATTTTCTTCCCAGTCGGTGTAGTCTTGGAATTTATGCTTCCTTGTATGATGAAATTCTAGTATATTAGACTACAAGGTAACCTTTGCCTAAAGAGAGTTATAAAAATCTTGAATCATTTGCATAACTTGAATTTTCCTTTCTTTTTTTTTCAGCAATCACCTCCTTATCTCATTTTCTTTAACACATTTTGGCCATTACTAGAGCTAGACCTTCCTTCTACTTCCTATCTGGATATTTTAAAGTCTGAATGCTCAAAATCGTGCATAAACTAACCAAATAATTTTTCAAATACCAACCTACGTCTAAGTTTCCAACATAATTTTTCAGTTAACCGGTTTAGGCTACTTGCATTTCTTTCGATCATTTTATCAAACATAATGCACGACCCAACTTCAAAGATATAGAGTAACTCTTAGGCCATTGTAGACATTACTCAAACTACTAATAAGTGTCAGAAAAATTACAAAATCATGTGTATACTCCTAACTGGTCATAATGTGCCTAGAATTCATACCGTCCTAATAATTTATACAGGCTTATATACTCATTGAAAAATTTTAAAATTTAAGACATACACTTCCACCACATGTGGATATTATCAGAATTTTCTAAATTAAAATTTGAAGTATAAGAAATTCATCAAAAACCTCAAAACTTACGCAATAATTTTCAGGTTCTACCGCGAGAACTTGACAGCTTGCTAATCCCTCCTACTTTGAGTTTCTCTCAAGTAATAATCAAGCCGAATGATGAGAGATGGATTAAGGGTCTTTTTTTGTAGTTTGAAGGTGAAAAGATGAAGAAATTAGAGGTTCTAAGATTGAACAATAGTTGTTTTCCTCAGTTCTTCCTAGTTCCTCTCGATCTCCCTCTGAACTCCCGAAACTCTTTCTTCTTCTTCTAAATGGGGAAGTAAGGGAAACGGGACTTCCATGCAGAGGAATTAGGTGGAAATGAGGAGGGCTAATGGTCTCAGTATGGTGGTAGGTAAGTAGGAGAAAAAGAGCTGAATCAATTATATTGCAGTGGTGGTGCCACCTACTTTTTTCTATGTCATCGTTTTGGTTTGTATCTATGTGTTTGTTTGTTTATTTGTTTCGATTCAGGATGAAAGTAAAAAATTAGAGGTTAATTAGAATAAATCCCAAGTACTAGTGAGAGCTAACATAGGTACCTTATCTTATATGAATCATTCATTACTAGTTCAAGATCTAGATGGAGGATAAAAGTTTAATTAAAAATAAAACTCCACCACTAACCCGGGTCGATCCAGTTTAGTTACCCTCAATCTTAGGTAATCATTTCCTAGGTTGACACCAATGAAATTAATTAAACTATATTCCCTTTGACTTTCTTAATCTTAATATAAGGTATAGTAGCTTTTACTCATGACAATTAGTACCTATTAATCACCTTACCCCCTTAAAACTACTCATTCCAAGCCTTTCAAACGTTTGATTTCTTCTTATTAAAACTTTCATTTACCTAAAAAAAGGTCAACCTCAAATCACCAAACAAGAATTGTTGATAATAGAATTCCAGCATATTAAGTGCATATCTAGTTTCTTTCGTCAAGGAACCTTTCATGTTTCACCTAGACATTTCTATGACATCATTCTCTATATTCCTGAGTTCATTTCCGATACAATATTGCATCCATTAACCCGAAATATTCATCTAATTACGAAGTATCAAAATAGGCTACTCAACTTTCATAATCAAATATCCGAAGATTATAACTCTATTTTTTTTTACCACAAAAAAAAAAAAAAACCTCATCCAAAAATCACCTTAGCATTCCCAAGATATCGACATATGTGTAGGAGTTCATATATATCATCTCTCATTAAATAAAAATTTTTCAAGAATGGAGAAGGTTGAAAATGAATGGAAGAATGGGGAAGGTAACAGAAGACTGCTAAAGGTCAATTTGCTGAGCGTATTTCGATAGTTAAAAGGTTTATTTGGTTAAGACTGTCATACTCACTTCCAAGGGCAAGAATGAAAGGTAAAAGGTTTATTTGGTTAAGACTGTAATACTAATTAACCTAGTTTAATTAACTTTAGTCTTACTTAATCATCTCAAATTGGAGTTAAACTAATTAAGTCCAATTGCTTAATATCCTTAATCTAATGATTTAGGATACGTAAACCATTATTAAACTTTTACTAATGAGAAATTAGCTCTTAATTAATCATTATTAGCGTTACTAATCACTTTAACCATAAAAACTTCTGATCCTTCAAGTATCTACTACTAGTTAATACTTTTAGTGAATTTCTCCACGAATTTAGCCTTTCTCTATAATAAATAACCCAAGTGTCAAAGAAATTATGTATTTTTCTAATAGGATTTTCTGTCTCTCAACACCTCTCACAGAAAGTGTATCACAATATTTGTTATTTATCCTTCTATCATACTAAAACAAAATAAAAATAAATTACCCCTAATAAAAATAAAAGTTCCTCTCTCCCTTCTCCTTTCCTTTTTGTTCTTCTCTTTCATTAGGAACCAAACGTAGAATAACATCCATTTTTACAACCCTCACAAGCAAACAAATAAATTTTACCCAAAATTCTCTCTCAGATATATTTTATCTTATTTTCTATACACGTAAACTAGCTACACTTTTGCAACTCCAAATCTCATTCAAGACCGAGAAGTGAGACGTATCCCAATTGATTGACTTATCGATGATAATTCTCGCAGCTAGCGATAATATAAGGATTCTAATCCCATTAAAATTTTAAAATTATACGCTAATTAATTTTTTGAATATAGTGATGTACATAATATTATGAAGAATTCAATATTAGTTAGAATATATTTTGTAATTTATATTCTTCGTGACAAGTCTTGAAAGTTAGGACTAGTTGGTTAGAATGAGTCCGAAAAATTCGAATAATTGAATTATAATATACTCTCTTCGTCTTAATAAAATTAATCTACTTACTATTTTAGGCTGTCTTAAAAAATTTGATACTTTCTTTAAAAGAAAAATTTTTATTATATAATTTATTATAAAATAATCAATATACTTTATATATATATTATTTTTATATAATTAAATTTAATATAAAATATTATAAAATTCATATATTTTTTATTTTTATTATATTATTATTATATTTTTATTTTTATTTTTATATAAAATATCACATCATGTCAAGTCAATCATGGAAAGAGTATTAAAAAAAAAAAAGAACGAGAAGTTCATTGCTATGACGGGTGATGTGAACAGAAGACAACTATTATTAGCAGGCTTTAATTAAAGTTCTGGCCCAGCCTCCCTATTAGGTCCAGTAACTCTTTCTTCAGCTTTCATGTTTCATCTCCAAGGGGACTCAACAAGTCCACCCAGGGAACCTTGAATCGCGCGCTTCACATGTCTCCAGCCAGCTAGCACAAATGGATAAGCCTTGACAGATATTTTCTTCTCCGTGAAAAAGGTGCCGCATAAAATATCTATCCAAAATATGTGGACTTTAGTGCACTATATATTACATCTGATTCTGACTGCAAACCCATAAAATCCAAGAAAATCAATATCCAGTATAAGAAAAACGATCAAGGTAGACAATGGAGGATTGCAAAAGGCCAAACCGCAGCGATCTTCACCTGTCAAAGGAAGAAGAAGCAAAGATGGAGGAGGCCACCAGAGACTACTTTGATGGGCTTGCACCAAAGCGCCACACCAAGCCTCAGCGCAGCGAGTACGCTGCGACCTACATTGATGCTTTTCCTAATGGGCAAAAGAATGGTGGTGTGATCCCAGAATTTACTGAATTTCAACGTCTTGAAAATGATCCTCAGGTGCAGTTTCTTTGTGCCTTGTTTGATTGACTATTCTTAATTCGGGAAGCTTCTGTCTTCGTTTTTTTTGAAGAAAAGCTGTTTCTTTGCTGCAGAAACTTGTGTGTAATGGAGGCCAAGTTGCCGAGGAGTTCGTGGAAACAGAATATTACAAGGATCTCGGCTGCATTGGCAAGGAACACCACACGGTATTTTTCTCAGCATTGTTAGATGCCCAAAGCTATTTGTGTTCTGTATTTTCTTGTTAGCTTTTACAGGCTCTAAGACGAGCAAAAAATTTTATTTTTCCTTGATTTCCCTTACTAAATAGGATACAATGTTATACTTCAAAATAGTCTATACGGTCAAATAATGACTATTTTACTCATTTGATGATCCAAGTACCGACATTATTCTTTTCTTCTATTTTGTGTTTGTTAAATTGCAGACGGGAACTGGATTCATTCAAATGGGGAGCATGAAAGAAGATTCTTTCAGCTTAGCTCCAGATACTGCAACGGACTGCCATGCCTCATGCAAGGGAAATCCAGCGACAAATGATTGGATTCCAGCAGCTGTTGATGCGGTATACCAAGAAAGCCCCTCATTTCAGTAGCCCTCTTCTTCATTGTCCATAATATAGTAATCATTTTCAACAAATGATGCAAGAATCAATCAAGAGAGAATTGACTCAGTTCTCTGATTGCTGTTTCAGGTTAGTCACATCTCTGACAAACCCAAAAGAAGTGACATCTGAAATTTGGCTGTGATAAAGACGAGACATTGCTCTGAAGAAATCCAGCTATTTATTGGGATATATATTTGTGTTGTGTTCTGTCTTTGAGTGAAAATTCACTTGTTTCTATGAGCATGAATCATAATTGGATCATCCATATTGTATCGGTTTATTTGCAGAGAACATGATTTCCTCTATAGTTTTGCAAATCCTGTGTTGAAGCGAATTTGATTGCAACAAGGAAATATTTCAGATGAATAAATTAAAATTATTTCCATGATTCAATTCGAATTTCTTGCATGAATGAGAAGGCATCACCTAGACCTACTCAATCTCCAAAATGGCCACAAATGGGGCTCAGATGATTGAAATATACAATAAAAATGGCAAAATGGCAATGAACACGAGCAACCTTGAAATCTCATGATGATGTATATACTTCACAATAAAATTTTCAATGTGAAAATAAATCTAATACCATACAATTTGCCCAGTATTAAATCCCACAAACCACTTGTTCCTGCAAATTATGTACTGCTCTCATATAACATAGCAGGGGCAATATATATAGACAAAAGAACTTTCTCTAAATTAGTGTTCAGGGTTGAGTTCCCAAAAAGGCACAGAAATACAACAGACTCGCTTTGAATTTCTTACAAGCTTTTTGTCATTAAATGTAAGTATCACAAGCTTTTTAGCGGGTACAAGAGCCAGTCATGTTATTAACAATGGTGACACGTACATGAACATATGTTATCACCCTAAATTTCAGTGGAGTGGCCAACTCTTCCGTAATGTGACCTATTGCATCAAAGGCTTCCCAATCTCACTGTCCGTCTAACAGTTTGCAAATTGATGAATTTTGGGTAGGTCCCCAAATCAGCTGTCCACATTGAAGCTTTACACTTTGAGCAGATTGTTGAATAGTGTACAACAGACTAAACATATGGGGATTAAAACAGAACATGGCTTTGATGCTTCAACATGGCTTTATAGCCCAGTAACATACAAACTAGCTGCAAAGACTATATCACGCTTTATTGCATTGGATGCAGTTTCCATTTTCTTATAAAGGGCAGAATTACCCATAATTGCTGCCGCATTTTTAAATTCACGGCATGTTTCATCCAATCTAACAATAGTTCTGACTATCACACCTTCAGGAACATCAGTAAGTCCACAAATATCAGCAAATGGAGTGCCCTGCCACAAGTGAAATAGGTGGAACCAAACAAACCGATTGATCAGATGCAAAGTTCCAACTACCATGAACATCAAAAACACACGCAACAGACACTTTTGTGCCCCCAAACACCCCCACCCCAAAGGCATGCCACAGAGGAGAAGAGATAGAATACCTTTGCCCATTCAAATACCACTTCGACCAGACCAAACTTAAGATTTTCTTTGACATACTCTTCTGGATCAACCTGTAAATGTGCTTGCAGCTGCCCTAGCCTTAGAGCTGTGTCATACAGTCTGAAATATGGAGAACTATATATCATTAGAGAACACAAGTATGCCAAGGAAATGCATTTCCTTCAAGCGGAGATAGGACTTTTTTTTCTTGTGCTTTTCTTTTGGGTTGATTATCTATGTCCGTTTGTGGTTTGGGGTAATGATTTACAATCCTCTTAATATGGCCTAAGGGGTAACAAGGGGTAGTTTGTTGCCCTTATTGGTTTTGCAACATGACTGGATCCCACAACATAAATAAACACTTCTACTTCGCAAATAGTCACTTGCAATTTATGGCCAACTAGTTAGAAGAAGAAACTCCAAATTTCTTGGGATTAAGGCTTAGTTTGTTGTTGTTGTTGTAGTTAGAAAGAAGAAAATTGCAAACTTGCAAAATATTTCGTGTCAAAATTTCTCTAAAAGGTCAGAGATGAAAGTGACTGCATTTAATGCCAAAAGTATGCAAACTGATGGGAGCATGTAACATATTAATGTTTACGCCCTATTATAACCCTTGGTCGATAAGAAAATGGAGGCAAAAGATGGGCTCTTTTAGAGATTAAGGGGATTTATGGATCTGGAAGCTAAAGCATAAGATGGAAAACAAAGACAGGCCAATTCAGAGAATACTGACTCCTATACAAGAAAATAATATCAACTAAAAACTTAGGAAGCGGCATAATTAGAGAAGTGTAAACGAAGCACCATATGAAAAAATAACAGACTTTTGCTTAAAAGTATCAGAATTGGCTCCTTTTCCAGAGCCCAAACACAGTCTCCAGAACTTCAGGCAATTTTCTGGAGAGTAATGACAAATTTAAGGATTAATTACAAATCACCCCTGAACCCTTATAGTCATCTCAATCGACCACCTGATCTTTTAATTATTTCAATTTATCCCTAATTTAGATAGAGTTAAATGACTTAATGAAATCTCATATCTTTCTTTGAATTTGAAAATTCTTAAATTTGCTTTTCCAAAAATTCCCCTAAAAGGCAATCATCTTCATTAACCTCAAACCCTAGCCACCATTACTTTCTATAACCCCAAAACGCTAGCTGCCAGATCCTTACTCATGCCGTGCCGGAGCTAGCACCGCTACAACTACTACCCCCTTTCCAAACCCACCAGTCCCACGGCCACCATATTTCCAATGAACCCATCAGGTCATCTTCCTTTCCCCTTTCTTCTTCCCCATTTCACCCAGCCACCAGCCTTGCCACCACGCTTACCTCTCAACTGACCTCTTCCTGTCTTCTTTTCCTCCCCTAGCTGTGGCCATTTCTTTCCTCTTCTTCTTTCCTTCTTTTCCTTCTTTCCTTTTCTATTTTCCCATCACCACTAGTACCACCCTTTTGAGCAGCCTTCTTTGCCCCCACACCTTTTTCTCCCACCTCTCTTGCAGAAACACACAATGATGATGCTGTTGTTGAAGAGATCAAAACGCGTGATCTCAATGCCATTGACAAAAACGACATTAGAATATTTGTCATGAGCAGCAGAAGTGGTGGTGATGATGAAGTAGTAGTTCAAGGATAGGGTTTGAACTTTGGGGCCAAATGGTAAGGCGTCAAGAAAGTGAAGAGGTAGAGGCCCGGGACAGTGTTCTTTCAGAAGGACAGGGAAGGAGCAGGAAGGACAAGTGAGGAGGAGGAGTCAGAGGATGCAATGGTGAGCTGTGCAGTGGTGCAGAGGTTGGCAGCATAGAAGAGTTACTTGTCTATGGACATCCTGCTCTTTTTTTTTTTGGTTTCAAAAGTGAAGGCTATTTTTGTGGGATTTGCATATTTGTTTCTTGAATTTGGATTATAATTCTGGGTTGGATTTCTTTAATCACATGTAGGGGTGTATTCGAATCAAATCAAGCCGAACCTTAAGATAATCAAGCCGAATTTTATTATTTTCACACGGGCTTGAATTCGATACGAATGTCAAACTTTGGTTCGAACTCGATTCGTTTGAAATACTTTAAAACTTGAGTTCGATTCGAAATTTGATTATCATAAGTTCGAAAGCTTGAATTCGAATTTAGTCTCGAACTCGAATTTAAATAAATAATTTATAATATAATATATTATAAATAATTGTGGGATAATATGGTTAAAGGGTGTATTTTAATAAAGTAAGGCTGTAAATATTGTAACACTAGAATTAGGAAAGTTTGACCTTTAAATTAGAGGATTTTGTAATCAGTGATTAGGAGATTTTGTGAGCAGTAATTAGGGGATTGATTAGGAGATTTTGTGAATCAATTTATTAGTGTAGTTGCTACATTTGTGCCTTAGGCAGCTTGTATATAATTAGCTCATTGCAATCTTTGAGAAAAATGAAAAGAGATTATTCTCTCTCAATTTCTTACATGGTATCAGAGCTGTTCATCCTTATCTGCTTCTGATTTTTCTGCTTGCGCCTATTCTTTGCTTCTTCTTCTTCTGCCGGCCGGCCTTCATTGCTAGTGGTGTTTCATTCATTCTAATTCCTACGACCAGCCAGCCTTAATTGCTAGTATTTCTCCTCTATTTTTCTTCCTCTTAGGTGCTATATAACCGGCCTTTATTGCTAGTGTTGTTTCCAATTGTTTTGATACTGATTTGTACCGAGCAGCCTTCATTGCTGTTATTCTCTCTTCGCTTTCAAGCAATCTTCATTACTGTAGTCTTCTCTTTCGAGCAGCCTTCATTGCTGTCATTTTCTCTTTATTTTTCCTATTCAGGCAGCCTTAATCGCTGCAAAATATTTTTTTTTACCATGTCAACCTCCCAAACACAAGTTGTAATCGCAAAATGCTGGACGCTTCATGGGAAACCACCCAGTCGAGAATGGGAACAAAACGGGGTACAATCCAAAAGTGGACATGCCAATATAGCAACTGGCCAAATTGCTGAGCCACCACCGTTAGACATTGCCAGTCTCAACCAAGATGACTTGGATAGAGTGAGTGCACTCATTAGCAGTTTAAAAAAGCCCTAAGTACTTGTTCGATGGTATATTCAAGTAAGTTTTCACTTTCCATTGGATTAAATGTTTCGGATACACCCTTATCCACCTCTTGGATCATGGATTCAGGAACTACCGACCATGTGACCCCTTCACCAAATATTTTCACCACCTATTCCCCGTGCCCAAGCAGTAGGAAAATAGCCACGGCAGATGATTCTTTGACCACTGTAGCAAGAATTGGAAGTGTCTAAATTAACCTATTGTTAACCTTGAAAAATATTCACCATGTCCCGAAACTAGTTACCAATCTGATATTCATCCAAAAACTTGCCCATGACTTACAATATATAGTGGTTTTTCATTATAATGGTTGTGTATTTCAGGACAAGAGTTCGGGGACGATAATTGGACATGCTAGAGAACGGGGTGGCCTCTACTTTCTTGAAGCAAGTCAACCAACCATCCCCAAGGATAAACCGTTAGTGTCATTTGTTTCCGAGTCTTTGTCATCTAATACGGAGAAAATTTGCCTTCATCATCGTCGACTTGGACATCCATCATTTCGAGTTATAAAACTCTTATTTCCATCTTTGTTTCAACATTTAGATATTGAGTCTTTTCATTGTGAAAAATGTGAACTTGCCAAACACAAGCGTGTACCCTTTCCAGTGAGCAATAGCAGAAGTTCCATTCCCTTTCATTTAATCCATAGTGATGTCTGGGGTCTATCTACTATTGCTAATATTTCTAGGGCACGATGGTTTGTTTCCTTTATTGATGACTGCACTCGTGTTTGCTGGGTCTTTCTTCTTAAACAAAAATCTTATGTCAGTATTGTTTTTCCAAATTTCTACTCCATGATTAAAAATCAGTTTAGAGTGACCATCAAGAGAGTTATACGAGACCATTTCAATCAAACTCTAAGTCCATATTTTCAAAAGGAAGGGATAATCCACGAGTCATCTTGTGTGAATACCCCGCAGCAAAATGGAGTTGTAGAAAGGAAAAATGGTGATCTCCTTGAAAAAACTCTAAGCATTGTTATTTGAACATCATGTACCTAAAACCTTTTAGGGAGAGGCTGTTCTTACAACAACATATCTCATAACCCGATTGCCATCTAAAGTCCTCGGATTTCAGAGTCCAATGAATGTATTGTCCACTTTTTATCCTAACTTCCACACCACAAATAATCTTGTTCCTAGAGTGTTTGGATATACATCCTTTATATATGTTCATAGTCACAATTGAGAAAAATTTGATCCAAGGGCTCTAAAATGTGTATTTGTGGGATATTCCTCAACCCAAAAAGGATACAAGTGCTATCATCCACCCTCCCGAAAATTCTTTGTTTCTATGGACGTTACTTTCAATGAACATGAATCTTACTTTCCAAACTCTTATCTTCAGGGGGAGAAGTTTGCGAGAGAAGATGAGAGTTTGGGTTTTGACTTATTATTGGATTTTTCAACTTCAAATCATCCAACTTCCTCATCCACTAGTGATCCTGTCCTAGTTCACTTTGAACTATCTGAGTCTGTTACAGTCTCATCTGAACTTGTATTTGCTCAATCGGACACCACTGAGTCTATTCCCAAGGATGTCAGATATGGCAAAGGAAAGATGTATACAAGGAAGAAGACGGCTGCCCCCAACCCTACGCAAGTCCAAGAGTCTGATCAGGTAATAACTTCTGAACCCACATTACAGATTGAAACAGAACCAGAGGTAGAGAGTGAGATCCATAGGAGTAGTAGTAGTGACATAGACTTACCCATTGCCTTGAGAAAAAGTGAGAGAGAGTGCACTAAAAGACCTTTATACCTCCTTTCACACTTCCTGTCCTTTCAGCGTTTTTCTCCGTCACACAGAGTCTTCCTTAGTAACCTAGAAACCATTGCCATTCCTTCCAATCTATCCAAAACTTTGTCTAATGAAAAATGGAAACAAGCTATGAATGTAGAAATGGAGGCACTGGAAAAGAACAAAACATGGGAACTTATGGAGTTACCAGCAGGGAAGAAACCAGTGGGGTGTAAATGGGTGTACACAGTAAAATATAGAGTTGATGATTCAGTGGAAAGATACAAGGCAAGGCTGGTTGCCAAAGGCTATACTCAGACGTATGGAGTGGACTATCTAGACTTTTGCCCCAGTTGCAAAATTGAATACTGTTAGGTTCCTATTGTCTTTGGCAACCAACTTTGGATGGGATTTACAGCAGTTTGATGTCAAAAATGCTTTCTTGCATGGAGATCTCCAAGAGGAGATATATATGGAGATACCTCCAGGTTATCGGAAAAGAGTTGCTAATCATACAGTCTGTAGGTTAAGGAAGGCATTGTATGGGCTTAAACAATCTCCTTGAGCATGGTTCGGCGGGTTTGCCAAGGTCATGGTGATGTTAGGATACAAGCAAAGTCAAGGAGATCATACTTTGTTCATCAAGCATTCGTCTTTACGAGTCACGGTCCTCTTAGTTTATATGCATGACATAATTGTTACAGGAAGTGATGATGAGGAGAGACATTCTTTGAGTGAGTGCTTAGCAAAAGAATTCGAGATTAAGACACTTGGGAAGCTAAAATATTTTCTCGGAATTAAAGTGGCACATTCAAAGAAGGGTATTTTTCTCTGTCAACAAAAGTATGTAACTGATCTACTCAAGGAAACAGGAAAAACAGCATGCAAACCAATTGAGTACTCCGATAGATCCAAATATAAAGCTTGGATAGCAGAGGAAGATGCTATGGTGGACAACGGGGTATATCAACGTTTGGTGGGAAGGCTCATTTATTTGTCCCACACACGACCAGATATAGCTTATGTTGTGAGTGTGATTAATCAATTTATGCACAGTCCAAAAGAGGTTCATCTTCGAGCAGCACACAAGACGTTGCAGTATCTTAAAGGTACACCAGGAAGAGGACTTCTTTTTAGGAGAGGTGGGGGCCTAATGCTTGAAACCTATACAGATGCTGATTATGCTGGGTCATTGATTTATAGAAGATCGACCACTGGATATTGAACGTTCCTTGGTGGAAATCTTGTGACATGGAGGAATAAAAAACAAAATGTAGTAGCACGGTCTAGTGCAGAGGCTAAGTTTCAAGCGATGGCTCAAGGAGTATGTGAATTACTTTGGTTAAAGATCATTCTACAAGAGATAAGGATTAAGTTGGAGGGCCCAATGAGACTTTACTGCGATAATATGTCTGCAATTAGCATAGCTCACAATCCTATGCAGCATGATCGGACAAAGCATATCTAAATTGACAGACATTTTATCAAGGAGAAATTGGAGAGTGGATTGATCTGCACACCTTATGTGTCTACAAATGATCAGCTTGCTGATGTGTTAACCAAAGGGTTAAGTGGTCCAATGTTTGAAAATATTATATCCAAGCTGGGAATGGAGAATATCTATTCACCAGCTTGAGGGGGGGTGTGGGAAAATATGGCTAAAGGGTGTATTTTAAGAAAGTAATGCTATAAATATTGTAACACTAGAATTAGGAAAATTTGACCCTTAAATTAAGGGATTTTGTAATCAGTGATTAGGAGATTTTGTGAATCAATTTATTAGGGTAGTTGCTATATGTGTGCCTTATGCAGCTTGTATATAATTAGCTCATTGTAATCTTTGAAAAAAATGAAAAGAGATTATTCTCTTTCAATTTCTTACAATAATATTAATTATATATTAATTAATTAATTAATCGAACATGTTCGCGAGCTGTCAAACCTAATACTTAGATATTTGAATTCGGCTCGTTTAAAATTCTAGCCTAAATATAAGATTTATATTCGAGCGCCAAGCCCTTATCAAGCCGAGCCCAAACATGTTCGATAAAAGCTCGATTCGTTTACACCCCCTAATCACATGGGTTGAAATTCAGGTTGAGAAGGGTTTTCAAATTCATTTTGATTTCTTTAGCTTTTCTTGAAAGTACTAAAGGAGATAATCTGAAGGACATTTATAAATTTTACATGTTCCATTTGACTCCATGGAAACAATTTGGACCGAGCCCAAGTTCAGGGGTAAATTAGAACAATTAAAAGATGAGGAGGTCAATCAAGACGGCTATAAGAGTTCAGGGGATTATTTGTAATTAACCACAAATTTAAACAGGATCTGTAAATAGTGAGTGCGTAAAAGTATCAAGTGGAGGAATCAAAGTTCAGAGTAGTTCAGGAAAAAAAGAAAATGTGACCTTGTTTTAGCCTGAGAAAGCTTCGGTGTAAGTGAAGGTTCAGAAGTGTTACTTTGCTGGAACACAAAAGCAGACATTATTGCCACAGCTTCTTCAGGTTCCAAATCATCCAATTGATTCTCAAACAAGCACTCTGTGCATATCAACTCCTCCCCAGAATTCATTTCGCAAGCAACACGACCTTTAATTTGAACCACAAAGTCAGCATCTATGCACCCAATTTCCTTTAAAACATCAATCTGCAAAAAAGTGCATATTTGGTAAACAGAAATTCAAATTGTGTCAGGAGCAAAGAAATGCAGGATCATCATGCCGTACCCGACCCTGAAAGTCAGGCATTTGCTGAAGTGCTTCATCTGACATTTGAAATTTCAGCTTATTCACTTCCTCTTTGTGTTGTTTTATTTCTGAAGCTAACTTCATATGCTCATCTAGTTTTACACACCCATGACATTTATTTTGTGCCATCTTTTGCAACAAGCTGTCCAATTTGTAATAAGCCTCGACAATTTTTAAATCTTTGAGCTTCAGATCTGCAATCCAATTTCCGTCAGAATAAAAAGTTGAAGATTAAAACACTATAGAAAAAAACAACTCCAGGTTGGGAGGGACAACAAGAAGGTTAGGCAAAGCATAAAGGAATATGAAATTTAAAAAGACACCTGTTCTAAAAAATGCAAGCGGATGCTGCTGTTGTTACAAAGCAATGTCAGAAAATGCTCTCAGGTAAAATCTGTTCTTGGAAGAGGATACCTAAGACACGCTCAATTTGGATGCTTGCACATAGTTTAGGTCTATCCCACTTAATGTTTTCTGATAGTTAAGTTGGTTGTGAGTTTTGAAGATTTGTCTTCCCTTCAGTTTTATTAGCAATAACTGTTCTATCATCAATGAAAGTTCTAATTTACCAACCCCCCCCCTCTTTCAAAAAAAGTTTTAAAAAACAATTTATCCATAAGATTATTTCCACAATTTAGCACCATCTGTCCATCCGAGTGAATGAAACATGCAACTGAAACAAGACAAGCTTGATTAAGTAGGGAATTGAAACTATTCCAGAATGTCTGATCTGAAATAGGGTGAACCATCCTTTCTACAGAGTAATCAACTTAACTTACTATGTTTCATAGTGTTGAAAAATGTGTGGGCCTAACTCCACCTTAAGAGACACCTTGTAGGAGGGAGGACTGTCCAAGACTTGTAAGAAACAATCTATCGGGATGCCTAGCCTTGCGCCTAGGACTGGACATCTAGAGCATGAAATTTGCAAGACTAGACATCTGTGGGTGGCCGAACATTGGGCTAGGGCTGGCTCTAATACCATGTTGAAAATATGCAGGCCTAGCTTCGCTCCAGGGAGGATTGCCTAGGACTTACAAGAAATAATCTATCAGAACAACTAGCCAATGTGGGATAATTCAACACATTTGTATTGGACCCATATAGTTCCACTTATCTCCAAGGATATGAGGTCTTCAACTGAATAACATCCTAGTCAAAAAGAGTTCTACATTATATTTTCAAGCAGTCAAAAAGTTGCAAGAGGAAGAGAACATTTCAAGTTTTTCAAGCAGTCAAAAGTTGCAACAGTAAGAGAACATTTCAAGTTTTCCTCTCATTCTGACAGAAACCGCCAACCTTGTGCAAACATTTTAACCTCTAGTCCTCTTAGTGAGATAAAAGTATGTTAACCTTCAAGGACTGGATCCTAACATAAAAAAAGCATCTGACAATGATGCTAAAGAAAAAACCCATCTAATTTCTTCAAAACCAACCTAAGTTAATTTAACTGGAAAACTGTTCCCACCAAAGACCTCATGTCAATAGAGGTTTCCAACTAGTCAGGACATCCTCAATTAGTAAATATTGGTTGAACGGCACAGGCACTCCCATTCTGTGCAGCATTGTAAAGGTTATTTCAGTGCTTTGTATGGTGATGCTTGTAAGTTGTGAAGGAAAAGGTATACATAACAAAGGCCAACTTTCACAGCCAAGACAAATATAATTCATCGGTTGCATACACAAGATATAAAGTTCAGCAGCAAACCTCTGACAGGATCTAGAGCTGGAGGGTAATTATTTCCAGCAGATTTCAGTCCCAGCAGCTGTTGCACGGTACTTGAGTAGGCTCCAGTACTAACTTCTTCTAGAAGTCGAACTTGGTCAATCTTTATTTTATTTTTGCATATTAATAGGAACTCTTTAATGTCAATTCCTCGAACTTCATAATTTATTCCAGCAGCTTTACCGCGATGAGGCAATTTTATGTTGATAACACCTGATCCTTTGCGAGAGACAACTGAAGAACAATAATCATCTTCCAGACTTCGTTTTGATTTAGGTATCAATACCTGGAAATCAACACCTTTATTTTCTTTTATATTACCACTGTCTGACGGAGTTGTCATCATTGACGGCAATTCAGGTATCAAAACTAAAACTATATACTGTTTATTGTTCAAAGAAGGTGTTTTCACCACAACACCAAGCAAGTGATCCTGGGCCTGCCAGTTGAAGCGAGATAGAGAAATATCAGCAAAGTACTCGATATGTAGCACCTCAGATGCTCTAATCACTGCTAAACAGATATGTCGCAGGTGAAATTTATTGGTTAAGTTATAATACTACCTTGATATATTTATTCTTGTATTCACTTAAAGCAAATGAAATATGTTTCTTTATTGCATAGGAATATTATTACTCTGTTTTCAGATGAGCCCAAAAGACAATTTAATCTTTGATCAAGACATAGTGCAACAATAATCTTAAAAGGTGAATGTCCAAATCCAAGAATCTTTAAGTACATTCACTTTATATCCATTGCTTAACAACTTCCAACGTTGTTAAAAAGAGTGGTTCAACGTTTTGGCATCCTCTCGCTTCAGGTCAAGCAATGAAACAGCCCCCGAAACCACCCAACCGGATAAAGTGGCCCATCTTGCAGTACCATTTTTCGTCTCTCAACACAGTTCCCTAATATCTAAAAGTAAAACCCCCTCCCTCCTCCCCCGCCCCACAACACAGGAACAAAAGCAAACCAGTAAGCAGCTCTAAGTTTTGTTAAGCATTAGTTTTAGTTCCCAGAACTGGTCCAAGGAACAATAAGATTGCTAAAAAATCAGCTTTCTACATTCCTATCGATTGACCCATTGAAACTTGAACTCATACCTGAAATTTGTCACACCATCCAGAAGTCCTTTGGCATTTTCTTCCCACATCATTTTCTTGTTTTGCTCTAAAATTCTTTAATACGTGTTTTGTGCTTATATCACTGGGATGTCAAGCTTATTCCAGATTATTGCTTCCAATTCACCATTTTTCACATTTAAAACAGAAATGGTTTATTATGCTGACCAAGTAAAATGTATCTGATGGTCTTTATATTTTCTGTGGGCTATAGGCTCCTTTATTGTCATTATCACTTTATTGAATGCATTTACATTTTGAATAGCTTGTTTGTACTGGCCACACATCAAATTTGATGAAAGACCAGATTCATGGAATCTAGTCAGGTAAATTTGTTTGCTTTAGCTATTTTCACTCACACATATTAATTAACTTCAAGAATGTCTATGTTTGACTCGCAACTTTAAAACTTAGGCGGAAACTAAAAAAAAATTCCATCAACATTCCCTTTTTAATATCATATTTTAATTTGAAATAATTAGATTAAACTAGCAGTCATTATTTGAGCACAGTTAACTCAGTAAATAGGGAACAGGAAAAAGCCGTTTCTGTTTAAAACCTTTTCTTGTCGCCAATATTCACCAATAAAGAAAATCTGGTTGTAAAATGGAAACAAAAAGAACAAAAAAATCTGAAGAACAAATCTAAAAGATGTAGCAGCAAATTTCACCTATTGAAGGTAACAGACTTCGTTTGAACTTACCGACACTGATTTCACAACTACCACTCTCCCAGGATTAACATATTGCTTGGAACCTGGGGACTGCATAACTGCCCCCACCATCTCGCTGGAATACATTTCAGCCTCTGAATACATCTCAAAGTATTCCTCAATTGCCGGTTCACCCTTTATACATCTACAAACAGAATGCAAACTTATATAACCTACATGCAAAGTGAATGGCACAACTAAAAAGAATGCAAAGGAAAACAAAAACATGAGCTTGTCTAGAAGAAATATTAACGAATAACATTAGCTATTTTTTCTTGTCACAGGTGAGATACTGTCATCCAGACTTGCAAGAGCCCAAATTTATAAAAATAAATGGACATTAGAATTTCAAACCCAAGACAACTCTGAACAAAGGAATTGTGAAGTCTGAAGGGTCACTCGCTCATTCATTAATATACAAACTAAATACAACTGAAAAAGTCCATGTGTTTCAAATTATCAAGATTGAAAAGCAAAGACCTCCATATTCTACCATATTTTGTCAAGTAAAATTAGAGACAACAACTGGGTATTAGGCACAATTCCTTAATATTTCTACTTGCTAACAATTTTACAGTAAGGCTGCAGATATTACAAAGTAAGTTACCTCCTGGAGAGAAAACTGATCAAATGACTATTACCTGGGTGGGTCAAAGCCACTAATTGCTCCAATATTTCTCACCTCTCTCAAGAATCCCATATTTTTGAATTCATAGGCAAAATAACAAAAACACATTATGCTCGCATGAAAAAAGGATCAAAAACATCCTCATGGTTACCTCTTCTCTGTTGATCCATTTACAGATTTTTTGAACAAATGAAAGTAGATTATCTATTCATTATGATCTACTGAAATCCCATATCAGCTATTACTTTTAGACTAGATATAAATTTAGTATCAGCCAGCAAACAGTTCAAATTGATAGTGAAGATAACTGAAAATTGAACTTTATTGATCGTGGTAAGCATTAATAATTGCTTTTAAAATTAAAGAAAGGTGCTCTTTTGGTTTTAAAACCTCGAAATAGAATTAGAAGCCATAATTATTTCAGATTTGCTATCCTGAAGTTACTTCCCCAACCCCACCGCTCCAGCTGTAGCTCTTTAACAAAGATAACGAGCAAAGAAGAAGATCGGAGTTTCACATGCTACACCTACTGCCCATTTTGCTGATGGCTGCCCAGTAAGTTTCAGCAGCATTTCCGAAGCTTCTAAGTTATGGACTGTCTAAGTGCAGCAAACTCTGCAACTATCGAAAGAGATGAAAGATTTACTCCCTCTATCCAAATTGAATATTCATATTTCTGTTTTGGATTGCCCAAAAAATGAATGAATTCTTTCCTATAATAGACATGCTTTCAGTCTAAACTTCCACGACTAACCTTACTTAAATGAAAAACATAAACACGGAACCATCACTGCAAATAGGTCCAACAGCAATTCATTAAGGGTAGGAGGTAAAATATGGATGGTCAAATACGACTCTAATTTTCCGTGTCAAGTAAAACATGGACATCCATTTTCAGACAAAAGCTGTATCCTTCCAAGGTTAAATATGGGTTTTAGTAAATTTTCTCTGGCAGGAGGGGAACAGCTCTGGCTGGCAATATCTTCAGCCTTTCTCTAATAGATAGAGCTGTATTTCCAGGTCAAAATTTCCAAGCAGAAACATCTGAAAAATCATCAAAGGACAAAAAGGTACTAGATCTTGTATAAACACATTATATAGCTCCGAAGTTTTGAGCTTTGAACAAAATAAGAATAATATATAACATGCTGACAGCCATTTTCTTTATCCTACTACAAGAAGGTGAGTCCATGACTGCACACTAAAGGTGTGAAATTTATGGCAATATTGCCAGCAGAAACTTTGATGCAAAGATATGTTCTGGGCATACTTACTCAATATTTTTTACAGGCTGAGCAAGTTTCAGCATTAGCAGTTGCTGTTGCTCAGGAAGTTTCTTCTGAGCATGAAATTCGGCAAAACTTCTTTTCAGCATGTCCTCCACCTGAAATACCCATTGTAGAACAGTAAGCTCCAAGCACCGCCGTTTCAAAATATTATTCACACTCTATATTCAGGATTATCAAACATCAAAACCCGAAATCCATGTGCTAAAACTAGCATCCTCTTAGTCATGAATTCTCATCTTCATATACTCACTAAATCATGTTGAGAAGCTTCTCCACATTCATCCACTTTCCAAGATTATATTTGTCTATCTATAACACGAGGAACTTTAACGGAAACCAACTCGTAGAAAAAGTGCTGTAATCTTTTGTTAATGAGAGTCAAGTTTTTGGACAACCCTTCAGTTTGCATAAGAATGAAAGCCACACACCAACCTGAAATTCGTTTATTGCAGTCAAACTTAGTAAATAATTGAGTAAATGATGTGAATCTGGTACTACTAAGATTCTCAGAGAATTTCAAGATGATTCCCTTTATGTCAGGGAAACTGCATAACTTTAATAGTACAAAGAATGGAAAAATAAAGGCATAAGCTGACCAAGTAGTTCAAGTGATTTACTGCTAAAAGAATGGCAATTCTCTTGTACACATCTTTTTGGTGAATATATTTCGTCAAAAGAACATGTACGACAAATATTTCCCAGAGTCTCATAAGCAGGTATGATGTGCCTAAAAGCAAGCACAGAACATTTTCAGGTTCATACTAAGCAAAATATACGAACCCAAACTTCCTATTCTGTTTTATGCTTAAGTCACAAGCATTATGAATGCCTCCAAGTTCCTTCATTGTCCTGAGGTGATTTCATTTATCCACAAAGTGAAATATATACATACCTTCAGTTCTTCAACACGAAGGAGATGCAAGATCATGATATATGTCAGTCGAAATTGAGATTCCAGCCGAGTTGGCATACCAACTATAACCTGCTTCAAATCTCTCTCTTCAGGCACTTCATCACGGCACATAACAACTACTGTGCCAGTTTTATCAAGTCCTCTCCTACCAGCACGACCAGCCATCTGAGTGTATTCCCCAGCGAGTAACTGTCTAAATTCTTTGCCATCAAACTTCCTCAAAGCATCAAAAACAACCTGCAAAAATGTGAATGTAGTTGGACAATTGTTCTTACAAGCAGTAAAGGAAAAGATAATCAGATAGCAGTAAAGAACAAGATAATCAGATGGCAGAAGTGGTAGAAATTGAAGGCATACTGTCATGCAAAATTCCTCACAGAAAAAATCCAGGGAGACATGTATCAGAATTATGATACAAAAATACCATAGTTAATCAAGGTTCATATCCCAGCTAAATCTCACTAGTTGATGTTTCTTCCTATTTGAACCCGCAATCACAGTGTTGCCAACCCACGATTCTGACAACTTCATTGAGAATAAACCTTTATTACACAACTAAATTTTCTAGATAATGTAGAAAGCTAACTATTGTATCCATTTCTTTATATAAATGAATATTGAACTCTTTAAGGAATGTTTTAAACTCAAGCAACACTACAGATAGGGAAGTAAAATGAAGTCCACATGTTTTATTAGTTACAGGAGGGAATGGTAACTTGAAACAATATGCATTCATTTACCTTTCATTTATTATCAAGTCACCAAAAGTTGATGCATGGGGAATAATTATATGAGATTGTCCAAAACCAGGTTTTTCAACAATAAAGGCCGTGACATAATGGACCAACAAACTAATCATGTGAAATTTCCAGACATCGTCATATGAGCAACAAAACTAACTCTCACACAGTAGTGCAAACAAAAATGTTATACATTCAGCATAGACAAAATCAATGAACCCCTGAGAGAAAAAAAAAAAGAGAGAGAAGTGGACTTTTACAAAATCAAGTGCATGAGTTGCCTGTCCCAAACAAACAATTAAGCACTATAAAATGTGAGCTTCATGAAGAAGCAATGCTTCTAATAACAGAAAATAATCAATGCTAACTCACCGTCCTAGCAGGGGCATTCACTCCCATGGCAAATGTTTCTGTTGAAAATAAAACCTGTGAAGACCAAACGAAACCAGCCATTCAAAACCAAAACATGCTTAAGAAGATAGAATGTTTGGCATTTTGAAAACAAATGTAATTTGTTTGCAAAACACATTGACAATACATAAAATTGTTGAATCCAGGCACATAATTTCTTTCACTTTCTGATTTACTCGTCCACTAGCTTAATATGATGATTTGCAAAATTGAAATAAATGAGGGGAATCTCCAATAAAATTATATTTTACCAGCCCCAAAACCAGCCCTACAAGTTTGGGCTGTATACCATCAAGCCATTTACAGAAGAAACCTCAACCTCATAATCATACTAAAAAGTTTGTTTCTATTTTTGCCAGATAGTTTGAAATGGAGTTAAAGAACTATTGATTTACTAACTATTACCATTGTATATCCTGTTAAACAGACCACTATTCAAGCAGCATGTTATGAAAGAATTTAAGACTCTGAAACCTGCTTAAAGGCCATTTTGGCACAAATTTAAGAAATATGTGAAAAAATGAATGCTTTGAAATTCAGTGATTGAAAGAAGTCTCCTATCTTGAGAAGCCTCTTTTCCTACAGACTTAAAGGAACTTTACCTTGACTACGCCACGACAGAAAAGCATTTCAACTACTTCCTTGACAATTGGAAGCAGTCCAGCATGATGCACACCGATTCCTCTGTGAAGAAGGCTTTGAACTCTGACAATCTATAGAATCAAGCAAAACTAGTTTTGACCTCTGATAGTCTGCAAACTGTGTACTTTATATGCACATAATTTTATGACAACAAATATCATACCTGTGGTAGGTTTCTATCAGATCCCTTTAGCCGAGAAAATGCTTTATCACAGAAGACCCGAATTTCACTTTTCTCTGAACTACTTGTAAGGTCAGTCCCAGTCATATTATCAGCAGATTTATCACATCGATTCTTCGAGAAACAAAAGATAACAACCTGCACTTGCAAGTTGAGGTTGAATTATTTAATAAATAGGAATATGAAAATACAAGTCTACCCTGGTCATTGTCACAAATATTAGAAGAATGAAGGCGGTTTCAAGTCAAAGTAAGCATGTAAGAACTAGATATCCAGTTATTCTTATAAAAGTAGAGAAACAAATCATCTATCATATGATGAGAAAAATAGTTAAGTACAAGAAATTTATACATGCTACGTCTTGTTATCCATCACAAAGCAAATATACTTTTTTTTATTGCAAATTTACACTAAAATTCACATTAGATGAGATAATAATACATACAGGGAGCAAGGATTTTTTTGAAAGCTTGTTAATGAGTGACAACCACAAAGAAGCCTCTGATCTCCTTAATCCAGAATTCTGGCCAAAACCATTATTTTGATTCCCCCAAGCTGTGCCTGAGTAGTTCCCCAAGTTCTGAGATCTGAAACACTTATTCTGTTTTCCCTGAAGAGAATATTCACGTTTTTGAGCTCGAGTCCTTTCATTGGCAGGAGACCCAGGCTGAGCTCCACTTCCACTGGTAGTCATGTTCTTCTTTTTATATGCATCTTTGGCAGCTTTAAATCCCTGAAGAACAAACTTCTCATTTTCACAGATTTTGTAAAGCTCTCCATTATAAAAAAGACAATGCTCCAAGGGAACTGGTCTTTTGGTTGTCCTGGTGAGAGACGTACAAATGACAGAAATCAAATTGACTGAACCATAAACTTTAATATATTAATCTAGTTTCCAATTTGGTAACCATCACAAAACAAAAGAGAGAACGTATTGAACTGTAGATTATTAACTGTTGGGACGTGCTATCGTAGATCTGCTACTCACCCAGTTACACGAATTTGTTTTTTCTTTGTCCGACCAATCCAATCAGCAAATTCAATTGTATTTGGTACCTGATTGAAAGTCAACATATCAAACGCAGGGTTCAAATATAGGAGGATAAATTAAGATATAACAACAGATGAAAAGTATCCAAATACTAACATCAGGTATAGCTTTAATGAAATTGAAACTTTTTGCAGAAACTATACATTCACGTATAAAGAGAGATGAAGAAATGTGAATTGTATTTCTGTTCAATGAACATGATTTTAAGGAGGGAGCCTGGTAAAATGACTAGGTTTCTGTTTCTCAATGGTCACCTGAGTGTCATGAGTTCGACTTATGGAAAAGTTGTGTGAAGCTAGCCCTGCATAACCCCACCCCAACACCCCCAATTTCTGGAAATTTATGTACTAGTGCAACTTCTTACCATTTAGTAATATCAAACGAACAACAATGGAATAATTCCATAAAAGTTAAATGTGGAGCAACAAGCATCCTTCCAAGTGTCAAATTCAGAAGAATAATGCTTACTTTATTTAAATAAAAATAAAAAATCCTTCCATATTAACCATACATCCTTGGTATAAGACCTTTCTTTTGTCTGGTGCTTGAAGGGTTTAATACCCACAGATGTTAAAAACCTAATTTTTATTTTACTTTAAGCAGCCTACCCCATTACCAAAACAAAAAATACATACTTCATAAATTAAATTACTGAAGGAAAAAAGCTTGTCTTTTTCACTTTTATCATCACTCTTCTTCCATGCATATGGTTAAGTTTCTCCTATTTCTTTATCCTTATTGGACAATGAAGATCAGGATTAAGGCCTAGTTTGGATCACAAAGGAAAGGGACAAGGAAACAAATATTAGGGAAAGTATGTCTTTTTACCTTCTTTTTTGTTTGGTATGAGGGGAAGAGGAAGGGGAGAAAAATGAGAATTGCTAATTTACCTTACCTTTTTTATCTCTCAATTGTTTAATTTTTAAAGCTAAAAGTGAGGTCAACTTTGTCACTAATCCCTTTACTTACCCTTTGTTTGGTCCACAAAGTGGGAGAGGGACGGAAGGAGGAGGGGAAGTGGCACCTTCACTTCCATTAGGGGAAGTAAATTGGATTTATTTCCATCTTGATTGGTTGGGATGGAAAGAAAGTAAATGAAAGATTCCTTATTATATTAAATTTACCATTATATCAACTACAATTATTATTTTAACCATTAAAAAATGCAAAAGACACTTTTGATTTTTAACATCATATATTTCTCAACCCCTCCAAAAGTGGAGCAGAAGATTTGCTCCTGTGGACAAGGAGCTACTTCCTTTCCATATTTACCTCCAAACGAACACGAGGTTTTCCCCATTTACTTTCACTTTTACTTCCTCTCCTTAAATACTTTTACTTTTCACCCCAACCCAATATAGGGTTGTTCTCTCCCAACCCCTCCAATTTGGGAGGGAAGAAATGCTTATGTGGAGGGGATCCCCTACTAATTTACTTGCCCTCCATATTTTACTCCAACCAAGCGACATAAATAGCACATTCACATCCACATTTACTTCCCCCCATTTTTCCTTCTATATTTCAGCCAGTCAAACCTAGTATAAGGCCCCATTTGATAAAACTAAAATCTGAAGATTGAAACCCAAATATTTAAGTACTGAATTCTGAAAACTAAAGTTTGAATACTGAGCTTTGACATCTTAACTCTAAATCCGAATAACGAATAAATTATAATTCACTTTTATACTATATTTTATAACCATTTAGATTAAATAGAAAATAATAATAACAATTAAATAAGTATTCAACATATTCCAAGTATCTTTCATTTCGCTTGAAATTTATAACGGAATTTCAACACGTCTTAATCAATTGGCGCAACGGTTAAGTTGCTTCTTTGGTGACTAAAGGTCACGGGTCCAAACCACCGTGGAAACAGCCTCTTGGCGAAAATGCCAAAGGAAGGCTGCATACATATCCGGTCCCCTTCCCCTACCCCGCAAGGCGAGGAGCAACTTTCCCTTTGTTGTTTTGCAAGTTTCTGAAAGTCAAGTCTCTTTAAAAAATCTTTATCATTTCATACGGGCATATAGCTATTGCTCCCATGGCCTACTGTATACTATACAAGCATGTAGAAAGAAAACTTTTTATGGTACCATAGTAGCAAGTGGGTGCCAAATGGATGGACAGTACCTCTAAAGTTTCAAAAATACGTTTCAAGAAAGCAACTTTCCTCGTACTGAAATTGCATTTGAAGTTAACATTTACACTGATTAATTCAACAAACATATGAATTCATAGAGTTATGAGTAGGCAGTAATAATGTGAAATTCTAGTTGACAGAATGATGGAGCTGAACTACTTGTAACTCGATAATTAGCAGCATATACAATGGCCAAGTTTCTGATTTTCAGTTGCAAGTACAGATACTCTACTCTCATTCTCTAGGCAATGCTTTAGATTCATCTAAAATGCACTTAACACTGAAGTACTTAGACCAGTCATAGCAGTATAATGTGGATATTCTAAAATCCGTTGGCATGAGCTACAGCCTAAGTTGGCAATGTCTAAGAGAAGAAAACAGCATACAGAGGGAAGTATACTTTTCTCCAGTGATTGAATTTGCAGCAGTAGATATGAATAGTGGCCAAATTTCAGAAGGCAAGCAATTGTCATCCAAAACGGCAAACGGAAGAAAATGAAAAGTCAAACCATACAAAGGCATACCGTGGCTGAAAGGAGAACAAAGTTTATATGCCTTGGAAGCATAATGATAACTTCTTCCCAAACCACACCTCTTTCAACATCATTCACATAATGAACTTCATCAAAAATGACCTATCCCTCCATGGATACAGCAACCAAGAGAACGTTAGAAATATTTCATAAGGATCATGGCAAACAGGGTGAAACCCGAACAACAGAAAAGGAAAATTATCTTAGTAAATATTTTTCCACGTCCTTTATATTGTATTGGACATTCTTGAGAACTGACTTACCCATTCTATGTCACGAATGATATCAGCACCTCTATAGAGCATCGATCTTAATATCTCAGTAGTCATGATAAGACAAGAGGCCTCAGGCCTCAAGCTAACATCACCAGTAAGAAGGCCAACATCAAATTTTCCACAGAAGTCCCTGTACTTTTGGTTGCTGATGGTTTTGATTGGAGCAGTATATACTGCTCTTGTGCAGTGCTGCAAAATGAGTAATATGTATTATTTGCCATTAGAGTTGATTTTAAAAGTAACATAGAATATTTACAAAGTCTACGAGCACATTACAAATTGGACCAGTCTATAATTAATGCCAAGACGAATACCAGCGGATGATTAAAGAATAATACTTACTTTGGTTGCCAAAGCAAAAGCATATTCTGCAACCACTGTCTTGCCGGCTGATGTATGAGCTGCCACAAAAACAGATTCTCCCCTCTCAAGATAGTATATGGCCTGTAATGGTACAATTCAAGAGGAAAAACTGAAAACAGTCAATGAGTCCCCAACTAACAAATAGTATCTTTTTATCAAACAATGTTGAAAGAGCTACTAGCAGAATAAACTGGTTTTATATTCCCAAGAGGAAACGACACGTACATTGACCAATATAGTACACATTAACAAATATCAAATACCATAATCAAAGTGAGATTGAAATGACTGTCATTAGTAGTTGTCCATGAATTAAAATGATTTGGGTACTGGATGAGAAGTTTATTTCAGCTGAAGACCTCCACTGGTGCAACATGCTGCTAGTCAAGTTTGTTAAGCTTAAGCTTAAGCTGTACGAGAGAAATATAATTCTACACTCAAAACACTTGAAAGGCCCCTCATATTGGAGCTAGATACTCTATGTTAATAGGCCCAGAAGGTGGCTCTGAGAGTTGTACACAAACCAGCTTTGAAATGATGTTAAATTACCACCTCATTAAAACCTTAAACTGTTATGGAGGAGTGTAATTTACATATTGAACACTTCAACATGGTTAAAATACAAAGGACTGTAAATTTCAGTCCTTAGATGACAAGCAATACAACAATAAGAATTGCAAATATAGAATGCAGAATGCAAAATGCAATAACCAATACCTCCTTTTGGAATGGGTCCAATTCAAAAGGAAATTTGAGAGCCATATCAGGAAAAAGTTCATGAAAGTGTTCTGCAATCTTTTCACTGCCTCCACTAATAACCCATGCCTGAAAGTTTTTGTTGGACAATAACAGCATAAGTAACACAAGATTCAAATGGCACAGCATTGAAATTGTGCACGTATAATATACCATTTCAGCTTAGTTTAAACAATGTAAGACATGATTAAATAAAAACCCAGGCCAGGCCAGAATTGAACCTTGAAGAAGTAATCCCGAGGTCTCCTTTCTTGTAATAATTGCATATGTAACAGATATGTAATCAACTGAAACTTAGCACAGTCTTACCTCTTTCTGCTGCTGTCTGCCACTACCTTGATCTCCATCCACAGTTGAAGCTGACTGTGATTTAGCAGACAGTATCTCATCCAAAGCAGTAAATTCAGTCTTTAGAACATCACCAGCCACAGCAGAATCATTGAATTTAGTTTCTCTTTGAAGTGACTCTGATTCAACAGAGCCCAATTCTTTTCCTTCTGCTTGCAAGTCTGTTGGATGACCTAGACAAAAAGTGCATCTTCAGTGCCTCAAATGTTGAAAGAACAGATAAAGACGGACAAACAGAATAAGGATAGGGTCAATGAAAACGAGATCAAGCTACAAGGTTAATAGAGTGATGTTAAGTTCTGAAGCTAATATTACCAAGGCAACTACTAGATTCCACATTCTGAATGAACAGAACTTTGCTGTTAAATATAAAACCAAAGTCCATCAAAATTTTAAAGAGCCATCTCCACAGGATGAACAGATTTATACATCAAAAAAAAAGAAACCAGAATATAGCACCATAGACTTTACCCAATGCTTTATGCAAAAGAAAAAAACAATCAATATGCAAACCAAGTAACAGGGTTTAAAGGAAAAACAAAAAAATGAAGTTCCCAGCAGAACAAATGGGAGGCACTAAAATTATGCAAGGACAACCAGCTAAAAGAGAGAGGCTGGAATGAATCTGTCATAAATTTCAAGAATAGAGGCAGGAAAGACTAGCTCAAAGCTGCAAACACCATTATGAAGTTAAAAAATACTGTACTCAGCAAGTATTTCACTAGAACTTGTTCCAAAAATATCTATGGTTGACTAACACAACAGTTCAGATCATGATTGTTTCTTTTCTGCTTTCCTTTATAAGTTTTTTCCTTCAAACTAAATATTTGTAACAGTTCATTGTACAAAGGTTACAACTACAAATGTAAACTTAAAAATTCAATAAAAAATATAACATAAGTTTATTAACTTTGTTGAAGTGAATATATTTTTAACATCTGTTAAAACAGATCACTAGTAATCCACATAAAACATTTTATGTCACCGCTGACAGTTCCTTATCATTACTATGACTTTCTTACTTTCAATTGCATGCTTTTCCCATTAGAAACAAAAGTGATGAGCACTAAGAGAGTGAAAGCCAGTGAGTAGACCAAGCTAATGCAGGTCTGGAAAGCTTTTTATCAAACTGACCAGGTCACCACAGCACAGCTTGAAAGCTCAACAAGAAATAGTTTGCAGACATCACACTTCAATTGTAAATATAACAAGATTATTGGCACATAGGCTATACAAACCCTCTCCAACATAGTCTGCTGCATCCTCTTCCCAAGCTTTTTTAAATAAGTCATCAAACTGCACAGACAACTCATTCTGCAGACAACATGAAAAGATGAATAGCAGTAACAACAAAGATGAAATAATCAAATTTCTTATAAATTGGAAAAGCCACAGAACCATTTGCATGCAGACAAACAAATGCAACAACGACATGCTTTTAACTAGAAAAGGTTGAGCAGAATATTCCTTCAAAAAGGTAAAATATAAACACGAAAGGAAATATTAACAATTGAATTTTTTTAAATCTGAACCTACTATTACTATCAAACAGCAAACTTCATCAGTATATTTCAACTAGTTACTCCATGGGAGCTATAAGTACACAGCAAAAACTGACCAGCTTCCCATCCTCTGTGCCCTTGACTGCATTGCAATCCTCACATACATTCCAGGAGTAAGAATGGGCCTTCAAGAAGCACACAAAACCAAAGGCATGAAATTGTTTTTCTGAAGTCAATATCTATAGGAAACTTAAACCAGCATTTTCATCAGAAAGCTTTTCAATTTAGAAAAGCAAATCAAGCAACATTACCTTGAGATCACCAAGATCCAGACCATCTTTAAAACTTGGAGGGATGGATTGAGCAGGACCTCCATTAAACACCTCCCATGCCCATTCCCCATTAGTAGCACCATCAGGGAGAATCCTCCCCAAAGAATGAGAATCATCCAAGCCACCTGGGCGAAAAGGACGGCTGGCAAGGCTTCCTTTTATATAGTCCTTTGCAGGTCCAACAATGCGAGGCAAAGCACCAGAATCCTCAGCTCCTGCTGTGAGTTCTGATATATCTGCCTACAGAATTAGGATCAATAACTGCATAATTTCAGAAGAATGTAGAAGGGAATGTGAAAAAATGAAGAGAATTTTTTCAACCCATGATAAACTCCAAGTTTTCATGAGAAAATAAAACCATGGATACAGAAATTAAAGAACTATACAAAGAGCAATAAGAAGGAAGCACTTTCTCTTCTTATAGGAAAAGGTATACATAATTCAATTATAAGCTTTGAAAAAGGCAGTACAAGCCTTGTTAACAAACAGCAAGCCCAAAAGCCTTGGCAAAGCTCTACAAAAGAATAATAAAAATTACATTGAGTCACAGCAGACAGAAGCTTGCAAAAGAGTCAATTGAATCAGGGTATGCTTCTATCATCCAAAATTGGGTCTATGTAGTAAAATGCCTTTTAGTTTGCATAAAGAATAAGCAACAACTACATACCTGCTCCGAACTGGGCTCCCATCTTTCATGCACATGTGTCCCTTTTGAACGTCTAAAAGGTAATTCCCATTTTGGAACAACAACAGACCGTGGCAGAGATGACTCAGGAAGAATTTTTGCCTTGTCAAACCAGTCAAATTCCCACTGCCTTCCAGCTTTTTCAGGAGAAAACTCATGAGGATCCAACCTTGGCAGGAGATACTTCTCCTTTATATATTCTTTTACAGTTTCAGGTGTTTCTGGCAGAAATGCAGGAGGCTGAGATAAATTTAGGGATTAGAAATCTAGAATGTTCCAGGAGTCACGAATCGTCCAAATATTTGAAACATTCAGGTAAGACACATACTAAAGATTGCCTTTAGATGCATGTACTTAACAATTTAACAAATTCTTTATCTAATTAAACCATACAAGTAAGGATCCCTGCTTTTAAAGAAAGTAGAAACTTCCTCCTTTCCAAATTGAATGTCCAATTTTAACATGGCATAGAGGTTTAAGAGAATATTTGACTATCACCATTTTACCACCCTACCCTAAATAAATTATAGAAGTCACGTGTGTGATAATGGCTCCGCATCCATCATTTTCCTTTTAAGTAAGGTTAGTTGTGGAAATTGAAATTGAAATTATGTCTATTTAAAAAGTGGACATTTATTTTTATGATAACCCAAAGTAGAATTTTAGATGTTCAATTAGGAACAGAAGATGTATACTAGTTGAAGCAATAACCTATAATGAATATCAAATGCTTCTATCTCAACTCTTAAGTTTCCTGTTATTGTAAGTAATTAATTGTAATAAGAAAGGGGGGGAAAAACAACTTTACCTTTTGCAACATGAAATTAGAAGGAAGAGACACTTTGCTCCAGTACGAAAAATTTTTAAAGATTCTCCTATTATACATTAGTGGTGGAGCTATATTTGGGAACTTGATAACATGATAATTTGAAGGTATAGTTAAGAGTTCAGGGATTTAGATTTGAGCAGGATTTAAGAGAATTAAGTATGAAAACCGTGCATTTTTGTTCCACTGTCAGATGACAGAGGTTTAAACAAACATCGAATTTTGTAGCAATTTAGGAAGAAATAATTAAGAGCAACAGTGGAATTCAAGCAACACAGATTTGAAGCAGATGCTGCCTCCGTTTAAAATAAGTCCAAATGATTCGAAACTCAAGCTCTGAGAATGTCTCAAGTCAGACATCACATGTTTCTTGCCAAAAAAAGAGGTGAACCATCCATCTACATTTATTTATTACTCCTAAAAAGGGTTAAAAAATTATGCAAACTGTCAAACACAAAAAATAAAAAGAGAAAAAGAAACAGCTCGTCCTGGGGACCTTCCATTCTGATAGACTGTTCAACCATATACACTAACTGACTCTCAGCATTAAACCCTCAAGTACAAAATTCTAGGCGCATGTACCAGTGGCTAAAACATGTCCAAAAAGTATATGATTCAATCCTCCGGTGGGAAAAATAAAAAATAATAATACCAGTAAACTTTACTTAGTTCCAATGATCCTACCACCTTATCAAAAGCCAAAAAAATAAAATAAATGAATTTGCACTACATGCAATTGATTATCTTCCACAACAAACTACTCCAAGCATAAAAGCAGCACCCAAAAATAAATAAATAAATAACAGTTCATACCAATATAAACCTATAACTAATATACATATCATGTCCATAAATTTGAAACGAAATTCAGAATATACATGAAGTTTAGATTTTGCACCATGGTCGCATGCTCATAGATACATAGAATGAGAGGAAGGGCTAAAGAAGCGTTACGAGAATGAAGTCGGGGAGTGAGTCGACCGGCCTGGGGGAGTAGACGGGAGGAATAGGCTCAATTCTAAGGTGACCACTGTGTCCGGTGAACCCTACCCGGAAAGACAGCTCGTTCGCGGCGTCGATACGATCCATTTCAGCACACAGCTTCAATCGTACGCGTGAATACCGCTTGGTGGTGCCCTAGAAGCCTAGGCTTTCAATTAGTCTTTACTCCTCTCACAGTCCATTCAATTGGCAGAGTTGGAAGGTTTTCGCGGTTTCAGGGTGAGAAATATAACGGTATAAATGGTCACTTTTCGGGCCAAGTAGTTCGGTTTGGTAGCGGGTTGGACTCTCCGGCGAGGGAGAAAATAATTTCTGCTTCGACACTTCGGGAGGTTCAATAGAAACTCCAGATTTCTATTTTAGGTTCACATTAATCAATGTTTATTTCATTTTACTTTATTTCAATAATATTATTTTTATTTTTTAATAATTTGTTCTATGAATCATTAATTTTGACTGACTTCTACATAATAAAAATCTAAAATGGCATTAATGTCTTTAGAATTATTATAATCTTGCTAAACCTCTTAATCTTTTTCCTAAATTTCACTTTGATTCATCACCTTTTTTTTTTTTTTCAGATCACTTTATCACATAAATCACTAATTAAAGTTAACAATTTTTAATTGAAAAGTCAAATGATAATATCTTACTTCTTTAAATGAATCAGTGCACATCTTTTCCAATTTCTCATCGTAAAAATCTTGGTGGGCAGATTTTGTACTATTAACAAAATAATTAGATTAAAAGAGAGGAGCTAGTTACATGACTAATCAAATGGGAAAATACCCTTTTAATGATCTAGGCCGCGTAAATTGTCGTACGTAACTTGCACAATAATTTTACAGCTAATATAAAAATTTAATATGCAAAAAAGTGATTGCATATAAAAAAAATTTAGTTGAACCACGTCATTTTTATATTCATCTAATTTTTATTTCCAAGATAATTAATAAAAAGGTTTAGAAAAGTGTGGTAATGAGAATTATTTCATCATCTCCATCTCCGGCAGGTAATTATCATAAATAGAAAAGCACGATCATGTTCCCTTGTGTTTCCCCCTCTCTCTTTCTTTTTTTTTTTTTTTGTAATATTGCAAAAACAAAAGAATTGTATGGTTTTAAAAATTCTGTAATATATATCAACTTAGATGAAGTATTAAAGATTGTGAATTCCATTGATCCTTTTGCACCTGACTTCCAGCATAATACTCTTCTTTAGTAATCATCTTTATTTGTCAAACCAAATCAAATAGAAAGAGTATTCTTGTATTTTTATACTTCAAACAATACAATGTCTCCGATATAAATTTCAGGCAACAAATGAAAATGTTTGTTTTTTTGCGGTACATTTAGTAATTGGCTGTTCAAATTTTATCATTTTATTGCAGTGTTTGATTAATAATAGGACAAGTTGTTTTATGGAAAAACCCATTCCATAAAGAAATAGGAAAGGTATTTCCACTCGAAAATTCTAGGAAATGTTAGAATCAATAAAATAGTTTAGAGACTTCTTACCCTTAAACTTTAAATAAATAAAATATACATGTATATATATATATATATATATATATATATATATATATGTTTATAGTTTTATTTGTAGATATTTTTTAATTGTATTTAATACCATGCTACAATTTTATTATTTCATTAGAAATTTATTAAAAATTATTCGGCTTATGATTACTTATGTAATGTAAAAATAATAGTTAAATAATTTATATGAATATATTTTTATTTGATGAAATTTTTATTAATTGCTGATATAAAAGTAATATTAAATAATTTTGTCATGTAAATTTAGAAAGGAATTGGATGCTGGTTTGTTCTAACCAATGCAATATTAGCAACATTTGAACAATATTATATAATAGGCATATAAGTCATATTATGTCAAAATTTCATTTCATTCTACAAATAAAATCATCAATCATCATTCAGTTATGATTTTTTTTCCAAACATTAAAATAATAAAAAAAATCCGATCAATTTTGGGTAGACATTGATTTCTTCCATTTTATTGTACTATATATGGAAGATAAATTTTGGGAACGTCTCTTCTAGAATGTGGAATATATAGAGTTTGCGTAGTATGAATTTCGCAAAAGATTAAAGTATATTATAGTGAATAGTCTATTTAAATTATCAAACGTTTTTTTTTTTTAACTTGGTTTTGAACTAGATTTCTATAAGCTTTGTTTTTAAGCTTTCAATATTGTATTTATGTGCATGAGAGTCCTAAAGTTTTAATATATTACTTCAACAAGCCTAAAATAACATATTTGACATTTGTAAAAGGCATCGCTTGATACTTTACTAAAGCAATCGACTCGACAACTATCTTAGCAATTGTATACATAAGATTGCATATTTTTATAATTAGAAGGTACTAAAATGAAGGTATTATGATAGTCGTGATATAGGAGATTAGACATATTTGGACTAAAATGAAATAACTAACGAATGTTCTAGATGTAAAAACATCTTCATCAATAGCATAACATAGTTATTGAATTTTAAATCAATTTCATCATTACAAATTAATTACCTAAAACCTATGCATTAATTTTATAATAGATGTAAAAATATCGTGTAATTTTACCAAAGCGATAGGACATGTAAAAATGTAGTAAAATACAAGGCATGCAACTATAAATTTTTAAGATGTTACACCTATAAAAATATATTAAATGGTATAAACCATATTATATTTTTATGAGTTATTGCATCTTCCCTAAGTACACTTATAAATATTGGACATAGATAATTAGCAAATAATCAACATATTTATAAATACTAGTCAATAAATACTAATTAAAAATGTATGTGGTTAAAATATTAAATTATACAATGCTCATATATGCAATAAACAATTTTGTTTTGTAAACTCTTTTCTAATCATTAAAGATTTAAGTCAGGATATAATCCTAGGAACTCCATTCTTAACTCAAATCTACCATTTTGTTGTAGACCAATATGGTGTCCATACAGATATTAGATCTGTACGAGTCACATTTTCCTTTCTACAAAGTCCACAAACCAAAAATATCAATCTTCTGAAAAAGAAGATTCATTGTCGAGAAAAGCAAATAGCTTTTTTAAAGGAAGATGTGAAATATACAAGAATTCAAGAGCAACTACAGCTAAAAGACATTCAGGATAAGATAGAATCTATCCGAAAAGATTTCGAGCATCAAATTTGTTCTAACATCCCCACTGCCTTTTGGGAAAGAAAAAAGCATATCATCAATCTCCCCTATATTGATGATTTTGATGAATCAATGATACCTACAAAAGCTAGGCTCATACAAATGAATCAAGAATTAGTTGAATATTCAAGCTTTATTACAGAAAGCCTTAATCAGAGAATCAAGATCACCTTGGTCTTGTACAGATGTTAATAATAATGCCGAAAAAGAATGAGGTGTCCCCCGATTGGTCATTAATTATAAGCCATTAACTAAAGCTTTAAAATAGATAAGATATCCAATACCCAACAAACGAAATCTATTGAAAAGAACATATAGAGTAGTTCTTTATAATAAATTTGATATGAAATTCGGATTTTGTGAATATATATATATATATATATATATATATATATAGTCGCCTATCCTCTTCAAATATGTGAGTCTCTAGTCCTTAAGAAATTTTTTTTAAAAAAATAAAAATTCTTCCGTCCAACTACGTCGCTATTGCGGGTTTGGAACATGTGTCCTTGAAAGCATGTAGAACTCAACCACTGGGCTAATGGCTATATCCTTTTTTTTTTTTCCTTATTTTGAACTATTCATAACATACTTTTTATATTTTTAAAAAAATTAGAGTAATAACAAGATATAATAATCAAATTAGCTTTAATATCAAAATATATTATCCAAAATAATAAATTATTTTATACCTTATAAAATAAGGTATAAAGGAGTAGGAGAAGGACATAACTGCAGCAATAATAGACAGCCATACCATGTATATGGAAATCTTGTACCTGAGACACTACAATTTGCACTAGTCCAAAAGATAGTGTAAAAATATAGTCGTTGTGCCATGAGATAGCTCGGTGCCCTTCTTTGTGATAACGAGTTTGCTCTCTGTATAGCTCTGCAATAAGCATATAAGCAGAAGAATAACATTAGCAAAAATTTTATTTGTTAAACATAAAGCCAATACTACGTCTGTTTAAGCAAAAGTTCAAAATTTGTGACTTTCTAGTTATCTAAGTGAATCAATGGCTATGAAGTTGACAAAATAGATTTTCTCATCTAGTTCCTCCAAGAAAGAGCAGAATTTGTGGGACTGCCCTCAAGCAACTATGGACATTCACATGACATGATTTTCTAGGTTATTATATTTTGGATAATATATTTTGATAATATACCTTATAAAATAATTTATTATGTTGGATAATATATTTTGATATTAAAGCTAATTTGATTATTATATCTTGTTATTACTCTAATTTTTTTAAAAAAATATAAAAAGTATGTTGTGAATAGTTCAAAATAAGAAGAAAAAAAAGGGATATAGCCATTAGCCCAGTGGTTGAGTTCTACATGCTTTTAAGGACGCGGGTTCCAAACCCGCAATAGCGATGCAGTTGGATAAGAGAATTTTTATTTTTTAAAAAAATTTTCTTAAGAACTAGAGACTTACATATTTGAAGAGGATAGGTGACTATATATATATAGTCAAAATTTGGTTATTCAAAATTCTCTAACTTTAGAAATTCCAGCACTTGTTGATACCGGAGCTGATCTCAACTGCATTCAGGAAGGTCTGCTGAGAACTATTCCAATGCTTTGATGCAAATGTAACTACATGCGTTTTGCCATCATTGACTTGTTTAAGAACTTCACCATAACCGAAATCAGAAGCATTTGTTTCGACTATTTTGGGGGCAGAAGGGTCAGGAAGTGCCAAGTAAGGAAGAATCTTGACTTTCATTTTGACCTGCTTGACTATGGAAGTATGGACATCGGTCCATGGAGGAGGAGGCTATTTGAGTCTGTTGTGTAGGGGTTTAATGAGAGTACTAATTCCTGCAATAAATTCAGAAACATAATTGAGACAACTCAAAAAGCGCTGGAGTTGAGTTCGATCAATAATTTGATCTGGAAATTTGTCAGCAAACTGAATTGACCTTTGGATAGGAGTAATAGTTCCCTGTTGAATTTGATGTCCTAGAAATCGGACATTGGTTTGCAAAAGACTGTACTTAGTTTTTTAAAGGACCAAACTATTATGTTTAGTCGTTTGACAGAAAGTTTTTGAATGTTTGAAATGTTTATCTAAATTTTGAGAAAAAATTAGTACATCATCAATGTAAACAATAATAAATTGAGAAAATGGATAAAAAATTTCATTCATAATTCGTTGGAATTCTGAAGGAGTATTTTTTAATCCAAAAGGCATCACATTCCATTCATATTGGCCAAATAGAACTATAAAAGCAGTTTTGTAGCGATCTCTAGGATCAACTTGAATTTGCCAAAAACTTGATTTCAAATCAAATTTTGAAAACAATAGAGCAGAATGTAATCTGTTTAACAAATCTTTCTTGCTCGGAATAGGATACCTAATCCATCTGAGGGATGAATTGAGAGGTTTGTAATTGATGACAAGTCTTGGAACACCTCGTTCAAGTTCAGCATTTTTATTGACATAAAATCCTGCACAGCTCCAAGGAGAGTTGCTAGGAGAAATTAGTCATTTTTGTAGAAGATCGTCGATCTCTTTTTGGCAATGAGTTGTGAGCTCATGATTCATTTAGATAGGATAGGCCTTTGTTGGAATGAATTTTTCATCAAAGTCTGGCTCGTATGGAAGCCGAACAATGTGTTGTTTTCTATCCCAAAATGCGGTTGGAAGATCAGAATAGAGTTGGGTCTGGATATGAGTATCCATTTTTGCAATTTGAGCTTTGATGCCTGGCTCAATTAGATACTGTTGAAGACGTTGAAATGCTACATCTTATTTGAGGAAATTGATTTGGGCTGTCTTATTTTCTATAAGTTGTGGTTCTTTTTCAATAGGAGGCCTATCGAAAGGAATGAATATCTTTTGGTTCAGATGTTCTACCTGAATGCCATTGAGAACAGCTCCGGTATCAACAAGTGCTGGAATTTCTAAAGTTAGAAATGGGTTGACACAGCATCAGAAATGGGTTCTCCATCCTGAAATAGAATTTTTGGAACCAACCTATTCAGGAGACTCTGGAATGATTGATTTTTCAATTTCAGCTATTCTACGCTGGAGATCAGTGAGAATAGATTTGTCTGATGTTCTCCTATTGAGTCCTTTCCTATATTGGAGAGGAATCTCATAAGGTCGAAACAAAAGGATTGAAGATGAAGACGTACTAGATTCAGGAATAACCAGAGTTGAAGAAATACTTGATTTTGAAATTAAATATTCACCAATAGTTTACAAATATTTGTTTGTATAATTGTTTTGTTCATAAATATTTTGAATGTCTTTTGGACGAAGCATATCATCGTCTTTGTCTTTCCTTTTAAAAGGAGTGGCATCAATTTGTTCAGCTCCAAAAGGAATTTTGAATTTCTGACCAGGGGGAAATTTAGCAGAAATATTTTGTCCTTGGGTAGTTTGCCATAATTTTGAAACATTAACAGAAGAGGCAAAAGGATAATCAATATTATGGACTTCAGCATACGCTTCAAACCATAAAAAGAAATTAATTTATTTTTTAATTGAATTTAAAAATTCATAATAAGAATCCTGAATTTTCTATTGGCTAGATCCTTGAAAGTTTTCAAAGAACCATATTCTTTTAGAAAGATTTGGAAGAGAATAAAATTCTTCTCTTAATTTGGTTTTGTCAATAACAAAAACATTTTGTACTTCTTTATCATCAGTCTGAAGAACATTAAGTTCTCCTGCCATAGCAGAATGAGTAGGTGAGGTAGGTAGATCTATCTCAGTATCATCAGTTTCAGGCCGGGCAACATACTTGGCTTGAAGAATCCTAGAGTCGAGATTGATACTTTGTAGATGGGTAGCTACAGAAGATACTAAATGTCGAGGTGGTTGGATTCCTGATGAAGAGGCAATAGATTGGGGATATGAAATCCTTTGACCGAGAGATCTTTGGAAAGTAATTTCTACTGATCCACAGGAGAATTGTCTGATTTCTGATACAGTAGAATTTTCTGGTTTATCAGAAGGAGCTGCATCAGTTAGAAGCCAATTGGAAGGAAGACTTACTCGATTCCAAGAGATGGGTTTGGGAATTGAAAGATGAGATCTTTGCAAATCGGTTTGAAAAAGAACAGTTTCTCCTTTGTTAGATGTCTTCATAGCACCAGTATTAAAAGCAGAAGTCATTGCCTTATACTGAATTCTATAAATGATAGCAACAGGAAGAGAACCTGTTTTGATGTTGTAATTAGCAGTTTTAACATTGAGTGTTAGACTATCCAATATATTTAGATCTCGAACAGATACATACAGTAAAGTTTGGAAAACAATCAAAATGAACTGGTCCACTGCAAAGGCTAGTTTCTACCATGCCTAAGAGTGAATCATTAAAATCTACGAATCCGATATCCCGGAGACATAAAAGAAGAAAAGTATCAAGTCCTTCTCTGGAGAGGGGTTTGGCTGCAATTTGGACAAGTCCAAAATGGAGATAATTATATTTTTGTTGGAAACGTTGAATTGCACTAGCAGAAAGAAGTCTAATATCTTTGCAGTCAGAATCAATTTGAACTATTTCTTCAACAGTCCTGATGATATAGTCACTAGTAAGTGACCATTTGGAAGACTTATAAATCTCATTGGGAGAAAATTTGAGGATTTTCCAGTTGTCTATAGATTGTTGAATGTCAGAGTAATTAAACTCTTCCTTTAATTTTGAAGAATTTTGAGAAGAAGCATTGGAAAAAGAAGAGGACGGAGTGGACCTGGAAAAGGGGCGGAGGAAGGAAGACATGATGCAAATCTTTAAGAAAAGTAGTTAAATAAAATGCACGAAAAATAGATGGATGTACTTACTTCCCGTAACTTGGTGATCATTACCGTCAAATTCCATAAGAAAGATATTCAAGTTCTCAGTTGGTTATGATGTAAAATATAGAGATCTGTTTGTGAGCATAATAGATATGAACATTAGTCAGTAAATAGAGGATAGATCTATAGAGTCAAATATAAGATCTGAGAGAGATAAGGCCATGAGAATAAATTCTCATCTCATACAAGTCTTAAGTCAATCAATAACCTCAATTCAACAACGGCTTTTATAACTCAGTTAAACAACTAGTAAAGTAGATCTACTGCAATCAGACCTCTTTCCTTATCTCAACAGATCTGTTATAGAGTCCATAGATCTATACAAGATATACTGAATAATTCACAGATCTATTAATTTCAAATCATATCCACATGGAATTCATCATACTCAACTAAAAACAAATCTCTTTTTGTTGGGTATTGGATATCTTATCCATTTTAAAGCTTTATTTAATGGCTTATAATTAATGACCAATCGGGGGGCACCTCGTTCTTTTTCGGCATTATTATTAACATAAAAGGTTGTACAAGACCAAGGTGATCTTGATTCTCTGATTAAGGCTTTCTGTAATAAAGCTTGAATTTCTTGTTTGCAATATTCAACTAATTCTTGATTCATTTGTATAGGCCTAGCTTTTGTAGGTATCATTGATTCATCAAAATCATCAATATAGGGGAGACTGATGATATGCTTTTTTCTTTCCCAAAAGGCAGTGGGGATGTCAGAACAAATTTGATGCTCGAAATCTTTTCGGATAGATTCTATCTTATCTTGAATGTCTTTTAGCTGTAGTTGCTCTTGAATTCTTGTATATTTCACATCTTCCTTTAAAAAAGCTATTTGCTTTTCTCGATAATGAATCTTCTTTTTCAGAAGATTGATATTTTTGGTTTGTGGACTTTGTAGAAAGGAAAATGTGACTCGTACAGATCCAATATCTGTATGGACACCATATTGGTCTACAGCAAAATGGTATATTTGAGTTAAGAATGGAGTTCCTAGGATTATATCCTGACTTAAATCTTTAATGATTAGAAAAGAGTTTACGAAACAAAATTGTTTATTGCATATATGAGCATTGGATAATTTATATTTAATTTTTAGCTGTTCACCGGCTGCAGTGTATAGTTTAGAGCCTATTTTTTCTAAATATTTAGTGGGGATTATTCCTTCATAGATGTAATTTTAATCCGTGCCAGAATCAAGAAGGACAACTATCTGAATTGAAAAATCTCCTATTTTGAAGAGGACGGGAATTTACCATTTTTGAAAAGTAATCCGAGAAATAGCTGAAATATAATACGGATTCTTCTCATTTTGTTCAGCTTCTACGTCTGATAAAGAGGTAGGATTAGAAGCATCAATCAATGGTTTTTCGATATTGAGTTGAACTAAATCTGTATTTATTTGATTGATATAAGAAATTCTTTGAGTATTTTGCTCCTTTAACTATTTAATTTTCTGTTTTAATTCTTTAATTTCTGAATGTAGTTCCTGTAAGGATATGGAAGGCTCTTTCTATTTTCCTTTAAATTTATCAAATACTTCTTTTAGATTGTATGGTTCTACTTGTACTTTTGGATTAAGAACTAAATCTTTAACCTTTAATAAATATTTTCTTTTAACTGTTTCATCCTGAATATAATCTAAGAGTTCAAAGAAAAGTTCTTTATTTGCACGAGTGATTACATTAACTTGATCATGTGGTTTGGTACTAAGCATGCAGAGTTCTCTTATTGCACAGGTACATAAGCCTGTACAATCACAAGAGGATTTTTCACTTGAATATTCTTCCGAAGAATTTTCTTGAATTTCAAATACTTCTTCAATTTCACTATCATCAATGTCAGATGATTGGGATGAATCATATTGGTCAAGGATTTGATTGATTTGATCTAAAGTATCTTTGGGTAAAGATAATTGATTTACCTTTTTCTTCTTTTTTGCTTTGAGTTTACATCCATTTGCTTTATGTCCTCGTTTTCCACAAAAATAACACTTAATAGTATCTTTAGATGATTTGTTTTTGTTCTCCTTTTAAAAGGTTTTAAAGTTTTTTCTTTTCTATCTTTTCTAAAGTTTTTCTTCTTAGACTTTAGTTTAAGCTTTTTAGATGAAGGAGTTATTGGGGAATATCCAAAGATTTTGCAAAAGTTTCCTAATTCTTTTTTTTGATTTCTTATGATATAATTCCATTTGAGATTTAAGTTTGAGATCTGTACAGAGGTCTGCCCCTGCTTAGTTTACATAACTAATTAAATGTCCGTATGCTAAATAATCATAAGGAATTGTATTTCCAAAATCTAACTTGAGTTTTTGCCTGACTTTTTCTGCAAATAAAGGTGGTAAACCTGAAATAAATCGTTCTTTCCAGAACGCATGATGACAGTCTGTTCTTAACATTACCTTTTGTAAAAACATGTCTTTATACCATCTGAAATCATGTAATTTTGGGCAAGTTAAATTAGTGAGGATTTCTGAACTTCTATCAGCTAATTATTGAAGAAGATAGATATAAAACAACCTTTAATATTCCCTTTAGTCAATATGAATGGAATGTTATGCCCTTTGGCTTAAAAAATGCCCCTAGTGAATTCCAGAAAGTAATGAATGACATCTTTAATCTTTATACATCATTTAGTATCGTTTATATTGATGATGTATTTCTATGATTTTTCCTATTGTTTTAGATTCATGATATTTTTTAGGATTAATGATATTTTCAAAATTCTAAGTAGGGTTTTGGAGAATATTATTCCATTTAATCATTCTTGGGACAAAGGTATTTGATCTGTCAAATTTTGTTTCTAATAAACAAGTTTCTTTTGGATTACCAATATGTTGTTTGGCTTTAGGGTTTATTGTAGTTTTCATTACTTTGTAATAGACACGATAGATTAAACCAAAGGATTTAGAGCCTAATTCAAAATCTAAATTATTTGTCTGAATGTTTAAAGTTAAAGTTTTTAGTATATGTGGATATATGAGATCTATTGTAAAATTTGGATAATGGTTAAAATAAATTGGACCATTGGCTGTGTTTGATTCAAGGACTGCTAACAAGCTATTTTCTATGATTTTTCCTATTGTTTTAGATTCATAATGTTTTTTAGGATTAATGATATTTTCAAAATTCCAAGTAGGGTTTTGGAGAACATTATCCCATTTAATCATTCTTGGGACAAAGGTATTTGATCTGTCAAATTATGTTTCTAATAAACAAATTTCTTTTGGATTACCAATACATTGTTTGGCTTTAGGGTTTATTGTGGTTTTCATTACTTTGTAAGAGCATTACTTTGTAATAGATCACGATAGATTAAACCAAGGGATTTAGAGCCTAATTCAAAATCTAATCCTACCGTCCATCCAACCATGTATTCAAAGTAGAACCTTTAAAAACCCATCTCTACTATGAACATATCCTTTATGCCACCGGTTCGATAGAATTCGAGCATGAACGTAACCTCTTCTCCAAAGAATACAGAGACCCAAAAAACAGACCAATCCTTCTATGCAATTCCTTCTCCAACTTCTTTTAAGAAAGTAGTTATTTCCAAAACACTAACCAAACCAAAAAAGCTTACTCCCTCTACCAAAGAGAAGTTTGAATTTTATAAAATCAGTTGGATCTAGAATTCCTAAACAAGGGAGTTTTGTGACAATCTGTTTTATCTTTTTGACTGTTTGAGTTTGCTCTATACCCCAAGGGATTGGGTATTTGCGAAGTCGTTTATACAATGGTTTGCAGATTAAATGGAGATCAGGAAGAAAATCTGAAATATAATTTAAACATCCTAAAAATCACTGAAGTTGGGTTTTGTCTGCTGAGGTTATGTTCATACTCGAATTCTATCGAACCGGTGGCATAAAGGATATGTTCATAGTAGAGATGGGTTTTTAAAGGTTCTGCTTTGAATACATGGCTGGATTGACGGTGGGCTTCTGGATGAAGTTTATTAACAATTTCTCTTTCTGGCTTTGCTGTTAGCTCTCTGGGCAGAGCTAGTATGGTATGACTGTTTTTGGCAAAAATTCAAACTTCTCTTTGGTAGAGGGAGTAAGTTTTTCTGGTTTGGTTGGTGTTTTGGGAATAACTACTTCCTTAAGAAAAGTTGGAAAAGGAATTGCATAAAAGGATTGGTCTGTTTTTTGGGTCTCTGTATTCTTTGGAGAAGAGGCTGGATCAAAGAGATTCATAGTAAGCGGTGGTCTACTTACTAGATTGGTAGAGAGAGGAGGAAATGAGTTTAAGACTGCATATCTATTACTTGTGGGTGGACGAAGTCGAGGTCGTTGATTCATGTATGATTTTTTCGATTTAGCATGCTATTTATAGAGGTATATGAATGAACTCCTGAACTGAATCGGTACTCATCACAGTGTTGAATACTGTGTTAAAAAGCTTATGTTCGTCCTTACAAAAACTCTTGGGTTAAGAAATCTAGTAAGGAATTATTTACTCATTTGATAAATTCGATATCAAAATCAAAACTGGATAAAATGGCTTGCCATCTGGCAAAGATCTATTTTGCCACGAGGTTTTTAACATCTTTTTATAAAACATCTTTGACTGCTTTGCAATCAATTCGGAGTAAAAATTTTTGATTTATCAAATCATCTTGAAATTTTGAAATACATTAAAACAATAGTAATAATTTCTTTTTTAATTGTACTATAATTCTCTTGACTAGAAAGCCAACGGGCATAACATTCTATTCATATTGACCAAAGGGAACAACTTAATAAACTTACTTTTAAAAATAAAAAATATATGTCAAACCGATTCGAAAATCTATACATTCGAAATTATTATCCTCGACCATCCTTTCCAGATGTTCAATTTGAAGAACGACACCTTGATACCCGTGCTGCCTTTATCAGTGAAGAAATTAGTGAATGGAATATAGATGTCATGTCTGAACATAGCATTTTAAATGTAATTCAGGAAATGTCTATGGCTATTACAACCATTAAATGTAAAAATCCATCCAATTCCGATCAATCTATCCTCCATATTTTAACCACTGGATTTACTGGTGTCCTTCAGGGGTGGTGGAATAACTAATTAACTGTTCGTATGCTAAATAATCATAAGAAATTGTATTTTCAAAATCTAACTTGAGTTTTTGCCTGACTTTTTCTGCAAATAAATGTGGTAAACCTGAAATAAATCGTTCTTTCCAGAACGCATGATGACAGTCTGTTCTTAACATTACCTTTTGTAGAAATATGTCTTTATACCATCTGAAATCATATAATTTTGGGCAAGTTAAATTAGTGAGGATTTCTGAACTTCTATCAGCTAATTGTTGGGGATTTCCTACAAAATGTTGAGTTAGAGTAAACATAAATGTATTTAAACAATCAGAAACTGTTTCTGTTGTTTGACTAGGTTGACCATTAACATTTTGGATGATTTTAGTCTGGATTTTGGTGGCATTTAAAATTTCTTGACGCTGTTGCTCACTAAGGTAGTTATTCCACCACCCCTGAAGGACACTAGTAAATCCAGTGGTTAAAATATAGAGGATAGATTGATCGGAATTGGATGAATTTTTACATTTAATGGCTGTAATAGCCATAGACATTTCCTGAATTACATTTAAATTGCTATGTTCAGACATGCCATCTATATTCCATTCACTAATTTCTTCACCGGTAAAGGCGGCACGGGTATCAAGGTGTCGTTCTTCAAATTGAATATCTGGAAAGGATGGTCGAGGATAATAATTTCGAGTGTATGGATTTTCGAATCGATTTGACATAGGTTTTTTATTTTTAAAAGTAAACTTATTAAGATGTTCTGGAGAAGGATCAATATCTATTAAAGAGACCGGTTGATTTAAAGTTTGAATATGTGATTTAGAGCTAGATTCGGGATTGTCTTTAGTTTTTAATTTATTTAGTTTTTCATTAACTTCTTTAATAAAGTCTAAATCATCTAGATTCATTGTTCCTTTATCAAGTTTTATATTTTTTGGTTCATATAAAATAGGTTTAAATACTGGATTAGGATCTATTAATTGTTTTGAGTTAAACTGTTTTAATTGTGGGATTTCTCGTATAGAGGATTTACTATCTAATTGTTCTACTTTACTAGCCATATTGATTAACATCTGATTAGTATAATTATTTTGTTGAATAACTTTATTTAAATCTTTATTTATTACATCACCTTGTTTATCTAAATTTTCAATTTTAAAGGAAGAGGCTGTTACTACTTGATTTTCCACTGGAATCTTAATTTCTTCTGCAGGAGGAAAGATTGATTCTTTAACTTCATTTCTAGTAGTATACCATTTTTTAGTAATGACATTCAATATATCTCGCTTTTTATATTTAATTAATTCATACCAATCAAATAAATCTAAATGTTGTTTCATTTTGATTTGATCATAATAGTATTGTTGTAAAAGTTTAGCTCTTTCAGGTTTAGAAACAGTAGCAAAATACCATTTACATTTAAACTTATTACAAGGTCTATTTCACAATTGACGAAGATAATCTTTATTTAACACAATCGTTTTCAGAAGTTAAAACCATTAAAGAAGAGGGCATAGAAGGCATATTCATTTCTGATTGAGTAGGACTTCCAGATTTAACACTAACATTCTCTTCATAATTTACTTTAGGAATTTCTCCAGTAAAGTCGACATTACTAAAACGTCTATTACTTTGAGTTCTTAGCAAAGGAAAAGATGATGAAGAAGAAGCTGAAAAAGATTTTCGTCTGAATTCTAATTCAATATGACCTGCTGGTGTTTCTATGATTTTTCCTATTGTTTTAGATTCATAATGTTTTTTAGGATTAATGATATTTTCAAAATTCCAAGTAGGGTTTTGGAGAACATTATCCCATTTAATCATTCTTGGGACAAAGGTCTTTGATCTGTCAAAATTTGTTTCTAATAAAAAAGTTTCTTTGGGATTACCAATATGTTGTTTGGCTTTAGGGTTTATTGTGGTTTTCATTACTTTGTAATAGACACGATAGATTAAACTAAGGGATTTAGAGCCTAATTCAAAATCTAAATTCTTTGTCTGAATGTTTAAAGTTAAAGTTTTTAGTATATGTGGATCTGTAAGATCTACTGTAAAATTTGGATAATGGTTAAAATAAACTGGACCATTGGTTGTGTTTGATTCAAGGACTGCTAACAAGCTATTTTGAAAATCAAGATGCCTACTGTCTCGCAGAAGAAGGCAAATTGGAGCATTAATACCTAATCGGTATAGTGGTTTGATGGCTACTTAAACTAATCCTATGTGAAGATATCGATATTTATTTTTTCTATGGTGTTCTAAGGTTTCTGGATTGAGAAGCTGAATTGTACCATAGGGTTGATTTATGGAAACTGTTTTTTCAGTGGTTTTGATTGTATAATTTTGAACTAAATCAAACATTCCTTTTTCATAAATCTTGTCAAATTTTTCTATGGGTAAATTCCATTGGTGTTTTACAAAAAGGTATATTATGCTTTAAGAATATATGATGAATATCTATAGGAAAATCTTAAGCTTTTATTGATATCATGAAAATTTACAAGAGACTGAGAGAAAAACACATAAGATGGTCAGAGTCTTATAATACAAAAGGAAAGCAAGGGATGCCTTCTTATTGTACAACATCTAGCTATTTATAGGGCAACCCATATTTGAAGTTCGGATTTCACATTATTCTATATTATAGATTTAACACAAAGGTTTAGAAATAAGATATAAAATTTAAAAAAAATAAAATCAATATTTTTTAGGCTAAGAAACTCAAATAAGATTTTTAGGCCATGATCTAAATCAAGGTAATTATAAAGTTATAAACACACTTGTGGAGTTACAAACTTTGCAGATAAATTTTCAAATGAAATTAAAAATAAAACCATATTACAAAGATTCTTATGATGTCTGAAATACATTTACTATTTATAGGCCAACCCAGATTTGAAGTTCGGATTTTACATTATTCTATATTACAGATTCAACATAAAGGTTTAGAAATAAGATCTAAAATTAAAAAAAATAAAATCAATATTTTTTAGGCTAAGAAACTCAAACTCTATCAAACTCAAATAAAATTTTTAGGCCATGATCTAAATCAAGGTAATTATAAAGTTATAAATAAACCCACTTGTGGAGTTACAGACTTTGTAGATAAATTTTCAGATGAAATTAAAGATAAAACCATGTTACATAGATTCTTATGATATCTAAATTACATTTCAGATTTAATTTCTAACCTTAAGCAAATCTATGAATCACTATATGAAAGACTTTGCAAAAATCCAATTAATTAGGATACAGAATAAACCCAAACTGTTCAAAAAATCAAGAAAATTATTAAGAAACTCCCTTGTCTTGGAATCCCAGACCCACATGCTTTTATGATTGTTGAAACTGATACTTCTAAACTCAGTTATGTAGGTATCCTCAAGCAAAATAAATATGAGTTTAGTAAATAATTAGTTAAATATTATTCAGGTATTTGGCTATCTAGTCAAATGAACTATAGCACCATTAAGAAAAAGATTCTTTCTATTATTTTATTATATATTTCTAAATTTCAATATGATTTAATAAATAAAAACTTTTTACTTTACGTTGATTGCAAAGCAGCTAAAGATGTTTTACAAAAGGATGTAAAAGATCTTGCTTGCCAAACAGATATTTGCCAGATGGCAAGCACTACTTTCTAGTTTTGATTTTGATATTTAGTTTATCAAAAGCGAATCTAATTCTCTACCAGATTTTTTGACAAGAGAATTCTTGTAAGGACAAACAAGATAAGATTTCACAAGATTTCTTATCTCTTCGAAATATGAGAATTGCACTTTAAATATGAGTGGTCAATACAAGAAAGAAGTAGCACTGGAGAACAGAATTCATCCTAGAGGACCTTCTCCGATAAACAGAAACCCAGAAAACAAATAGTTCTTTTTATGCTTTGCCAACCCTATCTTTGTTTAAAGAAGCAATTGTACCAATAACTCTGCAAACTCTACCTACAAAAAAAAAAAAAAAGAAAAATAAAAATCCTCTATTTCTCAAAAACTACAAAATTTGAATTTGTCCATAAGACCTTAATCCCATTGCTAGCCATTCTGAAATAATTAGCCTAAAAAACAAAACTAGAAATTGTTAATATTTTGCATCTAGAAGCTTACAACCAATCCAATCACTAATTCAAAGTAGAACCCCTCAAAACTAGACTCTATTATGAATACATTCTGTATGCCACTAGTTCAATCGAATTTGAACATGAAAGAAACACCTCCCACAATGACAACAGCATTTCATACTTTCAATTCAATGAGTCCTGATATTTCTTGTTTATAGTATTCAAGTAGTTCTTGATTCATTTGGATAGGCCGTGCTTTAATAACTATCATACTTTCATTAAAGTTACTATGTAGGGTAGGCTTACTACGTACTTTTTTCTATTCCAAAAGGCATTAGGTATCTTAGAACAGATATGACTGTCAATTTCTTTTCGTACAAATTCTATTTTATCTTGAACTTTATGTGATTTCAGTTGTCCTTGGATTCTTTTATATTTTACATCTTCTTTTAAAAAGTTGATTTTATTTTGTCAAAGAATAATCTTCTTTTTAAAAGTATTAATATATTTACTTTGTGGACTTAATAAAAAAGGAAAAGTCACTCAAATGGATCCTATGTTAGTATGGACTCCATGTAGATCTACTTTAAAAGGATATATCTATGTTAAAAATGGAGTGCTTAATATTATTTCTTCATTCAAATATTTGATTAGAATAAAAAAAGTAATGAAATAAAATTAATTATTACAAATATGAGCATTAGAGAACTTATAATTGATTTGGAGTTGACCACCAGAGGCAGAATATAATTTCGTAGTTGTTTCCTCATAATATTTAGTAGGTATTAGACATTCTTAAATACAGTTTTGATCTGCTCCTAAATCTAATAAAGCTACTGTTTTAATAAAAAAATGTTCTATTTTGAGAATAATAGGAATATACCATTTTTGAAAAGTAGTTCTAGAGATTACAGAAATATATTTTTCTCTTTGATTTTCATTTATTGACTGTGTAGTATCAAGGATTGTATCATCTAATAGTGGTTTTCCCATTTTAAAATGTAAAAGATCTATATTAATGTTATTAATATATGTGATTCGTTGTTCATTTTGGGCCTTTAAATGTTTTATTTCCTATTTTAGTCTATTAATTTATGTATACAAATTTTGTAAAGAAATTGCTACTTCTTCTTTGTCGTTCTTTTTAAATTTATCAAAAACTTCTTTAAGATCATAAGGTTCTACTTGTTGTTTGGGATTTAATATCATTTCTTTTACTTTAAGTAAATATTCTCTTTTAATAGTTTCGTCTTGAATATGATCTAAGATTTCAAAAAATAGTTCTTTATTAGCTTTAGTAATAACATTAATTTTTTGTGAACTAATAATATTAATTTCTCCTCTTGTATAGGTACAAATGCCAGTACATCCACAAAACAGGTATCACTTAGTGATTCACTAGAAGAGCTTTCTTGAATTTCAAAGATTTTGTCTAAAACATTATTCGAATCACTTTCTGTAAAGTCAGATTCACCAAGGATTGTCTAGATTTGATTCAAAGTTTCTTTATCTGAAGAGAGTTCAATCATCTTCTTTTTCTTTTTTTTGTTTACATTCATCAGCTTTATGACCATGTTTTCCACAAAAATAGCATTTAATATGTTCATTTTCATTTTCCTCTTTTGTTCATTTTTTATGTTTAAAGGTTTTGTAGGGTTTTTTTTAGGGTTGTTTACTAGAAGCTTTTCGTTTAGATTTAAACCTTTTCTTTAGTTCTTTAGAGCGAGGTTTAATAGATGCATATTCAAATATTTCACAAAAATTTCCTAATTCTTTTTTAGAATTCTTATGATATTATTCTATTTGAGTTTTAAATCAGTGCAAAGATATGCTCCTACTTGATTTACATAATTGATTAAGTGACCATAAGAAAGGGCTTCATAGGGTACAAAATTGCCCCAATCTGATTTAAGTTGTTGTCTAATCTTTTTAGCAAATAATGGAGGTAAGCTTGAAATAAATTGTTCTTTCCAAAAGGCATTGTGACAATTAGGTCTAAGCATCATTTTCTAAAGAAACATATCTTTATACCACCAAAAACCATGTAATTTTAGGGCATGTTAAATTAATAAGGCTTTCAGAACTTCAACCAGCTAATTGTTGAGGGTTTCTTACAAAATATTGGGTTAAAGTAAATATAAAAGTATTTAAGCAATCTAAGACTGCTTCTATTGTTGTAACAAGTTGGCCATTTGTCTAAGAGGGTTTTAGTTTGTACTTTACGGGCATTCATAATTTCAAGACATTGATCTCTGATACCAGGGATTGGTAAATTATTTAGAATTTAAGTTTTATTATTAACTCAGCATTTTGTTGGAAACCCTCAACAATTAGCAGATAGAAGTTCTAAAATCCTTACTAATTTAACCTGTCCTAAATTACATGATTTTAGATGGTACAAAGATATGTTTTTACAAAATATTATATTTAGAACAGATTGCCATCATGCGTTCTGGAAAGAACGATTTATTTCAGAATTACCTCCCTTATTTGCAGAAAAGGTTAGGCAAAAACTAAAATTAGATTTTGGAAACGCAATTCCTTATGACTATCTAGCATATGATTAAATAATTAGTTATGTAAACCAAGCAGGTGCAGATCTTTGCACAGATCTAAAACTTAAAAATCAGATGGAATCATATCATAAGAAATCCAAAAAGGAATTAGGAAATTTTTGTGAATTTTTTTGTTTTTCTCCAATAACTCCACTATCTAAAAAGTTAAACCAAGCTAAGAAAAGAAGCTTTAAAAAGGAAAGAAAAGAAAGAACTTTTAAACCATTCAAAAGCAAAGATAAATCTTCTAAAAGCACTATTAAATGTTACTTTTGTGAAAAAAGAGGACATAAAGCAGACGAGTGTAAAATAAAGGCTAAAAAGAAGAAAAGAGTAAATCAGCTTTCTTTACCAAAAGATACTCTAGAACAGATTAATCAAATCTTTGATCAAGACGATTCTTCCCCTTCATCAAACAGTAGTGATAGTGAAATAGAAGAAGTATTTGAAATCCAAGAAAATTCCTCTGAATCAGATTCAAGTGAACAATCTTCTTGTCATTGTACAGGTTTATGTACTTGTGCAATAGTAGAACTTTGTATGCTAAATAATTCGCATAATCAAGTTAATGTAATTACTAAAGCAAATAAATTACATTTAAGATACCATGTTCATACATTCCGTCAATATTCCATTCGGTAATGTCTTCACCGGTAAAGGCTGCTCGAGTATCAAGATGGCGTTCTTCAAATTGAACATCGGGAAAAGATGGCCTAGGATAATAATTCCTAGTATAGGGATTTGCGAACCTTGGTTGTTTGGTTTTTGAAGTTCTTTTACTACCTATAAGCTTATTAAGCTGTTTAGGAGAAGGATTAATGTCTATTAGGGAGACTGGTTGATGTATGGTTTGGAGATGTGTTTTTGAACTTGATTCGGGATCATATTTTGTTTTTAAGTTTTTTAATTTTTCATTTATTTCTTTAATGAAATCTACTTCGTCAAAATTCATCGTTCCTTTAGTAAGTTTTATGTTTTTAGGTTCATATATGATGGGTTTAAACACTGGGTTAGGATCTATGGGTTTCTCTTACAGAGGATTTACTGTCTAATTGTTCTACTTTACTAGCCATGGTAACTAACATTTGATTAGTGTAGTTATTTTGCTGAATTACTTTATTTAAATCTTTATTGGTTACATCACCTTGTTTGTCTAAATTTTCTAGCTTAAAAGGAGAGGCTGTAATTACCTGATTTTCTATTGGGATTTTGATTTCTTCTGCTGGAGGAAAAACTGATTCTCTAACTTCATTTCTGGAAGTATACCATTTTTTGGTAATGACATTTAATATATCTCTTTTTTGATACCTAATTAGTTCATACCAATTAAAGAAATCTAAATGTTGTTTCATTTTAATTTGGTCAGAATAATATTGTTGTAAGAGTCTAGCTCTTTCAGATTTAGATACAGTAGCAAAATACCATTTACATTTAAGCTTATTACAAGGTCTATTTCACAATTGGCGAAGTTAATCTTTATTTAACACAAAATCATTTTCAGAAGTTAAAACATTTAAAGTAGAAGGCATATTCATTTCTGATTGAGTAGGGCTTTCTGATTTAACACTAATATTTTCTTCATAATTTACTTTAGGGATTTCTCCACTAAAGTCAACACTATTTACTTTAGGAATTTCTCCAGAAAATTCTATATTACCAAATCTTCTACTGCTTAGTGTTCTTGGTAAGGGGAAGGATGAAGAAGAAGAGGCTGAAAAGGATTTGCGCCTAAATTCTAATTCTATATGACCTGTTGAAGTCTCGGTTATTTTTCCTAATGTTTTGGATTCATAATGCTTTTTAGGGTTAATAATATTATCAAAATTCCAGATAGGATTTTGGAGAACATTATCCCACTTAATCATTCGAGGGACAAAAATATTGGATCTCTCAAAGTTTGTTTCTAATAAACAAGTCTCTTTTGGATTTCCTATATGCTGTTTAGCTTTAGGATTTATTGTGGTTTTCATTACTTTGTAATAAACACGGTAAATTAATCCAAGAGGTTTTGAGCCTAATTCAAATTCTAAATTCTTTGTTTGAATATTCAAAGTTAAGGTTTTAAGAATATGTGGATCTGTGAGATCTACGGTAAAGTTCAGGTAATGATTGAAATATATGGGACCATTGGCTATGTTAGATTCAAGGACTGCTAGCAAACTGTTTTGAAAGTCTAGATGTCTACTGTCTCTCAGAAGAAGGCAAATCGGGGCATCGATTCCTAATCGATAGAGTGGTTTGATAGCTACTTGAACTAATCCAATATAAAGATATCGATATTTATTCTTTTTGTGTTGTTCTAAGGTAACTGGATTTAGAAGCTAGATTGTACCATAAGGTTGATTTATAGAAACTGTTTTTTCAGTGGTTTTGATAGTATAGCTTTGGACTAAATCAAATATTCATTTTTCATAAATTTTATCAAATTTCTCTATTGGTAAATTCCAATTCATTAATCTGGATTCAACTTTATCTAATTGAGTACTGACTTCTAAATCGTTGACTGATTCAATATCGATGTCTGAAAGATTGGAGGCCATGTGAGTAGGAAGATTACTTTCTCTCTCTTTGTCTATGCTAAAGTAGTTAATACGAATTCTATTGTTCCTTAGGATTATGCCATAACCTATGTTTCTTTGTTTCTTCTTAGGACACACCTAGAGCACTATGCTTATGGTTGAGAGCTACGGGACCACTCCCGAGTCGAGGCTACTCTGCCTAACACGGCTATACTGCCTAATCCAACAGTTTTGGGCTGACCAACGTACTAGCTGCTCTCACAGGTGACATCAACCATCATAGTTTAAGAATACTTGAAGAAACATATGAAAGGGCATAATACTTAAGAACAAGAGAAAACAGATTAAACTACATCATGCAAGACTTAGAGAAAGAAAGTAAAAGGACTTACTCGAACATGATTTTGCAAATCATAGATGTTTTCATGATGAAGCAAAGGAGAACCTGGCTCTGATACCAATTTGAACCCAGGATAGATTGCTGATAAATATTTCTGATTTATTGAAAACTATTCAAAGTTTACACAAAGTTTTCATTTGCTACAAGATTTTGAAAGCGGTGACAAATGTCACAAATATCTAGATAAAGGGATTCTTCACTCTTAGGTTTTTTCTCTCGCAAGTGAGTCTCCATTTCTTTAACGAGATGCTGTTATATATAGGCAGCTAAGGCAAAGCTTTCTCTGATTGAATTCTGAATTATTGCTGAGTGGTCCACTTGGGTGGTGGTGGGAATTAAGTTGTCGGCCATCATGAAAAATGGCTCCAAAAGCTTTCGTGAGTGGAGGGGTCCACCACGTTCTGTTGTTAGCTGAATTATTTTGCAGTAGGTCTGAGTGATGTCATGAAGTCGCTTTGATTGCTGAAAAAGCTGGAGAGTCCGCTTTTCTCTTTTTCTTTTTGAGTGAAGTCTTATCATTTATGGACTCTGACAAAGGTACGCTTGAGCAATACCAGAAGGATTGTCCATGTCTCCATTGTCATATAAATTGAATTCAGGTTGTGACTCCGATTCACTCTCATCATCATTTGCTTGCTGAAGCTGTTGCTGTAATAGTTGCAATTGAAGTTACAATTCTGCTTTACTGATTTTTTTGCCTTTGCTGGAGGAGGATTGAACATCTGAATCTTTCTGTTCTGGTTTTGGGACTGGAGTTCATCCTTTGATTCTTATCTCTTTACAGAGATATTTTACATTATCAACTGTATCAAGTTTATAACCCCATCATGTAATATTTACAAAGCTGATTGTTCAAAGTTAAACCCTAAATTTGACTTTCTATTACAAATTGGTTGAACTTTTTTAAGTTCTGGATGGATAAAGTGGATTTATTTCCACCAAAAGTTTTCCACCAAGCATAGAACCATCTTGGTATAGGACTGATTGAATCTTTTCTGTACTTGACAAACAAAGTATGTGTGAGGTCTCTGAGGTACATGAAATTGTACCAAGCATCAATGTAATCCATAAAATTATAGGTTGGAGGTTTAAACGGTGTTTTAAACTGGATTAGAGTGTAGATGCCAGTGACTGGTCAGGTATTTAGATCGAGGATTTTCATAATCCTACATTTAGAATAGGCTATGCCTTTGTCGGCTCTGTTGAGATTTCTTTCGTGTTCAAATTCTATTGAACCAGTAGCAAAGAGGATGTGCTCATAATAGAGACGGGATTTTTGAGGTTCTGATTTGAAAATGTGATTGGATTGGCGATAGGCTTCAGGATGAAGCTTGCTAACTAATTCTCTTTCTGGAAGGGTTGTTAGCTCTCTGGGAAGAGCTAATACTGGAATAACTGTTTTAGAAAGGAATTCAAATTTCTCTTTGGTTGAAGAAATGGTTGGCTTTTCAGGCTTAGTTGGTGTCTTAGGGACAACTGCTTCATTGAAGGAAGTCGGAGAAGGGATTGTGCAAAAAGATAAATATGTTTTCTGAGTTTCGGTGTTTTTTGAAGAAGCTGGATCGAGGAGATTCATTGTGAGTGGTGGTTTGCTCACAGAACTAGAAGGAAGAGAAGGAAAAGAATTGAGAACTGTAAAACGATTACCTTGAGGTGGTTGAAATCGCGGTTGTTGATCCATACTTGATTGAGCTGATTGAGGTTGCTATTTATAGGCAAATGAATGAGCTCCAGAAATGAATCGGTACTCATCACAGTGTTGAATACTGTGTTAAAAGTTAGGTTTGTCCTTGCAAAAACTTTCTGGTTAAGAAATCTGGTAGAGAATTGTTCTCTCCTTTGATAAATTCAATGTCAAAATCAAAGCTGGATAAAAGTGCTTGCTATCTGGCAAAAATCTGTTTGGCAACTAAATTTTTAACATCTTTTTGTAAAACGTCTTTTGCTGCTTTACAATCAATTCAAAGTAAAAACTTTTGATTTATTAAATCATCTTGAAATTTTGAGATGCATAAAACAATGGCAAGAATTTGAATTAGGCTCAAAACCTCTTGGATTAATTTACGTTGTTTATTACAATGTAATGAAAACCACAATAAATCCTAAAGCTAAACAGTATATAGGAAATCCAAAAGAGACTTGTTTATTAGAAACAAACTTTGAGAGATCCAATACTTTTGTCCCTCGAATGATTAAGTGGGATAATGTTCTCCAAAATCCTATCTAGAATTTTGATAATATTATTAACTCTAAAAAGCATTATGAATCCAAAACATTAGGAAAAATAATCGAGACTTCAACAGGTCATATAGAATTAGAATTTAGGCGCAAATCCTTTTCAGCCTCTTCTTCTTCATCCTTCCCCTTACCAAGAACACTAAGCAGTAGAAGATTTGGTAATGTAGAATTTTCTGGAGAAATTCCTAAAGTAAATAGTGTTGACTTTAGTGGAGAAATCCCTAAAGTAAACTATAAAGAAAATATTAGTGTTAAATCAGGAAGCCCTACTCAATCAGAAATGAATATGCCTTCTACTTTAAATCACATATTCAAACTTTAAATCAACCGGTCTCTTTAATAGATATTGATCCTTCTCCAGAACAGCTTAATAAGTTTACTTTTAAAAATAAAAAACCTATGTCAAACCGATTCAAAAATCCATACACTCGAAATTATTATCCTCGACCATCCTTTCCAGATATTCAATTTGAAGAACGACACCTTGATACCCGTGCCGCCTTTACCGGTGAAGAAATTAGTGAATGGAATATAGATGGCATGTCTGAACATAGCAATTTAAATGTAATTCAGGAAATGTCTATGGCTATTACAGCCATTAAATGTAAAAATTCATCCAATTCCGATCAATCTATCCTCTATATTTTAACCACTGGATTTACTGGTGTCCTTCAGGGGTGGTGGAATAACTACCTTAGTGAGCAACAACGTCAAGAAATTTTAAATGCCACCAAAATCCAGACTAAAATCATTCAAAATGTTAATGGTCAACTCGATCAAACAACGAAACAGCTTTCGATTGTTTAAATACATTTATGTTTACTCTAACTCAGCATTTTGTAGGAAATCCCCAACAATTAGCTGATAGAAGTTCAGAAATCCTCACTAATTTAACTTGCCCAAAATTACATGATTTCAGATGGTATAAAGACATGTTTCTACAAAAGGTAATGTTAAGAACAGACTGTCATCATGCGTTCTGGAAAGAACGATTTATTTCAGTTTTACCACCTTTATTTGCAGAAAAAGTCAGGCAAAAACTCAAGTTAGATTTTGGAAATACAATTCCTTATGATTATTTAGCATACGAACAGTTAATTAGTTATGTAAACCAAGCAGGGGCAGACCTCTGTACAGATCTCAAACTTAAATCTCAAATGGAATCATATCATAAGAAATCAAAAAAGGAATTAGGAAACTTCAGTGAAATCTTTGGATATTCCCCAATAACTCCTCCATCTAAAAAGTTTAAACTAAAGTCTAAGAAGAAAAACTTCAGAAAAGATAGAAAAGAAAAAACTTTAAAACCTTTTAAAAGGAGAACAAAAGACAAATCATCTAAAGATACTATTAAGTGTTATTTTTGCTAGAAAACGAGGACATAAAGCAGATGGATGTAAACTCAAAGTAAAAAAGAAGAAAAAGGTAAATCAACTATCTTTACCCAAAGATACTTTAGATCAAATCAATCAAATCCTTGACCAATATGATTCATCCCAGTCATCTGACATTGATGATAGTGAAATTGAAGAAGTATTTGAAATTCAAGAAAATTCTTCAGAAGAATATTCAAGTGAAAAATCCTTTTGTAATTGTACAGGCTTATGTACCTGTGCAATAGGAGAACTCTGCATGCTTAGTACCAAACCACGTGATCAAGTTAATGTAATCACTCGTGCAAATAAAGAACTCTTCTTTAAACTCTTAGATCATATTCAGGATGAAACAGTTAAAAGAGAATATCTATTAAAGGTCAAAGATTTAGTTCTTAATCAAAAAGTACAAGTAGAACCATACAATCTAAAAAAAGTATTTGATAAATTTAAAGGAAAATAGAAAGAGCTTTCCATATCCTTACAAGAACTACATTCAGAAATTAAAGAATTAAAACAGGAAATTAAATGGTTAAAGGAGCAAAATACTCAAAGAATTTCTGATATCAATCAAATAAATACAGATTTAGTTCAACTCAATCTCGAAAAACCATTGATTGATACTTCTAATCCTACCTCTTTATCAAACGTAGAAGCTGAACAAAATGAGAAGAATCCAGATTATATTTCAACTATTTCTCAGATTACTTTTCAAAAATGGTATATTCCTGTCCCTCTCAAAATAGGAGATTTTTCAATTCAAATAGTTGTCCTTCTTGATTCTGGCACAGATTAAAATTGCATCTGTGAAGGAATAATCCCCACTAAATATTTAGAAAAAACAGGCTCTAAACTATACACTGCAGCCGGTGAACAGCTAAAAATTAAATATAAATTATCCAATGCTCATATATGCAATAAACAATTTTGTTTCATAAACTCTTTTCTAATCATTAAAGATTTAAGTCAGGATATAATCCTAAGAACTCCATTCTTAACTCAAATCTACCCTTTTGCTGTAGACCAACATGGTGTCCATACAGATATTGGATCTATACGAGTCACTTTTTTCTTTCTACAAAGTCCACAAACCAAAGATATCAATCTTCTAAAAAGAAGATTCTTTGTCGAGAAAAGCAAATAGCTTTTTTAAAGGAAGATGTGAAATATACAAGAATCTAAGAGCGACTACAGCTAAAAGACATTCAGGATAAGATAGAATCTATCCGAAAAGATTTCAAGCATCAAATTTGTTTTGACATCCCCACTACCTTTTGGGAAAGAAAAAGCATATCATCAGTCTCCCTTATATTGATGATTTTGATGAATCAATGATACCTACAAAAACTAGGCCCATACAAATGAATCAAGAATTAGTTGAATATTGCAAACAAGAAATTCAAACTTTTTTGAACAATATTATATAATAGGCATATAAGTCATATTATGTCAAAATTTCATTTCATTCTACAAATAAAATCATCAATCATCATTCAGTTATGACTTTTTTTTTTCCAAACTTTAAAATAAAAAAAAATCCGTTCAATTTTAGGTAGACATTGATTTATTCCATTTTATTGTACTATATATGGAAGATAATTTTTGGGAATGTCTCTTCTAGAATGTGGAATATATAGAGTTTCCATAGTAATGAATTTCGCAAAAGATTAAAGTATATTATAGTGAATAGTCTATTTAAATTATCAAAAGTTTTTTTTTTAACTTGGTTTTGAACTAGATTTCTATAAGCTTTGTTTTTAAGCTTTCAATATTGTATTTATGTGCATGAGAGTCCTAAAGTTTTAATATATTACTTCAACAAGCCTAAAATAACATATTTGACATTTGTAAAAGGCATCGCTTGATACTTTACTAAAGCAATCGACTGACAACTATCTTAGCAATTGTATACATAAGATTGTATATATTTATAATTAGAGGGTACTAAAATGAAGGTATTATGATAGTCTTGATATAGGAGATTAGACATATTTGGACTAAAATGAAATAACTAACAAATGTTCTAGATGTAAAAACATCTTCATCAATAGCATAACATAGTTATTGAATTTTAAATCAATTTCATTATTACAAATTAATTACCTAAAACCTCTGCATTCATTTTATTATAGATGTAAAAATATCGTGTAATTTTACCAAAGCGATAGGACATGTAAAAATGTAGTAAAATACAAGGCATGCAACTATAAATTTTTAAGATGTTACACCTATAAAAATATATTAAATGGTATAAACCATATTCTATTTTTATGAGTTATTGCATCTTCCCTAAGTACATTTATAAATATTGGACATAGATAATTAGCAAATAATCAACATATTTATAAATACTAGTCAATAAATACTAATTAAAAATGTATGTGGTTAAAATATTTAAGAGAAACAAAATATTATTCTCAAGTTAAAAGTGGATATAGTATATTTTAGATATAAGTATACATGAAAATAAGTATTTAATTTATGTATGTTTTTAATCGGTGATTGAAAAAAGTTATGATTATGTAAATATATGATTGAAATTTTTTACTTTATGATATACGTGGATGAAGACATATAGCCATCCACACATTAATACTAGTGTGTGTGTGTGTGTGTGTGTGTGTGTGTGTGTGTGTGTGTGTGTGTGTGTGTGTGTGTGTGTGTGTTATAATCAAAGCCACCAATTGGTAGGGGGATGGGCACTACTTGATTATTGGAAAAAATGAAAGATTACAAGAGAGGAATCTAAAACACATTACTTCATAATATAGGTTGGTAAGTTATCAAAAGATGAAAAGGAAACAATTTGATGAGACGAATGAGGTAATTTAGCTAGAAAGTCAGCAACCATATTTGCTTAGCGATAGACATATTGACTTACCAGCGTAGCACTATGAGCATAAATGACAAATAGTATCAATAGAGTCAAATAGTATCAATTAGAGTAAAAAAATGAGTTATGGTACTAGAATAATAGTATATATCAACATTGATTTACTAGATAAAAGGAGTTGTATTATATATTGTTGAAAAACTTAATAAGTTATTTAGAATGTTGGTGAGTACGATATTTTCAATAGTTAATTTAGTTATTTAAAAAGTCAAGTTAATAGGTTAATTGATAATATTTTTCTTTCTTACCTTAAAAAAAAAAAAGGAAAAAACCGAGATCAACTATATTAATGAGTTTTGGATTCCATATTCGTTCATGACCCAACTATTTGTTTTTTTGAAATGTTATTTAAAATATTTTATTCATTCGAATTTGTATATCTTATTTTGACTTGATAAAAATTTTTTAAATAGTATTTAATTATGAGTAGGCTATTATATTATTCTTATTAATTAAAAATATTAGTAGAGCCTGTAGTGTTTTTAAGTTTTAAGGGGTTAGTTGTTAAATTTTAAATGAAGAATATGTTTACTTTAAAAAAATAAGCATTTATTTTCAAACATTGTCAAATAGAAATGTAAAAGCCCTATACCTCAATAATAATTATTTGTACCTTTAAGCCCAAACATACATATGTGATCTTTTGTCTGATTAGTTTCATCATAATCGAGTAAGTTTCTTACTTTCTCTTTCTATCTTGCATGGTGTAGTCTTTAATCTTTTTTCTCTATTTTTCTCTTTCTTTATCTTCTTCCCTTATTCTTGCAACTATATGGTTGAGCGGTAACTGTGAGAGCAACTTATACATTGGTCAGCCCAGAACAGTTGGATTAGGTCGTAGACAACCTAGCATGGCAAATAGGCCCAGACCCTGGGGTGGTCCGGTAGCTCTCAACCATACATAGTAACTAGGTCCATCCTAGGAAGAAGATGAGAAGATAAACTTGGAGAAGCATAGAAGAAAAACATTTAAGACTACTAAGTGTATAAAAGGAAAGAGAAAGTTCTCTTTCATCATGGCCTCCAGCTTGAATTTATTTGATATTGATATAGAAACCATCGATGATAGGAATCAGTTCTCAATTAGATCAAACTGAATCTAGATTAATGAATTGGAAAATGCCAACTGAAAAGTTTGATAAAATTTATGAAAAAGGAATTTTTGATCTAGTACAAAATTACAACATTAAAACTACCGAAAAAATATTTCTATTAATAAACCTTATGGGACTATTCAGTTATTTAATTCTGAAACCTTAGACGCCACCGGAAAAATAAATATAAATATTTGCATATTGGCTTAGTACAAGTTGCTGTTAAACCCTTATATCGATTAGGAATAAATGCTCCTATCTGTTTATTATTAAGAGATAGTCGACATTTAAATTTTAATAATAGTCTTCTAGCTGTACTTGAATCTAATATGGCTAATGGCCCTGTTTATTTTAATCATTATCCCAATTTCACTGTGGATCTCTCATATTCTTATATTTTGAAAACTTTGACACTGAATATCCAAACAAAGAATTTCGAATTTGAACTTGAATCTAAATGTCTTGGTCATATTTATCTTGTTTATTACAAAGTAATGAAAACCACTATCAAACCCAAAGCAAAAAGTCATTTAGGAAATTCTAGAGAAACCTGTTTATTATAAACTAATTTTGAAAGGTCAAACACTTTTGTCCTTCATCTCCTTAAGTGGGATGAGGTTCTTCATGACACAAAATGGAATTTTGAACATATCATCAACCCGAAAAAACATTATGAATATAATAAAATAGATCGGATCACCAAATCCTCTTCTAGAACTATTGAACTAGAATTCAACAAAAAATCGTTCTCTGTTGCTTCTTTTGCTTCTTCTTCTCAAAGACCTCTCTTTCGAACTCATAGTACTCATCGGCTAAATAGTGTTGATTTTTCAGGAGAAATTCCTAAAGTTAATTATGAAGATAGTGTTAGTGTAAAATCTTCTAACATGCAAATGCCTAAAACTTTAATGACAATTTCTTCCGATGATGTATTCGAATTAGATAAAATATATTTAAAACAGTTATGGAATAGACCCTGTAATAAATTAAAATTGATTGGTACTATGAAACCATACAACCTGCAGAAAGAATTAGATTAAGAGATAAATATTATTCGGATTTTAAAAAATTTAGAAAACATTTAGATTTTTTTAATTGGTATGAATATTTAGGAAAATACAATCAATTAGAATCCATAAATATGATAGCAAAAAAAAAAAAAAATGGTATACTGCTAAGAATGAAGTAAAAGAATCTGTACTTCCTCCCCCAAAAGAAATAAAAATCCCAATTGAAGGTCATATACTTACAGCCTCTTATTTCAAAATAGAAAATCTAGATAAATAAGGTGATGTAACTGATAAAGATTTAAATAAAGTAATTCAACAAAATAATTATACAAATCAAATGCTAATCACTATGGCATAAAAGGTCGAACAATTAGATCACAACTCCACTGTAAGGGAAATACCTAGGTTAAAACAATATGATCCAAACAAGCTGTATAAACTAACCCAATTTTTAAACCTATTTTACATGAAGATAAATCTATAAAATTATCAAAAGATAATTTTAAGATAGATAATGCTCATTTAGATATCTTACAAGATTTAAATAAAAAACTTAAACAATTTAATACTAAAGATGTTCCTGAAACCTCTTCTAATGCATGTATTCAAGCTGTTCAAGAACCCCTTCCTGAAAGTCTTAATAAATTAACTTCCAAAACAAAACAACCTATTCATAAGAGATTTGCAAATCCCTATTCTCGTAACTATTATCCCCGACCTTCATTTCTTGATGTACAATTTGAAGAATGACATCTTGATACTCGTGCAGCCTTTTCTGGTCATGATATTATTTAATGGAATATTAATGGCATGTCTGAACATTAAATCCTCAATGTCATTCAAGAAATGGCGATGGCTATTACTGCCATTAAATGTCATAGTACCTCTAATTTTGATATTTCCATTCTTCATATCTTAACCACTAGCTTTACTGGAATCCTTCATGGCATAACTACCTAACTGAAAACCAACGACTTAAATTATGAATGCTTCCAAAATTCAATCCAAAACCACTTTAGATACTTCCAGTCAACCAGTAACCACACATGAACAAGTATCTGATTGTTTAAATACTTTGATATTTACAGTAACTCAACATTTTGTAGGAAATCCTCAACAACTAACTGACTGTAGTTCTAAGATCCTCGCCAATTTAACTTGTCGTAAATTACATGATTTGTGATGGTACAAAGATATGCTTTTACAAAAGGTAATGCTTAGATTAGATTGTCATCATGCATTTTGGAAAGAAATATTTATTTCTGGTTTACCTCATTTCTTTGCTGATGAAGTAAGACAAGAACTTAAATTAGATTGGTGTAATGCGGTTGCTTATGAAACCTTATCTTATGGTCAATTAATTAATTATATAAATCAAGTAGAAGCAGATCTTTGTACTGATTCAAAACTTAAATCCTAAATAAAATCTTATCATAAAAATTCTAAGAAAGAATTAGGAAACTTTTGTGAGATTTTTGGCTATACTCCTATAAAACCACCTTCTAAATAATTAAAAAAGAAATTTAAATCTAAAAGAAAAAACTCTATAAAAAATCCAAAAGATAAGTTTTATAAAAGTTTTAAAAGAATGAAACGATCTAAAACAGAGAAAGACAAGGATCAAATCAAATGTTATTTTTGCGAAAAAATAGAACATAAAGTTGATGAATGCAAGCAAAAACAGAAAAAGAAAAAGAAAGTTAGTGAACACTCTTTAAATAAAGACATTTTAAATTAGATAGAAGCTATTATTGATGAATTAGAATCCTCTAATACATGTGACAATGGTATAGAAGAAATCTTCGAAATCTAAGAAAATTCCTCTGATAATGAATCATTAAGTGAAACTTCTTCCTATGGATGTACTGGAATATATACCTATTCAATAGGAGAAATTAATATGATTAGCTTCAATAAAATCAATGTTATTATAGAAGCCAATAAAGAACTCTTTTTTGAACTCTTAGATCATATTCAAGATGAAAATGTAAAAAGAGAATATTTACTTAAAGTAAAATATATGGTTTTAAATCCTAAACAACAAGTAGAACCTTATAATCTAAAAGAAGCTTTTGATAGATTCAAACGAAAAGACAAAGAAGAAATAACAATTTCTTTACAAGATTTATATGCCAAAAATAATATTTTAAAACAAGAAGTAAAAAGTTTGAAAGAGCTACATGAACAAAGAATTACTAACATAAATAATATCAATATTGATCTTTTACACTTAAAAATGGAAACATCACTTTTAGATGATATCTTAGATAATAATACTTTTTCACTAGAAGAAAATAAAAAAGACGACTATATTTCTGCTATTTCTAGAATTACTTTTCATAAATAGTATATCCCTATTATTCTTAAAATAGATAATTTTTTGTAATTAAAACAACAGCTTTACTTGACTCTGGTGCTGATTAAAATTGTATTCAAGAAGGATAAATTCCTACTAAGTATTATGAAAAAATACTTACGAAATTATATTCTACCTGTGGAGGTCAGCTTCAAATTAGTTATAAATTATCAAATGCCTATATTTGCAATAATCAATTTTACTTTGGTAATTTGTTCATTCTTATTAAAGACCTAAATGAGGGGTTAATCCTTGAAACCCCTTTCTTAACTCAAATTTATCCTTTTGAAGTAGACCAACATGGTGTCTAGATGAACACAGGATCCATCCGAGTCACATTTCCTTTTCTTCTAAGTCTAAAAAGTAAAGATATCAACACTTTAAAAAGGAAAATAATTCTCCAACAAAACAAATTCAACTTTTTAAAGGAAGATGCGAAATATAAGAGAATCCAAGAACAGTTGAAAACTCATGAAGTTCAAGATAAGATTGAAGATGTATGAAAAGATATAGAAAAGCATATCTATTCTGAAATACCAATAGCCTTTTGGAATAGGAAAAAGCATGTAGTAAGTCAACCATACATAGACAACTTTAATGAAAGTATGATAGCAACTAAAGCAAGAGTTATTCAAATGAATCAAGAACTTCTAGAATATTGTAACCAAGAAATTTTTGGATTATTAACGAAAGGCATTATTCGTGAATCTTGCTCCCCTTGGTCGTGTGGTGCCTTTTATGTAAACAATAATGCTGAAAAAGAAAGAGGCACTCCCTGATTAGTTATTAATTATAAACCTCTCAACAAAGCTTTAAAATGGATTAGATAACCAATTCCTAATAAAAGAGATTTACTCAAACGAACCTTTAAGGCAATAATTTACAGTAAATTTGATACGAAATCAGGCTTTTGGCAAATCCATATTACCAAAGTAGATAGGTACAAAACCATTTTAATGTTCCTTTTGGTCAATACGAGTGGAATGTCATGCCTTTTGGTTTTAAGAATGCTCCCAGTGAATTCTAGAAAGTTGTGAATGACATCTTTACTCCTTATACTGCATTTACCATTGTTTATATTGGTGATGCCTTAGTCTTTAGTGAATCTCTTGATTAGCATTGTAAACACCTTTCTTTTTTTTAGTGACATTATCACAAAAAATGGGCTAATAGTCAGTGCCAAGAAACTCAAACTCTGTCAAATCAAGATTCGATTTTTGGGACATGAACTCCACCAAGGGACGTATAAACCCATTCGCAGAGCTATAGCATTTGCCGATAAGTTCCTAGATGAAATTAAGGATAAAACTATATTGCAAATATTTTTAGGATGTTTGAATTACATTTCTAATTTCATTCCCAGTCTGAGACAAATTTGTGAACCTTTATATCAGAGATTTCAAAAAAATCCAGTTACTTGGGGAACAGAACAGACCTAAACTGTACAGAAAATTAAGAAAATTGTCAAAAAAAACTCCCTTATCTTGGTATTCCAGATTCCGATGCTTTTATGATTATTGAAACTGATGCCTTTGAACTTGGTTATGGAGGTATTCTAAAGCAAAAGAAATATAAGTCTTCTTCTGAGCAATTAGTCAGGTATCATTCTGATATTTGGTTATCTAGCCAAAAGAATTATAGCACTATTAGAAAGGAAATTCTTTCTATTGTTTTATGATTTGATTAACAAAAAGTTTCTTCTTCGTATTGATTGCAAAGCAGTAAAAGATGTTTTACATAAGGATGTAAAAAACCTTGTTGCCAAATAGATTTTTGCCAGATGGTAAGCACTACTTTCAAGTTTTGATTTTGACATTGAATTTATCAAAAGAGAATCTAATTCTCTTCCTGATTTTTTAACAAGAGAATTTCTACAAGGACAATCAAGATAAGATTTCGATAAGATTTCTTATCTTCTTAAAAGGTGAGATCAAATCTATAAATAGAGTGAAAAATCAGCAGAAGTATATCCGTGGCGCAATACAATTCTCGACCTCATGGACCAGTACCAAATAGACTTGCAGTTCTTGCTTCTTATCCTTCTCTTCCAGGTTCTTCTCTTTCAAGACCACCTTTAACCATGAATTCTTTTAATTCTCTCTCTTCTACAAAAACCATTAAAACTCAGAAAACAATAGCTCTTTCTATGCTATAACTCCACCATCTTCTTTTAAAGAAGTCGTTTCTCCTCAAACTCCCTAAAAACAAAAAAAGCCTTATCTTCTCCAAATCCAAACACATTTGAATTTGTAACCAAAACTGTAATTCCTTTTCTAGCGATTCCAAAAGAATTAGCTAGCAAAATAGAAAGAGAATTTGTAAACAACCTTCATCCTGAAGCCTATAACCAATCTAGCCATTTGTTTCAAGCAGAACCACTAAAAAATAGACTTTCTTATGAGAATATTATCTTTGCCAGTGGTTCGATAGTATTTGAACATGAAAGAAACCCTTCTAGAAATGACAAAGGCATTGCTTACTCTAGATGCCTGGATAGTGAAAATCCTTGATCTCAACACCTAGCCCGTAGTAGGAATCTATACCCCCAATTCAGTTTAAAAGCCCTTCAAGACCTCCTATATACAATTTCATGGATTATATAATGCTTGGCACATTTTATTCTACCTTTGAGATCTCACCCATACTTGGTTTATTAAGTATGAAAAACATAAAATCAATCCCATTCCTAGATGGTTCTACCAATGGTGGAAAACATTTGGTGAAAATTAACAAACACTTTCAAAATAGCACAAAATCTAATTTGATCATTATGTTCAAGAAAATCAGCTTTTACATTTTTTAACGCATATTCAGTATTGTAAATTCTTTTTGCACAAGAAAATTTATTTTATTCTTGGGTGGAATTATAAGTTTGAAACTCTTGAATCTATTCAACATTTATGTCAAGAAATCAAAATTAAAGGATGGACACCTAAGCCATTACCAACAGCACCAAGTTCAGTAAATTCTATTACTCCTATAAAAAAGGAGACAAATGCAGGTTCTTCTTCCAATAAAGGAAAATCTAGAATTTCACAGCTTCAACTCCAGATGTTACAAAATCATATTCAATTAGCAACAGAAGATAGTGATGATGACCCTCAACCAGATTTTAGTAACATGGATAATCCCACCAGTATTGCAGCAGGATACCTCTGCCAAAGTCCGTGTTATGACAAGATCCACTCAAAAAAGAAATGAGAACTCTGACAATTCCAGCTGTATGAAATGTCCAAATCAGCCTTTTCTATTATTGAACTCATATGTAAAATAATTCATTGGACGGATAAAGGTAGTGGACCCTTCCACTACAAGCGCATCATAGAACAATTCCTCCAAGTGGCCAACAGTATGATTCCTACTTTACATGTACCGGACCACTCAACAATAATGCAAGATGCTCTACAAGAAAGCTATACCACTCAGGCCTATGTAAGGCTTCAATTCCTTCAAGAAATGCAGAGCGAATTTGATAGTCCTTCCAGAGGAAACACTTTGTATTATGAGATACCCTACTTTCTTTTCAAATTCAAAAACATTGTATTTTAAATTGTTTTTAACTCATTTTGTAAATAGCTTATAAACAACAGTTTATCAGTTTAATTGAAGAATTTCTGGGTGCAACCCAATTGCAAATGGGTAGGACATAGGAAGGAAAGAGTAGTATTTTTTAAATTTTTTGCTACTTTAAATTTGTGTGAATAGAGGACTAATTTATTTTATAGGCATCATTGATTTAAGGGCTGTATTTTTTTCTTGTATTTCTTCAATCAAGAGTTGGAGAACTTTTCGGATCGTTAAATTATATTCAATGCAAGTCATTTTTTTTCATGCGTTCTTTTGGTGATTCAATTAGTATAATCATAGCTAGGGCTATGTTTATCTGGGTGTGAAATAATCATCTAGGGGAATATGATTTTTGGTTTTTTAGTACTCACTGTGATCTTATTTTGAATAAGATAATTTTGGATGCTCAAATTTTTGTGAGTTATCCTAGTTATATTATATGAAGCCATGTACTATTTGAGCTAGGTACCTTGAATAAGATTGTTTGTATGTCATATCTCAACCACTTGGGTATTATATGTTGAATTCTAGATATTCAATTACTGTAATTATGTTGATGAATATTTGATAAAAGTTAGTGTGAAATGTGATGAGTGATAGAATTATGCTATGATGAAGAAACTGTCAATTATATTTGTGTTTTGTACAAAAACGTGGAAGAATTAATTCTTATAAGTAAAATAAACTACATTTAATTTCCACATGACTTTGATCTGAATCACCAATTCAAAGTATTCCATATTGTTCACAGTGTTAGTTTTGGACAACAGCAAACATGTCAATCAGGCAACATCAAACATTTCAAAGATGATAAGATAACAAAGGTTGTTACATTTTCTATGGAAATTAGTATAGAGTTGATGAGCTATTTGTAATACCCCACTAGTATATGACCTAGAGAGGATCAGAGATGTCGTTCCCTCCTGAGGACCAAGAGTCTTTTATAACTAGATGAGAGCTGAAAATGAGATAAACTTAAAACTTAATACATCTCTTCAATACCTATACAAATGTCTTGAATATAAAAATAAAGGTTTACAAGTTCTCAACACAAATCCATAAATAAATAGCAAGTCTAGATCTTGAACTCTAACAATCTCCCATCATGTTGAAGTTTGCATTTCCTGAAAACATGATAGAGAAATGCATAAAAAGAATTTTTCAATAAGTCCTATGTGTGCTTTTGAAATTTTTAAATAATGTTCGTGATGCAGAGTAACTGTACCAGTGGTACAGAGAATATTCTTATAAAGAAGTCTAGTTTTTAGTGGTTCTGGTGAAACAAATGGCTAGATTTGTTATAGGCTTCAGGATGAAGGCTATTTACAAGTTCTTTTTCTGTTTTGCTTGCTAATTCTTTTGGAATTGCTAGAAAAAGACATTTTTTGTTACAAATTCAAATGTTTCTGGGTTTGGAGAAAGTAAGGCTTTTTCTGGTTTTTGGGGAGTTTGAGGATACATAGCTTCTTTAAAAGAAGCTAGTGGAGTTATAGTATAAAGAACTATTTGTTTTTTGAGTTTTAGTGGTTTTTGCAAAAGAGAGAGAATTAAAAGGATTCATGGTTAAATGTGGTCTTAAAAGAGAAGAACTTGGAAGAGGAGGATAAGAAACAAGAACTGCAAATCTATTTGATGCTAATCCTCGAGGTCGAGAATTGTATTGCGCCATGGATATACTTCTACTGATTTTTCACTCTGTTTGTAGATCTGCCCTCACCTTTTAAGAAGATAATAAATCTTATCAAAGTCTTATTTTGATTGTCCTTGCAGAAACTGTCTTGTTAAAAAATCAGGAAGAGAATTAGATTCTTCTAGGATGTTTGAATTACATTTCTGATTTCATTCCCAATCTGAGATAAATTTGTGAACCTTTATATTAGAGACTTCAAAAAAATCCAATTGCTTGGGGAACGGAACAGACCCAAACTCTACATAAAATTAAGAAATTTGTCAAAAAACTCCCTTATCTTGGTATTCTAGATTTCGATGCTTTTATGATTGTTGAAACCGATGCCTTTAAACTTGGTTATGGAGATATTCTAAAGCAAAAGAAATCCGAGTCTTCTTCTGAGCAATTAGTCAGGTATCATTCTGGCATCTGGCTATCTAGCTAAATGAATTATAGCACTATTAAAAAGGAAATTCTTTCTATTATTTTATGCATATCTAAATTTCAAGATGATTTGATTAACAAAAAGTTTCTTCTTCATATGGATTGCAAAGAAGCAAAAGATATTTTATAAAATGATGTAAAAAACCTTGTTGCCAAATAGAATTTTGCCATATGGCAAGCACTACTTTCAAGTTTTGATTTTGACATTGAATTTATCAAAAAAGAATCTAATTCTCTTCTTGATTTTTTAACAAGAGAGTTTTTGCAAGGACAATCAAGGCAACCAACTATTTGTGTTTTTGAGATGTTATTTAAAAATATTTTATTCATTTGAATTTGTATATCTTATTTTGGCTTTATAAAAAAATTTTAAATAGTATTTAATTATGAGTATGTTACTACATTATTCTTATTAATTAAAAATATTAGTAGAACCTGTAGTTGTTTTAAGTTTTAAGGGGCTAGTTATTAAATTTTAAATGAAGAATATGTTTGCTTTAAAAAAATAAGCATTTATTTTCAAACATTGTCAAATAGAAATGTAAACACCCAATTCCTCAATAATAATTATTTATACCTTTAAGCGCGAACATACATATGTGATCTTTTAACTATAGTTTCTTTGCTAATGCCCTAAGCAACGCCTATTTTTCTTTTTTTTTAAAAAAAAACCTTTTTCCTTTAATCAATCAATATTTTTGAGCCCTCAGACTAAAAAATAATAATTTTAAGTCCTCAAGCTTTTTAATATAAAATATTCCCATAATTTTTTTAATAAAATAGTTTCAAACTATCTACCAAACCATTTATTTTAACAATTTCAAAAATTTTTGTAAGTGTTTGAAATATTGTTCTATAATTTCTTTAAAAAAACTAATACATCATCAATGTAAACTATAGTAAAAGTACTATAAGGATTAAATATTTCATTCATGACATTTTGGAATTTAAAGGGAGTTTTTTTAACCAAATGGCATAAGATTCTATTTTTATTGTCCAAAAAGGACATTAAATGTTTTCTTATACCTATTTTCTACCCTATTTGTATCTATCAAAATTCTCAAATTGATACAATCTTATTAATTGTACTAATTGGCCGACAATGTTGACTTCTTACATAACTATAATTTTAATTAAGTTGACAACTTTGACAATCTTTTAATAACTTTAATAATACTAGTGTTGAAAGTAATGAAATCAAATTACTAAACATAATCAGTAATATAATTCATAAAAATTCATAACAAAATTTAGAATGTAAGAAACAACTTACTAATTAGAGTACTGTAAATTTTTTTTTTTTGGTTTAAATTTTCAATATTTCAAAATACAAGAGATTGATTGTAGGGACAATATGCGAATAAGCTATTTTCACTCTACTTGTGATAACAAATTTTTCAAAAATTTTTAGAAGACCAAGTTTGCTTCGATATTCCAATACTTTTTGGAGTATGTAGGAAAAAACATACAATTAGTTTACCATACATAGAATGTTTTATTGAGAAAAATATCCATACTAAAATTAGACCTATACAAGTGAATCATGAATTAATAGAATATTTCAAGAAAGAAAAAAATGAATGATTTGCTAAAAAGATTATTAGGCTATCCAAATCCCTTTGGAGTTGTCCAACATTTTATGTCAACAATCAAGCTGAAAAAAGAGAGGGGCACCTAAATTAGTAGTCAATTATAAACTATTAAATAAAGTTTTAAAATAGATAAGATATCCTATATCTAACAAGCGAGATTTATTAAAAAGAACTTACAAAGCTACTATCTATAACAAATTTGATATGAAATTAGGATTTTAACTGATACAAATAGAAGAAAATGATAGATATAAAACTGTGTTTAATATACCTTTTGGACAATATGAGTGGAATGCCATTCCTTTTAGATTAAAGAATATACCATATGAATTTCAAAATGTTATGAACAATATATTTAATCATTATAGACATTTTACAATAGGTTACATTGATGATATTCTAATTTATTCTGAAAATATTGATCAATTTTTAAACATTTAAACCAATTCTTTGATATTATTAAAGCTAATGGCTTACTAGTAAGTGACCAAAAAAAAAAAAGAAAATTTGTTTTATCATTGGATGAAATTATAAAACATAAGCCATTGAATAGGTATGACACTTGTGCTGAGAAATTAAAATCAAAGGATGGATTCCACAACAGACAACAACTTCAGCAAATCCGACTACTCCAGTTAAAAAAGAAACATGTGACAATTCTTTATCAAATAAAGGAAATCCAAATTTTCAAAAGAAGACCTTCAAGTCATATATAATTGAAGTTCATTATTATATGTGATTGATATTGGTGATGCCTTGAGGAGATTATAAATATGGTTTTTAATCTAGTTTATGATTAATCTAATGCATGCTCAGTGATTAACTAATTAAGTTGGATTAAATTATTACATGGGTTAAGAGGATTAATTTGTGTGCTCAACAAAATTTATCTAATTTGGCAAAGATAGAAGTTTGCAGTGATAAGTGAAACTCTAAAATGAATTACACATACATTAATGTATAACAATGATAAACTTCTTAATCTAAATGTATATTCTAAAGGTAAAGAGGGGATTGAATTGTTCAAGTTATTTTTTCTAAGTAATTTTTTCTCTAAAAATCTTTTCAACTTCCCTAATGAATGGTTTAGATTTTAGAACTTTTCCACCTCCACTTTTCAATGATTAAGATTAGTTTGGTGGTCATGGGTAAATTATCATTGAACATTATATAACCTTTTTAAAAAAAGTATTATGAAAGTTATTTATTCCTCGTTATACCTATTAGTATTATTAAATAATATTTAATATGAATAGTAAACTTAATAATTAATAAGAAGGAATTGAATTGTCCAAATTTGTTTTTCTAAGTATTTTTTTTAAAAAAAATCTTTTCTACTTCCTTTAAAAAAGAATTATGAATTTTGTTTTCATCATTATAACTATTAATATTATTCTAATCACTATAGAATTAATAATCCTTAATAATTAGAACTGACTTATTAATTCTAATTAAGATTAATTTATTAATTAATAAATTAATATTTTTGTAGATCAAGAGTGACATCTAGCAATGTATCGTAACTACCTAAAAGTTCAAAAAGTCGAGCCATTTGACATGAACCTTTTAATAGCAAAATACTAGTACAATGAATTCTTTTCATCATACTATGTCTCATTCAGTTTAGAGTATAGAATTAGTGTCAGCTCCCTCTACAATATAATTAATTCTAACCCGAATTTATTAATACTTGTTCTAGAATTCATTACCCAAATTGTGTATCATTTTGGAACTACTTCCAACACATAGTTACCTTGGTCAAGAACTTCTTAAGTAAAGGAAAGGTGACTCGAACGAATCCTATATTAGTGTGAACTCCATATTGGTCGACTTCAAATGGATAAATTTGAGTTAAAAAATGAGTTCCTAAAATTACTTCTTCATTTAAATCTTTGATGAGGATAAAAGAATTAACATGATGAGTTCTAGCAAAATTAATGTTATAACTAAAGCCAATAAAAAACTTTTTTTTGAATTACTAGATCCTATTCAGGATGAAAATGTTAAAAGAGAATATTTATTTAAAGTAAAAGAAATGGTCTTAAATCCTAAACTACAAGTAGAACCTTATATTTTAAAAGAAGCTTTTAATAGATTTAAAAAGAAAGAAAAAGAAGAAGTAACAATTTCTTTACAAGATCTCTATACAGAAATTAATTTGTTGAAATAAGAAATTAAACATTTGAAAATCAAAATGAGCAACAAATGGTAAATTAGTCATTGAATTACACATACATTAATCTATATCAATGATAAATTCCTTAATCTAAATATATATTCTAAAGGTGAAGAGGGGGCTGAATTGTCCAAGTAAATTTTTTTAAGTATTTTTTTCCGCAAAAATCTTTTCAACTTCCCTAATGAATTTTTATATTTTAAGACTCTTTCACCTACACTTTTGAATGATTGAGATTAGTTTGGTGGTTATGGGTAAATCAGTTATTGAACATTATATAACCTTTTTTAAGAAAAGAATTATGAAAATTATTTATTCCTCGTTATACCTATTAGTATTATTAAATAATATTTAATATGAACAATAAACTTAATAATTAATAAGAGGGAATTGAATTGTCCAAATTATTTTTCTAAGTAATTTTTTTTAAAAAAAATATTTTCTACTTCCCTTAAAATAGAAGTATGAAAATTATTTTTTCATCATTATAGCTATTAGTATTATTATAATCTTTTTTAATATGAACAGTAAACTTCATAATTAATAAGAGGTGATTGAATTGTCCAAATTGTTTTTCTAAGTAATATAAAAAAAAATCTTTTTAACTTTTCTTAATGAATGGTTTTCATTTTAGAACTCTTCCACCTACACTGTTTCAATTGTTGAGATTAGTTTAGTCGTCATGGATAAATTAGTCGTTGAACATTATATAATATTTTTTTAAAAAATTATGAAAATTATTTATTCATCATTATAACTATTAGTGTTATTTAGTATGAACAATAATCTATATTCTAAAAGTGCACAACGGATTAAATTGTCCAAATTGTTTTTCTAAGTTATTATTATTTTTAAAAATCTTTTCAACTTTCCTAATGAATTAAAACTACTACTACTACTACTATAATTGTTATTATTATTATTTTTTAATATGAGCAATAAACTTAATAATTAAATTATTATTATTTACTAATGGATTCTAATCAAAATTCCTTTTCTTTTCATAGTTTTCCATTACCACATTACCATACTAATAATGTCATGGACAATAATGCAAAAAAAAAAAACAATCATATTAATATTACCATATTAACATATTAATGCCCTGTAGTTACTTTACTCCATCCACTTCCTTGTTCCAACCATATGGGTGCTTATGATTGAAGAGAAAAAAATGTCATTGACAAAAGACGCAAATTGCATGAAGGTTGCATGCGGATAGTTGCTCCAAACAAATAGGTATGATTTTTCGTTTTTCCATTGAGTATGTGCATGTTTATGCAAACAGGGCATCACTTTTTTATTAAATTCCACCATGATTTACATGGAGTTTTCCGTGTCGTTTATGGATAGTGGGTGTAGTGCCTTGTTGATCCTTGGAAGTAGTGATTTAAGATTTGTTAAGCTTTCTTGCTAAATTGAGTGCATAAGTAAGGTTTTTTTATTTTGGGAATGAACACACAGTTAGTGGAATAGACAGTTCGAAAATTCAGCGAACAGAACTTGAATTGTGAAATAGCCACATTACTTGAAAGTAATACATGTTCATTAAACTTAATTTTGGTTAGAAGTAGCTCTTGATTCAATTGGTATGTGCTAAGTCTTTTTTATTACTATCTTTGATTAATGAAATGTTATCCAACGACCTTCCCTACCCATCAGCAACTATATTTTGTTTTTATGCATATGATGTGTTTGTTCTTATGCTCGATATGTTTTATTCTTTTTTCACACTATTTGTTTTCTTTCATGTAAATTCTGGGAAATCATAAATAGCTTTCTTGAATCATCTGAAGTCAGAGGGAAACCCAATAAATTCCTTGGCGTCACTAAAGTTATTGTATGCAGAAGGATTGAAAAAGGCATTAAAGTTTGTTCTAGATATTTCCATACACCCTTGTCCTATTTTGGCATTGTCAGCATATTCTCACTGCCATTACATATTTATTCATTCAATTACTACATGTAGTTAATATAATATTATGTAATTAATATTAATGCATGTAGTTTATGCAAGAAACTAGAGGTAATATTTTGAGTATATAGTTATCTAACCTATATGAAAATTGTGAATTTCCTAACAGGCTTTTTCCTTTTTGGACATATGAAAAATAAGAAATTCCTAACAAGTATTGCACTTTGTTGGATGATAGTTAACTATTTAATAGGCTATTTTTTATTCATAAGGTCAGCCTTAAGTAAGGCATAGCTGATACAAACTTGGCTATGAGCCTTGAAAAGAATTAATTCAACAAGTAACTAAGTCCTTTTAACCATCTTTTGTTCTGTGTTTCCTTAAATACAACTAGCTAACTACAGTCTTGACCTCTCGAAGCAAGGTTCCATAATAAGAAATTCATGCTGAAGATGGTTTGATTGAGGTGAATAAGGGATAACCCAAATGCAACAAGTGCAAATTCATGAATTTTCTTGGTTTTTGCATAATGCATCATATTTTCTTAGTGTTTTTGTGTTTCTAACTATCTTGAATTTTATATGTGTTTTCTTATTTTTTTGGTACTTTGGCAGTTTGGAATTCTTTTAACATTGTCATATTATCTTCGCTCTCTTGATTTGTTATTACAATTATCAATCAAGTTTGTGATTATTTATTAATAGTTTTTTCTTGTATTGTATTCATTAGGTATCTCACTGGTAACTCTCCCTATCAAGGCCAATTGCAGATTGAATCAAGAGCAGAGATACTAAATAATATGTTTATATCTATGCCTTTTGAATTGAATGTGATATTATTTGTGGAAGTCTATCTCCAAACATGGCTATCCCTGACCAATAAAACATGTACATGGATCTCTAGAAAATGAGTTCATTTTTTGTCCCTAGATAGTCATTGATATAATATACCAATTTTGCTTGTGGAGCAGCAGTTTTGATATCTCTTCTTTAATTTTTATCTCCTTTTCTCTGGACATTTTCTATTCCCATTGATTTTCTTTAAGAAGGCCCTTGGTTTTCTTGGATCGTGGCCTTAATCGGAGCTTGTTTGACCTTACTATTAATTCATGCATACAATGATTCTCAATAGTGTCACAATTTTCTTCTATTGAATTAGGCCCATTTTTCAATTGATTAGAATAAGTCAATTGCAGCTATTTTGATCCAAAAACTGAAGAATTGTTTAAAAAAAAAAAGAAGCAAAAACAACTATGGTGGTGCTTTTTTGAAAACTGTTTCTGTTTACTGCAATTCTAGGAGAAAATATTATTTTGAACTAATAAAAGTCTATTTCAATAATTGATTTATTTTAGCAGATTTATAAAAGTCATCCTCATGTATGGTGGTTGTTAAGTTTTGCTGTTGTTGGTGTCTTGAATATGTTTCCTACTATAGTTTAATCTAATTAGAAGTACAAATGCAATCTGTAACATTTTGAAACCATAATTATGTTGATTTTTTTCTCGTATATGTTGTTCCTTCAATTGCTTTTTTCCTGGATATTGTATATAATGAACATCTTTTCAATTGGAAGAAAGGTGATAGTAACTTGGGATACTTGATTGAAGATATCAAGCCACTTGATCTTTATTCTCTTTTTTTTTATTTTCCCATGTCACACTTCTTCCTACGCTAATACTTTGTTACAATCCACCAAAAACCCCACTTTAGCTCTATTTCTTTATCAAAAATATTATGTGCATACCATTTTGCTACTACTTACGAAGGAAAAAATTTAACAATAGGTAAAATCTCCATGCAAACTAGTTGGTATTCAATTGACATTTACCTTACTAATAGATTAAATCCTAATTGTGTTAGGACAAGTTATTATTACTTAATTTATCTTTGAGTTTCTTTATTTGTGTTTGTGAGCAATGTTTTTAAGTAATTATTTTCTCCTCTTTTTTTCCCTCTTTAATCAACAATTGGACTTACTTTGGATTGACCTAAAAAAGAGTAATTATTGGAATAGTTCAAGTTCCTTATAGATTCGACTCCTACTTGCCACTATTGCTTAGTGATAGATTATGTTTAATTTGTTGGTGTATGAGAATTGCATTCTGCCCTCATTTGTATGTAAAAATCCTCACAACAAATTTTGATGCCATTACTGGGGAATTTATATGTTTAATCCTTACTTAAGTCTTTTGGTTGTTGAATTTTAATTTTAATTTTTGTTTTTATTGGTTATTTCATCTTAGTGTATAAATTTAAGAAGTGGTCAAAACTGTTAGGAATATGATCGATATATTTATGCATTAACGAGATTAAACCTTATAAATTAATAAAAAAACAAATCACACATATATAGATATCGTCTTTAAAAATACGATTCGAGAAGCTTATGGCCTTTAGAAATACTCCAGACCTCCAAGCCTTCTTCAGTGTAATCTTTCGGGACCAGAAAATTACCAATATTATTTTTCCCTCTATTTGTTAAGGGTGGACTCCCACAAAACAGAGAAAACTTTGTTGTTTATACAACCCTGATATAGAGTCTTATATCAATATATATAGTTGGCTATTTCCAACTATCTCTATATATTTAATTCTATACAAAAAACGAATCCTGATAGAACAAGATAGGCATAGTTGGGTACAACCATCTTCGTTTATCCTATTTCATCTCAAATATAATTTTTGGTTTCTTGCAATTTTTATTAATAAATTATAAATATTTATAATTTATTATTGTCTAATAATTAGGAGCCACTGAAGGGACCTGATCAGATACAATTAGACTAAGCTATGATAAATTATTTTGTCGATCTAAAGTAATTTATTAATTACATTCCATTCCATTATACTAAAAGAACATAATTGTACTCTTAGAATAATTAAAATTATTGAAGTTAACAATTTCATCCTATGATTGATCGATCTAATAAATTACTTCTATCGATCAATATAATACTTTAAATGAGACAATATGACCAAAGTACCCCTCATTCAAATTCTCAATTTTCATATTTAATTTGATAGTAGTATGTGACCGCATCACACTTACAAATTGAATTCAATAGACACTATTTGCTTATTAAATTAATTTCACTCATTGGTAACTCGAGGAATTTCAAGTTAATAAATATAGATAGGGGCGGACCTACCATGTTGCTTGGGGGGGCCACAAGAATTTTATAAAATATTATACATATATATAGCCCAACCACATGCCCCCCCCCCCAAGAATATATATATATATAGCTCAACCTATATGCCCCAATTTAATATATATCTATATACACACTACCACACCACCTGGTCCTTTCCTTCCTTTCACAAATCCCCACTTTTCCTTTTCACTCCAATTTCCAAACCCCACCCACATTCCAAACAAAATTCCAACAGTGTACACCCAGGGTCTCGGTCCCCACTATTACACCCAGGTCTTACCGCTACGCCGTCTTTGTCCCACTGTTGTAACACTAACATCCCACCTAGAGCTAGAAGACAAGAGCTTCTACAGAAACCCAGGTCTCACTGTCTCGGTCCCCATTGCTGCACTGCAATCTACATATAAAGCTCCTCATCATCTTAAAATTCTATTTTGTCTTCCGTTAAAGGTAAGTTATGGCTTGAGAAATAGGAATGTGCATCTCAAAATATTATTTTGCTTTCTAGTTCTATATTAATTTGGACATTCATTTCTCTGCCTTTTTTTTTTTTTTTTGTGGTCTTAACATTAATGAATTTACTAGGATTCAGATTTCAAAATTTTGCAATACTTGGGTGGGGTGATATAAAATATGTTTATCATGAATGATGATTTTTTGAGAAAAATGGAGGATTTAGAATTTTTGTTATCTTAATAACTGTCTATGTTATGTGGGAAGCAAAAGACAAATGAAAAAAGGAATATGCCATTTCTAGAGCACTAGACATTCTATGGGTTTGGGCTCTCATATTTTTTTATTCATTGAATTAGTGACTATGATCCTTGAAGTTCCAACTTACCGACTTTTCTAGTGTTATTAATCAATGGGTAATCTCAAACGTTTAAGAATACAAAAGGTCCAGAAGAGAATTTATTCAATTTAAAATTTTAATTTATATTTTTAAAAATATTTAATTTATATTTAGATAATTTTGTAACTTTTATACGAATATATGTGTAGAGGATAAAATTGATATTGACGTGAGACTTGAATTGTGCTGTGACGAGATTTGCTTTGATATATTTAAATAAATATATATATTCCAGTGAGCTTGGGTGGTGGCTCCCATTAGACCTGGGTAGTGGTCTATATATGTGTACATGCTTTTTTTTTTTTGGTATTATTATCAAATTTTCGCATCTATGAATGTGTGTTTGTTTGTTTATTTTTTTTACATTAATATTTAGATTTATATAGACATTTTAACTAATTATATCTAAATTATGCATTAAAATATTGTAAATTTTTTCCCATTTTAAATCGTAGATGAAAAGATCATGTACGATTGATGTATTCCTCAAAAGGAAAAATGTTGAAACTTCAAAATCTAATGAAAAGTCACATCCCATTGATCTTGATCCTTTAAATTCTGAAAGTCCTCTTGCAAAAACTCCACAAGTAGTTCAAGTAGGATTTGATATCAATTCTTTGGAACGTGATCCAGGGTTGCGATTGCAAATATGTGAATATCCTGTTGATAGTCGTAATGAAGTTCGTAGAGCTTATATTAAGGCAGGCCCATATCAGCGTTTGCAATCTAATTATCCAAAATTAGGAGGAAAACATTCTCGTAGCTTTCAAGCCTCATGGTTTAAGTCATTTCCTTCATGGTTAGAATATTCTCCTAGTAAAGATGCTATATTTTGTCTTCCTTATTATCTATTCTATAAAAAAGATGGATGTTTTGGATCAGATTCATTCATTGTTAATGGTTTTCGTTCATGGAAGAAGATGAATAATGGTGAAAATTGTGCACTTTTGGCACACGTAGGAAAAAGTCCAAATTCTCCTCATAGAAAGGCTGAGAAAGCATGTGATGATCTTATGAATCAAGATGGGCATATTAAAATTTTTTTAATGAAATTTACTTCCAAGTAAAAGGAAGAAAATCGACTTCGTTTAAAAGCTTCCATTGATATTATTAAATAGCTTACATTTCAAGGATGTGCTTTTAGAGGTCATGATGAGATGAAATCATCAAAAAACAGAGAGAACTTTCTTGAATTGTTGAGTTTCATATCATCTTATAATAACAAAGTAGCAGAAATTTTGAGTAATGCTCCTCAAAATGCCTTGTATACATCACATAGAGTGCAGAAGGAAATTTTACAAGTTATGGGACTAAAAGTGAAGAATGCTATTCATGAAGAAATTGGTGATGCAAAATTTTGTATAGTTGTTGATGAAGCTCGAGATGAATCTAAAAAGGAGCAAATAGCTATTATTTTAAGATTTGTTGACAAAAATGACTGTGTACAAGAACGTTTTTTTAGGCTTGTTCATGTAAAGGACACTGCTGCGTTGACATTAAAAGATGCAATTATTTCTGTCCTTTCTCGTCACAGTCTTGATGTTCAAAATATTCAAGGACAAGGTTATGATGGGGCAAGTAATATGCGAGGGGAATGGAATGGGTTACAAGCTTTGATTTTAGATGAATGCCCTTATGCTTACTATGTTCATTGTTTGGCACATCGTCTATAGTTAGCTTTAGTTGTCGCATCAAAAGAAGTTATTCCTATTCATCACTTTTTTGGCAAATTGAGCAGTATAATTAACATTGTTGGTGTTTCATGTAAGCATAATGATCAACTAAAAGCTGCTTATGCTTCAAATAGTGCCTATTTACTTGCTAATTATAAGCTTGAGAGTGGCAAAGGACTTAATCAAGTTGGCAGTTTACAGAGGGCAGGAGATACACGTTGGAGTTCTCATTTGAAATCTATTGTTAGTTTGATGAATATATTCAGTGCAACTTGTGATGTTTTACTTAATATCATTGAGGATGGAGTTACACCAACTCAGCATGGAGATGCAGATGCAGCTTACGAGGCATTAACTTCATTTGAATTTGTTTTCATAATGCATCTCAAGTGAACAATCTCAGAGATTTCTAATTTGCTTTGCCAAGCTTTGCAATCTCAATCTCAAGACATTTTAAATGCAATGCATCTTGTTTTGTCCATTAAGTTTCTCATTCAAAAATTAAGAGATGAAGGATGGGATAAATTAATCTTGAAGACAAAATCCTTTTGTGAGATAGTTAATATTCCTATTCCAAATTTAGATGCACCTTATATTGCACGAAGAGGAAGAGCCCATCATCAACAAGAAACAATTACAGTTGAGCATCACTACAGAATTGATATTTTTAATGCTATTATCAACACTCAATTGCAAGAGTTGAATAGCAAATTCAATGATCATACCGTAGAATTGCTAATTTGTTGTTCAGCTTTAGATCCAAAGGAGATGCGTAAATCATTTAGAATTGGTGATATTTGCAAGTTAGTTGAAAAGTTCTATCCTAGAGACTTCAATGAATGTGAGATGATACAATTAAGATTGCAATTTGAGCATTTTCATAATGTGATATAAATTCCTGATTTCGAAAAGTTGTCTACTATATCTGAATTATGTCAATGGATGATCAAGTCAAGGAAGTTTGAAATTTATTCACTTGTGTATCGTGTGATAACCCTTATTCTTACTCTTCCAGTCTCTATAGCTACCACAGAGCAATCTTTTTTCAGCTATGAATATAGTAAAGACTAAGTTTCGAAGCAAGATGGAAGATTATTTTCTATCAGATTGTTTGATAGTATATATTGAAAAGGAAATTGTAGAAAAATTTAGTATAGATTCACTTATAGATGATTTTCGTGATTTGAAAGAGAGACGATCTGTATTTTGATGTATTATATTTTCTATAGTATACTTTGGAACTATTTTGGTATGTTTAATATTACTATTTTCATAAATTATTGAACATATGAAATTTAGTTTAATTTGTTATTGGCCCCCCCAATAATGCAATCCTACGTCCACCCCTGAATATAGATCATTATTTGTTCAGGATTAAGGTATTATGTACGACAATCATATAATGTTTAATTTGTATGGTCCATCCTGCAAATTTAACATTGATAGTCCTATTCAATATATCAAAATATATCCTTAATTTTATTACCAAAGTCAAAAATAGACTTCAATAAAATCAAGATCATCTCACTAAAATAAATTGTCCAAATTTATTTTAGATTGCAGATAATTTATTTTGAATTAAATTATAAATCAAGTTTTTCTGTATTTAACAAATAAATACTTGATTTATAATATCTAAATAATTGATAGACAAACAAGCTTATACATATATATAGAAATATATAAAACATACTTTATTTAATTTCAAACTTAAATGGTGTACTTACTCAAAGGGCAAATCCAACAAAATTCTCCCACTTGCCCTAGAGTAAATGGGACAAGTGAAAAATACTCATACTTTCGATATGATTTTCAAAAACTGCTACAGGTAAACTTTTAGTAAAATGATCAGCAAGATATTCAGTAGAAGAAATCTTGCATACTTCTACATCTTCACGTTGAACAATCTCCCTAAATAGGTGATATTTTCATTCAATGTGTTTTCCACACTAATGGTTGTGTGGTTCTTTCGCATTTGCCACCGCACCACTGTTGTCACTGTACAAACAAATAGTTTGAGATGTAGAAGAAACCACCTCAAATCCTATAAAGAACTCCTTCAACCATAGTGCTTCTTTAGTTGTCTCACAAACTTCTACATACTCAACTTCCATAGTAGAGTTAGTAATACAAAATTATCAGATACTTCTTCATATAACTGCATCATCACCTAGGGTGAAAATAGAAGCAGAAGTGGACTTACAAAAATCCCTATCAGCTTGAAAATCAAAATCAGTGTAACTTATAGGTACCAATTCTGGAATCGAGTAAACTACTATATATTCCCGAGTTCTGCGAAGATACTTGAGTATATGCTTCACTGCTACCTAGTGTTCTGGTCATGTGTTTGACTGATATCTACTGACCATTGCAACAGTATAACAAATTTTTGGATAAGTGCAAAGCATAACATATATGAGACTTCTTACAACTGATGCATAAGGAACTCGTTTTATGTACTCAATTTCATCAAGAGTTTTAGGACTATTCTTTTGTGACAACTGAATTCCATATCTGAAAGGTAATAGACCCTTCTTAGAATCCTGCATTAAAAATCTCGCTAGTATTTTGTTAATATATGAATCTTGGAATAAAGTAATTTGTTTATTTTTTCTATCTCGAATGATCTAAATACCTAGTATGTATTTTGCTTCTTCTGAGTCCTTCATATCAAATTATTTGCACTAACTTTTTTTTCACTTATATTAATATTGCTACATCATTTCCAATGAAAAGAATATCATTAATATATAATATGAGAAAATTACCTTACCATCTATAATTTTTTTATTGACACAAGATTCATTAGAATGCTAACTAAAATCATAAAATTTAATGGGTTGATCAAACCTAATATTCCAAGATTTGGATACTTGCTTAAACCCATAAGTGGACCTATTTAATTTGCAAACTTTGTATTCTTGATTGTCTTTGATAAAATCGTTTGGTTGTACCATACAAATACACTCGTCAAGATTTTCATTAAAACATGTTGTCTTGATGTCCATTTTCCATACTTCATAGTTGAAGTGAGTTGCAATGGATAAGAAGATTCTTATAGACTTTAGCATTACCACAGGTGAGAAGGTTTTCTTATAATCAATACCTTCTTGTTGAGTATAACACTTAGCAACCAATCTAACTTTAAAAGTTTTCACTTTCTCATCTATTTCTCTCTTTTTTTTATAGACTCATTTGCACCCAATAGGTTTTATCTCATTAGAAAAGTCTACAAATTCCCAACAGTAACTCTATATAGAGTTACTGTACATGGATTCCATTTTTGAATCCAGTGTACTCCTCCTATGGTCTACGTCTACATCATCTACACCTTCTTTATAAGTAGTAGAATCCTTTTCTTTAGCATAAGCATGTGGGCCGGCCCGCACAGTTTTGGGCCGGCCCTGGGTCGTGCGGGCCGGGTACAGTGCAAGAAACTCTAGGCCTGACCCCTAGGCCCGTAGTCTGAGCCCCAGCATATCCTCTCTCCTTTTTTTTTTCACTTAACTTGATAAAAGTAATGATATTGATTTGGATCCATTATATCTAAACAAAAACAATAAATTCAAATTCAAATAAAAGTTTAAAAAATAAAATAAAGTATTAACAAATAATGAAATAAGAGAATTAAAAAATATAAATAACTTGTAAATTAACTTAAAAATTAAACAAATAGCTAAAACAAATAAGCAATTAATAAAACTAAAAAAATAAGAATGTAAGATTAAAAAATATTAACTAATTGATGGTCAAGAACAATAACAATTTGTGGAGCTTTACTTCTTGTCTTCTTCAAGACTTGAACTACCCACTATTCTGTTACTCAATAATCTTTCAAAATATGATGACTTTGTTAGAAGAATTTAAAAAATAAATAAAAAATAAATTATATTCAAATGAAAAGATTTGAGAATTATAAGAGAAAGAGGAATAAAAATAAGAGAGTTGGAGAGAATTAGAGAGAGTTAAAGAGTGCTTAGTGAGTTTTGGGTGAATTGGGGGTTATTTATAGAGTTTTAGGGGGTTAGGGGGAGAATATAGCTGTTGGGGGTCCAAAAGTTAAAAAAAAGTTTCTTGACTATTGAGGGGCAAAAAAAAAAATAAAATAAAAATTGAGTGCTCTTCAAGGCGTTTTAATCCTTGGTCCGGACCGGCCCACTACAATGTGGCCAGTTCGACTCACGGCCTGGCCCAACCTGGCCCGACATGCCGGCCCACTTGCTAATGCTAGTCTTCTTTCTCAATAGAGTTTGCTTGAAAAGCCTCTCAATAAAGTAAGTATCTAGAGGGATGTCGAATAGCTTTTCTACTACGTCTAAGCTGTGGAGGTTTTAGACGATTGGATTTTCTTTCTCCTTATTGACTGGAACTTATTTTGGTGATTCCTCAATGACTGGAGTTTGAATAGGTTGGTGGAAGATTCTTCCACTCTATGTGTTGAAGAGTCAATGGGTATAGAAGCCATAACTTCTATATCTCTCCCATTGGAATATGGAATGTTAAGTGGTACATATACGAATCCACTATGAGAATCTTGAGTCTAGGTTTCTGTAACCATTTATTTGGGATTATCTCATTTAGTTTCTTCCAGAATAACCCTAATATTAGATCCTCATTCTTCTATGTACCTGTCCTCTAAGAAAATTGTATTTGTACTTACAAGAATTTTCATATTTTGAGGACCATAGAAGTATTATCCCCTAGTTCCTTTTAGATACCCAACAAATAGACAAAAAATTGATCTTGTTCCATTTTATCCATCTTTTACTTTAGCACATAGGTAGGACAACTCTAAATTTGAATATGTGTCAAATTAGGCTTTTGCCCATTCCACAATTCTAATGGAGTCTTAGGGATTGATTTAAATAGAATCATATTCAATATATATGTATAACATATCCCCAAAAAGATGTACGTAGTGTAGAAAAGCCAAACATTAATCTAACCATGTCTAATAAGGTCCTGCTTCTTCTTTCTTCAACTCCATTTTATTGAGGAGTGTCTGGCACACTTAGTTGTGATAAAATTTCATTTGTTGACAAGTATGATCTAAAGTCATTGGATAGATATTCTCCACATTGATATGATCAAAGTGTCTTATTGTTCTTATCCAACTGCTTCTCAACTTCAGTCTTAAATTCTTTGAATTTTTCTAAAGCATCAGACTTATGAGTCATTATGTAAATCTATTCATATCTTGAGTAATCATCCGTAAAAATAATGAAATACTTATACCCACTTCTACCTTGGACACTTATTGGTCCATATACATCAGAATGCAATAATTCTAAGACTTCTTTGGCTCTATTTCCTTTCGAAGAAAAATGATCTTTTGGTCATTTTTCTTTCCAAACAAGATTCACAAACTTGAAAAAGTTCTACCTTTAAGTTACTTAAAGGACTTTCTTTTACAAAATTTTGAATCTTATTTAGATTAATATGACTAAGTTTAAGATGCTATAAGAGAGTCTCATTAGTATAAGATAACTTAATGTGTTTGTTAGATTTAGCATGATATAACAAACTGTTGATAGGTTTTAAAACATACAGACCATTATTTAAATTTTCACGATAAATCAATGAGTTATTCAAAAATATCTCTACTGAAAATTTATAAAATTTAACAGAATATTTTTGTTTGAATAACAAAGACATCAAAATTAAATTTTGATAAATGTTGGGAACATAATAACAATTTTTCAAAATCAAATGTTTATTATTAAAATAAAGATAAACATTTCTAACAGCTCTTGCAGATATCACTAATCATGTGCCAATCCTTAGAGTATACTCTCCTTTATTAAGATGTTTGGTTACTTGGAACCCCTATAATGAATTGTAAATATGATTAGTAGCTCCAGAATCTATTTTCTAAGTATTTGTAGAATCAACCACTAAACAAGTTTCAATGTGGGATAACTTACTAGTACCTTGCTTGCATTTGACTAAGTAATCTAGGCACTGAAACTTCTAATGTCCTTTTTGCTTACAATGAAAACATTTGCTTTTGGCCTTTTTATCCACTTTTGCCTTCTTAGCTTGCTGCTTAGGTCATCTTTTTGTTATTTTGCCTCCTCTTATTTCCTCCTTTGCTTTCGGACTTGGAAGAGGAAGATCTAGCATAAGCCATAACAAGAGTGTTGCCACTTTCTACTTTTAGAGTAGCCTTAGCACTTTCAAACTCCCGTATTAACTCTGTAAGAGACATCTCCATCTTATTCATATTATAATTAATTTTAAACTGTGAGAACATCTCTGGAAGAGTTTCTATAGCTATATCAACCTGAGTCTCAAGTTTAATTTCAGCTTCTAAGACCTCTGCCACGATAAATTGAGCGATCAATTATAACATATTATCTCTCACGGGCATTCCAAGTTTCATGTACCTATTCATTATGCACCTCATTGCTACTCGACGTCCTTTGTGCTCAAACATTTGCTAAAGGCTTTTCATGATATCTGAAGCGGTCGTCATGTTCTCATACTTTTACTACAATACATTTGAGATAGATCTCAAAATGTAACAGCAAGCCATCTCATCAGAACTCAATCACTTCTCATAAGCCACCCTTTGTTTGGACGTGGACGAATCAGTAGTCTTAGGAGGACATAGTTCAGTTAGCATGTATTTGAGCTTCTCGACAGTGAGTATGATTATGAGATTATGTTTCAATTTTCTCCAATCAACTGGTTCTTTGTTAAGATTAGAGATAAAGTTTTGGTAGTCATTTTCTGAAATAAAATAAAATAAAATACATGAGCCAACATCATACCATGATGCATGATCAAAATATTATGACATGATGCATGATCGATATAATAATATTTTTAGTAGTAATAAAAATTATTATCAAATTCCAATAATATAAAACTCTAAAGTAATATGCACTTCAATAAGAGATAATAATGTGACTTATAATTAAGCCAAGATCCATAACCTAAAACCTCAAAGTAACATGTATCGCTATAGGAGATAATAATGTAACTTACAGTTAGGTCTAGACCCTTCTACTAAAATTAATATCTCTTGCATCTAAATGTAATATTAGTTTTAGTGTTGTTAATATTTTGGCCATCATAGACATCGTTTAGATATTCTTTAGAAAGTTCTTATAATATCTTTGATTTAAGTGTATAACCCCTATATTAATATTTTTTAAAGTTTCCATTCCAAACACATCACTTATAGGGTAATTATGAATGAATTAAACTTATAAAAATAATAATAAAATATTTTGGACCCAATCTAATAACTAATACAACGTAACCTTCTTATAGGAGACTGCTTAAAATGGCACGAATTAAACGTTAATTTTACTAATGGGCTAATAAGGGAGGCCAAAGTTTTTTTTAAAAAAAAAATTAACCATTACACGCTTAATTTTTTAAAAATAAAATTTATGCATAAAAAATAGTAACTAGAGCGGTATTAATGTAAACTACGTGGCATGTTAACATGAATGATATATAATTCAACCAAAATAAATACTAAAAATTATAAAATAAAAAATAAAAAATAATTTTATGGCCAACCTAGATATAAAAATAAAATTACAAAACTAAAATTGAAAAATCTAATTGGTTAACATAATATCTAATTCTTCAATCTTTTGCAATATTAACTTGATTGAGCTAACTCATGTCACAAGAGCTTCTGTGGTGTAGTGGTACAGCTCGTGGGCCTACACAGTTACGTTCCATTCTACTAAAAAACATAACTGCACTCTTAGACTAATTGAAATTATTGGAGTCAATAATTTCATCCTATGTTTGATCGATCTAACAAATTTTCAGAGCTCGTGCAATAATTCTTCAAGAATTTGTAAAAACAAAGGAGAATAAGGAGACAACAATAAGGATGCCAAGGAAAAAAAAAGCAAAATGAGTGAGGATTCAAAAAGTAGATGCTCAAACTCATGGGCAATACTTCTACAAAATATGAAATTTCTGAAAAGATTGAAAAAAACAATTAAATTGGTAAAATCCTTCCAATTTTTGTACTTAATATAGATAATAATCATTTTCTTATTGAGCTTGTAGCTTGCACTTTAAATGATCAATCATTATGTAGTGTTTTTATTGAAGTTACTACTACTTTTAAATTGCATTTTGATTTTGTTCAATTGTTTCCATATTTTCATGAGTTACCTAGTGAAGGTTCATATAAGCAAGAATTTCAAGGACTTTGTTCAAATATGAAACCAAAAGTCACTTAGGAAGAAGTAATTAAGTTGTGTGCATTCTTATTTAGCTTAGAACAACTAGCTAAGGATTTGTTATATGACTTGAGTATTAGTTTTACAAATGATTAGAACACGATGCAACAACTTTAATTTTGTTGAAAAATACTTTCATGAATCTTAGGTTGCATCAATTAGGAAGGAAATATGTAAAATATTCAAAAAGTTATACATTAGATGTTCCCATCATCAAATAAGTGAATATAATTGTTAATTCAACATTTTTATAAAGGCTTATTAGCTCATGATAGGTCTATGATAGACACAACTACTGGTGGTGGCCTCATAGATAATCTCACAAGTTGTTAGGGTTTTAATTTCTAACATAACTGCTAATACACAATCTTTTGACACAAAAAATAATTCTCTTAGAAAAGTGGGTGAGTTAAGTATATATTCTTTGGAATAAAAGTTGGATAATTTAACTAACTTGGTTGGGAAAAAATCTAGGGAACAATTCCCAACTTAAGTCATATAATATTTATAATTATTTTGATCATTCTAATAATTCATGTCCTAATTTGAGTAATATTGAATATGTTAATATTTTAGGTAGTTTTCCTAGTTAGCCTCAATCCACAATAATTATCTCATCGTAGTTCTGAAATCCTCACAAATTTAACTGATGCGTATGAATTTGGGTATAAAAATCATATAAAAATAAGCACATTCTCAATCAAGTTTAAATTAAAATGTTAACCCCAAATTACACATATGAGCAAGCGTACTCATCATTAATATAGCATAGGGTTCAAACGAGTGTCGATCTTCAAGGAACAAGTACACATTAATCACTTTTCTTTCATTATTTAACCGACTCAATAAAGTTAAAGCTAAAATAAAAGAAAACAAAAGAATATATACATGTCAAGGATGGAGAATTAGTAACTTAAACCATTATTTTGACAAACATGATCTCAAAGAATCCAACCATTATCATAACTAATTATTCTCTTAGCATCATGAATGATTAAAGTAGATTCACTTCGATGGTCAATCCATGAAATCACTACCTTCTAGATAAATTAGAATCACTTGGTCTCATCTTAACTGATTCATCCAAAAGATGCATTAAACACAGTCCTCAATTAAATTCCCTTGATCTCAAAAAATTTAAAATATGAAATTAATCAATAAACCCTTGGTCTCGGAAGACATCAATTAACCTTCAATTACCAGTTCTACGCAATCAACCCCTTTGGTCCAATAAGTTAATAGCCAACAGAATATGAAATTAATAAATTGAAACTGCCATCAATCCCCTTGGTCCAGTAAGTTAATGGAGAGAACCAACCAACTAATCTCGTAATAAGCACAAGTAATTGAATACCAAGAATAACAATCAATTAATTAAAAGATCAAACAACTCTAAAAATCATGACTATCTAAAACAATGTCAAATTACAATAAAATAATTAATACATCATTGTCAAGAAAAAGAAAACAAAGTAAAAGAAATCACTCATAGATAAGCCTCCTTCTTCTTCCTTTGAAAACCTTCTTGCACAACCCTCCTTGAATTGAAGAATTCCTCATTTGATTTAAGTGATTTTCTATGATGATCAATGAATTCTCCCTTTTTCCCTTGTGTTTTTCATCTATTTATAGGCTTAGGAAGTGCCTAAACTCGTATGTACAATATTATTGGCCGGGTAGAAGTTGGAAGATACTAAAACTCCCCAAATTATTAAATATCGTATAGAAAAATCAAAACACTGCCTCAACTTCAGGGCACAGCTGGCACCGCCTAGGCTCTCTGAGTCGGCGGCGGTTATGTTCTGGTTCTCTACTTGTTCGCCGATTTTTTTTCGAATTTCACATAATGAAAAATAGAATGCAGCCGGCGCCGCCTTGACTCTAGGAGCCGGCGCCAGTCTCTATTTTGCTCTATTTCAACAATTTTTTCATCGCTTCGAAATTTGTTTCAATAGTGCATGGCCGGCGCCAATTCCAGTGCCCTAGCCGGTACCGCCTCTAATTTGTTTCACGACGTTTTTGCTTCGTTTTACCCAAAAAATTTGAAATAATGAACAAAATATCTTTCCAAGGATAAAATCCCAAATATGAAGAAATATAACTGGTTATTGAACAAAATGTATCGCAAATAGAGCCTCAAATAACTAGGAAAAATATGACTAATTTAGCCCCTATTATTAACCTGCCCAAAATTATATGATTTTATATGGTATAAGATATGTTTCTTCAAAAGTAATACTTAGATCTAATTGTCATCATGCTTTCTAAAAAGAAAGATTTAAATATGAGCTATCTCCATATTTGCATAAAAGGTTAGACAAAAACTTAAGCAATACTGGTGTAATGCAGTCTCATATGAAACCCTATCATACAACTAATTGATAAATTATGTAAACCAAATAGGAGCAGACAACTGATCTAAAACTAAAAGCTCAGATGGAACAATATCATCATAAATCCAAAAAGGAATTAGGAAACTTCTATGAAATCTTTGGATATGCACTAATAAACCCTCCTTCTAAAGAACTCAAAAAGAAATTCAAATAATAAAGAAAAACGTTTGGCAAGAAAGATAGAAAAGTTAAAACATTGAAAAAGAAGAATGAACAAAAGAAGAAAAGGAAAATGATAAAAGATTAAAGTGTTATTTTGTGGAAAAAGAGGCCATAAAGCTGAAGAATGTAAGCAAAAATAGAAAAACAAAAAGAGAGTAAATAAACTCTTTTTAGATAAAGATATTTCAGACCAAATTAACTCAATTCTAGATGAATATGATATTAGCACAAGTGGATCTGAAAGTAATCTAGAGGAAATTTATGAAATACAAGAAAAATCTTCTAATAATGAATCTCTAGTATCACTTCTTACGATTGCATGGGAATTTGTATCTATGCATTAGAAGAAATCAATATGATTAGTAACACTAATAACATGAATGTAAACACAAAAGTAAATAAAGAATTATTTTTTAAATTTCTAGATTATATTCAAGATGAAAATGTTAAAAGAGAATGCTTATTGAAAGTAAAAGATATGGTTTAAATCCCAAATAACGTGTGGAACCCTATAATCTTAAAGATGTATTTGATAGATTTAAAAGGAAAGAGAAGGAAGAAACCTCTATTTCTTTACAAGACTTGTACACAGAGACAAAAAATTTGAACCAAGAAACTAAGCATTTAAAGGAATGAAATGATCAAAGAATCACTGATATTAATAATATTAATATTGACCTTCTACATTTAAAAATGGAAAAACATCTAGTAGAAGATGTAACATTGTCCCTAGCAGAAGAAGACAATCATAGAGAAGAATACATTTTTGCTATTTCTAAAACAGCTTTTCAAAAATGGTATATTCATATTATTCTTCAAATAGAAGACATTACAATTAAAATGACAACTTTATTAGAATCTTGAGCTGTTCAAAATTATACACAAAAATGTCTAATCCTAACTAAATATTATGAAAAAACTGCTACCAAATTATATTTTACCTCTGGAAGTCAACTCCAAATAAAATACAAACTTTCGAATGCTCATATTTGTAATAATCAATTTTTCTTTGTAAATTCTTTTATCCTCATTAAAAATATTTCGAAATCTCTAATTATTCCTTTATTGAGCAATCCTGCTATTTCTTGTTTATAATACTCAAGAAGTTCTTGATTCTTCTGAATTGGTCTAGCTTTAGTAACTATAATATTTTCATTGAAGTTTTCTACGTAAGAAAGGCTAACTTCATGCTTTTTCTTATTCCAAAAAGCTGTGGGAAAATCTCAGAACAGATTTGATTTTCAATATCTTTTCTCACAGTGTCTATCTTATCTTGAACTTCACGAGAATGTAACTGTTCTTGGATTCTTTTATATTTAACATCTTCTTTTAAAAAGTTGATTTGATTCTATCGAAGAATTGTTTTCCTCTTTAATGTATTGATATCTTTACTTTGAGGACTTAAAAGAAAAGGAAAAGTGACTCTAATGGATCCTATGTTAGTATGGACTCCGTGTCGATCTACTTCAAAGGGATATATCTGAGTTAAAAAAGGAGTTTCTAAAATTACTTCTTCATTTAGGTCTTTGATTAAAATAAAATAATTAATGAAGCAAAACTGATTATTGCAACTATGAGCATTAGAAAGTTTATAATTGATTTGCATTTGACTTCCAGAAACAGAATATAATTTAATAGCTATTTTTTCATAATATTTGGTAGGAACTAACCCTTCTTGTACAATTTTAATCGACTCCTGAATCTAATAGGGCGGTTGTTTTTATAACAAAATTATCTATTTTGAGAATAATAAGAATGTACCATTTTTGAAAAGTGGTTCTAGAAATGGCAAAAATATAATCTTCTCTTTGATTATCTTCTACTGGAAAAGTATTGTCCAAAATATCGTAAAGAATAGATTTTTCCATTTTTAAATGTAACAGATCTATATTAATATTATTAATATTTGTTATTCTTTGCTCATTTTGATCCTTGAAATGTTTAATCTCTTGTTTTAACAAATTAATTTCTGTATATAAATCTTGTAAAGAAATTGCTACATCTTCTTTATCTTTCTTTTTAAATCTATCAATAACATCCTTTAAATTATAAGGTCCTACTTGTAATATAGGATGTAAAACTATTTCCTTTATTTTAATTAAATATTCTCTTTTAGTATTTTCATTCTAAATTTAATCTAGTAGTTCAAAAAAGAGTTCTTTATTAGCTTTAGTAATAACATTGATTTTATTTGAACTAATCATGTTATTTTCTCCTATTGTACAAGTACAAATACCCGTACATCCACAAGAAGAGGTGTCACTAGAGGATTTATTCTCATAGGAATTTTCTTTAATTTCAAAAATTTCATCTAGACTACTATCAGAATTATTGGAAGTAGTGTCAGATTCATCAAGAATAACATGGATTTGATCTAACATTTCTTTATTTAAAGAGAATTCACTTACTTTCTTTTTCTTTTTCTGCTTTTGTTTACATTCATCAGCTTTATATCCTATTTTTCCACAAAAATAACATTTGATTCATTATTTGTCCTTTTCTTGTTTTGTTCTTTTCTATCTTTTAAAGCCTTTATAAAACTTTTCTTTTGGGGTTTTAGTAGAACTCTTTCTTCTAGATTTAAATTTTTTCTTTAGTTCTTTTGATGGAGGTCTAATGGGAGCATAACCAAAGATTTCGCAGAAATTTTCTAATTCTTTTTTAGAATTTTTTTGGTAATTTTCTATTTGGGCTTTGAGTTTTAAATCAGTACAAAGTTTTGCTCCTACTTGATTCACATAATTAATCAATTGACCATAACAGAGGGTTTCATAAGGTACTATAATAGAATAGGGTTTTTCAACCTAAGCTTTTGTGGCATCTTTGGAATAGTAGAGTATACAGGGTGTTCAACAAAAAAGAGCCAAGTGGTTAGGGAATTAGTTAATATTGTGATTGAAAATATTCTACCAAATAGTAAAAAAGAGTTGGTGCCATTGAATGATGATAAAGAGTTGATTTAAACTAATAACAAAAAAGTGACACCAGAATGATGCCATTTCATAGCAGTGATAGCCATAGCCATTTCTTGAATGAGGTTAAGAATTTGATGTTTAGAGATGCCATCAATATTCTATTTGGTAATATCGTGACCAATGAAGGTTGCATGAGTATCTAAATGTCTTTTTTCAAATTGAACATTAGGAAAAGAGGGTCTCGGATAATAATTTCTTGTATAGGGATTTCAATGTTTAGCTTTTGAAGTTAATTTGTTTAAATATTATGGATCGTGATCATTAATTTTTCAGATATGAGCTTTTGATGATGTTTCAGGAAAATCTTTGGCATTTTATTGTTTTAACTTTTCATTTACATTTTTTAAAATATCAAAATTTGAATCTTCGATTTTAAAGATTTTAGATAATTTCAAAGCTATTTCAAGTATGTTTTATCTAATTCAAATTCATCATCAGAAGAAATCATCATTAAAGTTTCTAATAACATTTCTGACATTTACATTTCAGATTTAGTTAGATTAGAAGATTTTATACTTACATTATCTTCATAATTTACTTTGGGAATTTTGCTTGAGAAATCTACACTATTTAATTTTCAAGAATCTAACTTTGAAATAGGGGTCTTTGAGAAGAATAAGCTATTGAAAAGGATTTACGCCTAAATTCAAGTTCAAAATTACCTAAGGAGGAATCTATAATTCGATCAATTTTGTTAGATTCAAAATGTCTTTTAGGGTTTATTAGTTGGGAAATATGCCCTCTTAGACTAGATTTCTGATGTAAATATCAAATGTTTTAATAAAAGAATTTATTTTTAGAAATTATTTGTGAATTTACATTTTTATTTGTGCACAATTACGTTTGGAAAAGACCCATTGTGTTTAAGTAAGTGGTCCATGTGAATGGTGGTATTTCACAGTAAGGTATGGATCACGGATTACTTAACAAATAAACGTTTGTTCTTAACCGATTGATGAGAATGGGAATCTCATCATGTCTAGGTTATTATGTTGTAAATTCCAAATGGAGAATAGCTTACCTTTAGCTAGTGAGTAGTCCACTCACTTCATGACATAAGCGTATTTCGAATACGTAGAACAAGACCTATAGTGGTGGTTTCTAAAAAGTACTATATGGTAGAAACCTATATTACTATTGCTATAGCGTGGACTAGTACTTTACGACTTGAGTATGAGTTAGTGGTTTGACGAAGTTGGAAGCATGTATTTTGATATGCTATAGTTGAGGTTCTATCATAGGGCTAATATACTTACATGTTGGGTATGTGTGACTAGTTAGTTAAGATAGACTTATACAAGATAGTTTCTATACTATATTGACCCTTGTAGTTGTCTGAATGATCTAAATATCGAGGGCCCTGGGAAACATGACTTGGATGTTTGCTTTAGGGTAACTCTCATGGAAAGTGGAAACAATTCAGGAAGTCATGGATTATTGGACTAGAAGTCTAAGGATGGTAGATGTCATTTAGAAATGTGTTAGTACATTTCTTCTTCTGTAATGTATGGCGATGTATAGAGGGGTATTTTAGTCATTTCACTTGTAGGTCGGAGACTTTGCTAACTCAACATTGTCCTTAAGGTCAATATTTCTTTATGGTGATATTAGGAAATATTTAAAATGCAAAATACAACTATTTATATGGTAAAAGTATTTTGATCACTTTAGTAGCTAAGGTGGTATGTCTTTTGGTCTCCAATATAGACCGTGAGTCCTAATTATATACAAGCTAAGGAATTGGTCTTAAATTAAATTAAATAAAATTTATTTTATTTAAATAGTCTGATTTAATTATTGTGTTAGAATAAAATAAAGGTCTATGGAGAGAGAGAGAAAGAGAATTAATTAAATTAGTTTGGTGAGTTAATTAATTATTTAGGGCTTTGGCCCAGTTTGAATAATTAAAGATTGACCTGGGACTAAACTAATATAGGTTTGTTAATTGGACTAGTTTATTTGTGCTGAAAAATTAATTATTTATTGAGCCATTTATTTGGTTTTAATTAAAATAATTAATTTAGTCCAAAAGGTTAAACTAAGAGTCCAATTGGCCAATCCAGTTTAACCTAGGGTTTTATTTAGGTTAAACAAAAGGATAAAATAGGATGCAGTTTTTACTCTTCTTAGGGTTAAGAAAACAACGTTGGTTTTTTTTTTCTTCTGGCGTGAGGAAAAACACAGCCTCTTTCTCTCTCTCTGAAAATATTCCTTAGCCCTGTGAACTATTCACCAAACGGGATTAGGCAGGTCATATACTGGAAAATCGAGAGGTTGGCGTTCATAAACATGCACAAACGGAGTAAGAGGCTTGCAGGAATCACACTAGAGGTTTTCACCAGCGCACCTACCCCAGTTCCACACATTCCGGTCCAGCCAATTTTGAGAACGAGAAAAAGAGATAAAAAAATTTTCTTTCGGAGTCCCGCCAAGCCGTGACCGGCGTCGGCTCCGATATGCAATTTTCAATTTTTTTTTTTTTTTGCTTCTACTGCGTGCTTTACTTCCCCCTTTAAACCTTCATTATTATGTGTTCAAAATTCCATTTTGTATCATGAAGAACATCATCCCATTTAACGAATCAAGAACAAAGGTGTTGGGTCTTTTAAAATTGGTTTCTAACAAACAAGTTTCTCTAGGATTTTCTAAATGAGTTTTGGCTTTAGGATTTATGGTGGTTTTCAAGACTTTGAAATAAATATGATAAATTAATCCAAGAGATTTAGATCCTAATTGAAAATGTAAAATTTTTTGTTTGAATATTTAAGGTTAGAGTTTTGAGAATATCAGGATTTGTGAGATCTACAATGAAATTAAGATAATGATTAAAATAAATGGGACCATTTGCTATATTGGAGTCAAGTACTGCTAAGAGACTGTAATTAAAATTAAGATGCCTACTATCTCTTAACAAAAGATAAATGGGAGAATTAATTCCTAATCTATAAAGAAGTTTTACAGCTACTTGAACTAATCCTATATGCAAATATCTGTATTTATTTCTTTTATGCAATTCTAAGGTTTCAGGATTAAATAGATGAATAGTTCCAATAGGTGGAACCCTATAATCATAAAAATGTATTTGATAGATTTAAAAGGAAAGAAATGGAAGAAACCTCTATTTCTTTACAAGATTTGTACACATAGATAAAAATTTTGAACTAAGAAATTAAGCATTTAAAGGAATGAAACAATCAAAGAATCACTTATATTAATAATATTAATATTGATCTTCTACATTTGAAAATGGAAAAACATCCAGTAGAAGATGCAACCTTAACCCTAACAGAAGAAGAAAATCATAGAGAAGAATACATTTATGCTATTTCTAAAACAACTTTTCAAAAATAGTATATTCCTATTATTCTTAAAATAGAAGACATTGCAATTAAAATTACAGCTTTATTAGATTCTTGAGCTGATCAAAATTGTATACAAAAAGGTCTAATCCCAACTAAATATTATGAAAAACTGCTACCAAATTATATTCTACATCTGGAAGTCAACTCCAAATCAAATATAAACTTTCAAATGCTCATATTTGTAATAATCAATTTTGCTTTGTAAATTCTTTTATCCTTATTAAAAATCTTAACGAATAAGTAATTTTAGGAACTCCTTTTGTAACTCAAATCATGTTCTTTTAAGGTAGATCAACATGGAGTGCATACTTCTATAGGTTCCGTCAGAGTTACTTTTCCTTTTCTAATAAGTCCACAAAGTAAAGATATAAATACTTTAAAAAGGCATATTTTGTTCCGACAAAATCAAATCAACTTTTTAAAAGAAGATATTAAATACAAAAGAATTCAAGAACGGCTTGAATCACATGAAATTTAGGACAAGAAAAAATGTGTACGAAAAGATATTGAAAATCATATCTATTCTGAGGTCTCCACAACTTTTTGAAATAGGAAAAAGCATGTTGCTACCCTATCTTATATAGATAACTTTAACGAAAGCGTGATGGCCACTAAAGCCCATCCTATTCAAATGAATCAAGAGCTTTTAAAATATTATAAACAAGAAATAGAAAATCTACCAAGTAAAGGGATAATTAGAGAATCCAGATTTCATTGTTCTTATTCAACCTTTTATGTTAATAATAATGCTAAAAAAGAACGTGGTATCCCAAGATTAGTTACTAATTACAAACCCTTACATAAAGCTTTACAAGAGATTAGATATTTAATTCCAAATAAATGAGATCTATTAAAACGCATATATAAAGCTGTTATCTATAGTAAATTTGACATGCAATTCGAATTCTGGCAAATTCAAATAAAAGAAGAAGACCATTATAAAACAACCGTTAATGTTCCTATTGGTCAGTATGAATAGAATGTAATGCCCTTTGGACTAAAGAATACCCCTAATAAATTCCAAAAATTTATGAATGATATCTTTACCCTTTATATCTCATTTACTATTGTATATATTAATGATGTCCTCCTATTTAGTGGATCCTTAGATCAACATTTTAAACATCTTTCAAAATAGGCTGATTTTAAGTGCTAAGAAACTCAAAACTTTGTCAAACTCAAATATGATTTTTAGGACATAAGCTAAATCAAGGTACTTATAAATCCATTTGTAGAGCTATTAATTTGTCGATAAATTTCTAGATGAAATCAAGAAAAAAACCATGTTAAGATGTTTAAATTTCATTTCAAATTTTATTCCCAACCTTAGGTAAATTTGTGAACCACTGTATCAAAGACTTCGTAAAAACCTAATTACTTAGGGTACATAATAGACTCAAATTGTTCAAAAAATTAAAAAAAAAACATTAAGAAACTTCCTTGTTTTGGAATCTAAGATCCAAATGCTTTTATGATTGTTAAAACTGATTCCTTTGAACTTGGTTATGAAGGTATCCTCAAACAAAAGATATCATATTCTTTTAGTGAATAACTAGTCAGATACCATTTGGGATTTAGCTATCCAGTCAGAAGAACTACTGCACCATTAAAAAGGAAATTCTTTCTATTGTATTATGTGTTACTAAATCCCAAGATGACTTGGTAAAAAAAATAGAAAGTTTTAACTTTGAATTGATTGCAAAGTAGCAAAAGATGTTTTACAAAAACATTTGAAAAACTTTGTTACAAAATAGATTTTTGCCAAATGACAAGCACTACTTTCAAGCTTTGATTTCGATATTAAATTTATCAAAGGAGAATCTAATTCTCTACCAAATTTCTTGACAAGATAATTCTTACAAGGATAAACAATATAAGATTTCACTAGATTTTTGATATCTTTATTCAGTGAGAATTGCACTATAAATCCTAAGTGTTCAATAATAGCAAGAGCAGCTTATATATTGGGCAATCCAGAATAGTTGGATTAGGCCGTAGTTAGCTAAAGATAGGCACGTTTGGCATAAATCTCGGGGTGATCCTATAGCCCTCGACTAAAACATAGTAATTAGGTTTGTCCTAATAAGAAAAGAAGAAAATAAAGAAAGAGAATATCAAAACAGAAATATTAAAGACTACATCATGCAAGAATAGAAAGAGAAAGTAACAGACTTACTCGAGCATGTTTAAGTTAAATATGACAGAGAAGAACAAGACTCTGATACCATATGAGTGACCCAGGAATCAACCAAACAAATTCGCAAATCTTTGTTGCTGATATGGATCTAATGTTACAGAGTCATGATGTTGTTCAAATACAAATTCTTGGAATTGAAATAAAAGATAATTAACTTCAGAATACAAAGAGTTTTCTCCGAAAGGACAAGTAAACTCTTTCTCACAGTTACTACTCAACCACATAGTATTAAGAAGAAAAGAAGAAAATACATTTAGAGAATATCAAAGCAGAAACATTTAAGCCTACTTATTGTTAGATAAGAGAGAGAAAGTACTTTAGTTATCATGTCTTCTATTACTAATCTATCATATACATATACATATATATATATATATATATATATATATATAAACCATTAATGATATTGAAATTAGCTCACAAAACTAAATCCAGACTGATGAATTGGAAAATGCCAACATAAAAACTTGATAAAATTTATGAAAAAGGAATCTTTGATTTAATTCAAAGTTATACTATCAAAACCACTACGAAAATAGTTTCGATAAATAAACCTACGGCACAATTCATTTATTTAATCCAGAGACATTAGAACTTGTTCAAAGAAACAAATATTGATACTTGCATATTGGCTTAGAGCAAGTAGCAATAAAACCTTTATATAGATTAGGAATTAACTCTCCTATCTGCCTTTTATTAACAGATAGTTGACATAGAAATTTTAATAATGGCCTTTTGAGCTGTACTCGAATCCAACACTGCAAATGGTCCAATTTATTTTAATTGTTATCCTAATTTCACAATTGACCTCTCAGATCCTAATATCTTAAAAACTTTAACATTAAATATTAAAACCAAGAACTTAGACTTAGAATCAAGATCAAAATCTGTTAGATTAATTTATCATATGTATTACAAAGTAATGAAAACCGCCATTAATCTCAAAGCTAAAAATCATTTAGAAAATCCTCATGAAACTTGTTTGTTAGAAACAAAATTTGAACGATCTAATGCATTTGTTCGTCGATATATTAATTGGGATGATATTTTTCATGAAACAAAATAGAATTTTGAACATTTAATTGATCCAAAAAAGAATTATGAATCTAGTAAAATAGATCGAATTATAGAAACATCCTCTAGAAATATCGAATTAGAATTTAGTCAAAGATCATTTTCAATTGCTTCTTCTTCCTCTTCTATGCCTCACTTTCGAAGTCAAAGTACTCGTAAACTTAGTAGTGTAGATTCTTCAGGAGAAATCCCTAAAATGAATTATGAAGATGACATTAGTATTAAATCTACAAATCCAACTAAATTAGAAATGCAAATGCCTAATACATTAATGACAATATTTTCTTATGATAAATTCGAATTAGATAAATTATATCTCAAACAAATATGGAATAGACCTTGTTATAAAATTAAAATAGATTGGTACTTTGCTGTAGTAAATCCTGAAGAAGGAATAAAACTAAGAGCTAAATATTATAATGATCTAAAGAAATTTCAACAACATTTAGATTTTTTTTTAATTTGATGAATATTCAAGAAAATACAATCAAATGGAATCCATAAATATGATTGCACGAAAATGGTATATTTCTAAAAACGAAGTTAAAAATCCATAATGCCTCCTCCAGAAGAGATCAAAATCCCTGTAGAAAACCAAGTTGTTTTAGCCACTCCCTTTAAAATAAAAAGTCTAGATAGACAATGTGATGTTAATAATAAAGATTTAAATAAGGTAATCCAACAAAATAATTTTACAAATCAAATATGAATTACAATAGGTAACAAAATAGAACAATTAGATAATAAATTCACTATAAGAGAAATCCATTAATAAAAACAATATAATCCAAAACAAGCTATAGACCCATATCCAATTTTTAAACCAATTTTATATGAAGATAAATACTTAACATTTAATAAAGGCAAATTTAAATAGATGATGCTAGATTAGAAATCTTAAAAGATTTACAAGAAAAATTAAATAAATTAAATACTAAAGATATTCTTAAAACATCTTCTAAAGCACACATTCAAACAGTAAATGATTTAACTCTAAAGTAATGGCTAAAAACAAAAGACCTACTTATAAACACTTTCAAAATCCATATACGCGTAATTACTCTCCATGACCTTCTTTCCCTAATGTTCAGTTTGAAGAACGACACTTAGATACTAGAGTTTCTTTTACTAGCTACAATTTACCAAATGGAATATTGATGGTATATCTGAACACCAAATTATCAATGTCTTCCAAGAAATGGCTATGGCTATCATGGCAATTAAATGTCAAAATACTACCAATAGTGATGTGTCTATTATCCAAATTCTAACTACTGATTTTACTGGAATCCTTCATAAGTGATGGCATGACTATCTTACTGAAAAATGCCGCCTAGAAATTCTACATGCCTCCAAGATTCAAACTAAAACCATTCTAGATCGTAAAGGTTAACTGTTACTACAAGTGAAACCATTTCAGATTGTCTTAATACTTTTGGGATTGCTAACAATTTTATATCTACTCTCACTAGGATTCATTATCAAAAACAGTATATACTAATCACATTAGTAGTTCAAAATGAATCTAAAATAAGTGCTATAACTCTGCTTGACTCTAGAGCTTATCAAAATTCTATCAAAAAAGGATTAATACCATCTAAATATTTTGAAAAAACCACTGAAATGTTATTTTTGACAAATAAAAGGAGTTTAAAAATAAAATATAAGCTCTCTAATGTTCATATTTGTAATGCTAATATTTGCTTTAAAAATATTTTTATGTTAGTTAAAGATTTATTTTAAGATGTTATTTTAGATACTCTCTTTTTAACTCAAATATTTCCTTTTATTGTCTATTCTAAAGGCATACATGCCCAAGTATTTGATAAAAAAGTCACATTCTCCTTTATAACTTCATCGACCTCTAAAAACATTAATACTTTAAAAACAGACTAGTATTTCCCGAATAAATAGTATTTCTCAACATATTCAATACTTAAAAAAAGAAATTAATATGCATAAAATAGAAGATGGTTTAAAAACTATAAAATTGCAAAAAATGATTAATGAATTTCAATCTCTTTTATCCATAAATGTTTGTCAGATTTACCTAATGCATTTAGGGAATGAAAACAACATATTGTAGAACTTCCTTATGACAAAAACACTTTATTCAAGACAAATTACCTATAAAAGCTAAACTCATTCAAATGAATGCCAATTTATTAGAATATTGTAAAAATAAAATTAATGATCTTTTAGGGGAAAAAAAGATTATACAACCCTCATCTCGTTGGAGTTAGGTAGCATTTTATGTTAATAACCAAGTAGAGATCGAAAGAGAAGCCCCTCAGTTAGTTATTAATTATAAACCCCTAAATAAAGTATTACAATGGATAAAATATCTCAAACCTAATAAAAGAGACTTGTAACAATGAACGTTTGGTGCCTCAATTTAATCAAACTTTGACTTAAAATCTAGATTTTGGCAAATTCAAATAGCTAAAAAAGATAAATATAAGCCAATATTTATTGTTCTCTTTGGACATTATGAATTGAATGTTATACCTTTTGGATTAAAGAATACTCATTCTAAATTCCAGCATGTCATGAATGATATATTTAATTTCTTTTCTACTTTTTTTATTGTGTATAAATTTTTTTCAAAAAATATAAATGAACACTTTAAGAATTTATATAAATTTTGTAAAGCTGTCCTACTTAATGATTTAGTTCTATCTAGATCTAAAATGATAAGTATTTAATTCATATATGTGTTTTAATCCGTGATTAAAAAAAGGTTATGATTATGTAGATATATGATTGAAAATTTTACTTTATGATATACAAGGATGAAGAAATATAGCCATCCACACATTAATACTAGCGTAGCACTATTTTTTTTTTTTAATCAAAGCCACCAGTTGGTGGGTGGGGGTTGGGTAGACCTCTACTTGATTATTGGAAAAAATGAAAGGTTACAAGAGAGGACCATAAACTATTTGCCAAGTACAATGAAAAACCCTAAGAGTTGGGACTGATTGAGAATCTAAAACACATTACATCCCAATACTGACTGGCAAGTTATCAAAAGATAAAAAGGAAACAGTTTGATAAGGCGAAGAAGCTAACATAGCTAAAGAGTCAGCAACCATATTTGCTTGGTGAAAGACATGCTGACTTATAAGCGTAGCACTATAAATATAAATGATAAAAAATATCAATCAGATTCAAATAGTATCAATTAGAGTCAAAATTAAGTTACGGTATTGGAATAATAGTATGCATCAACATTCATTTATTAGATAAAAGGGGTTGTGTTCTATATTGTTGAAAAACTTAATAAGTTAATTAGAATGTTGGTGAGTACGATATTTTCAATAGTTAATTTAGTCATTTAAAAAGTTAGTTAATAGGTTAACTGATAATATTTTTCTTCCTTACCTTAACCAAAGAAAAACTAGGAAAAAAGCCCAAATCAAATATATTAATGAGTTTTAGATTCCATATGCATTCATGACCTAACTATTTGTTTTTTTGAGATGTTATTTAAAAATATTTTATTCGTTCGAATTTGTATATCTTATTTTGGCTTTATAAAAAAATTTTAAATAGTATTTAATTATGAGTACGTTACTACATTATTCTTATTAATTAAAAATATTAGTAGAACCTGTAGTTTTTTTAAGTTTTAAGGGGTTAGTTGTTAAATTTTAAATGAAGAATATGTTTGCTTTAAAAAAATAAGCATTTATTTTCAAACATTGTCAAATAGAAATGTAAACACTCAATTCCTCAATAATAATTATTTGTACCTTTAAGCCCGAACATACATATGTGATCTTTTAACTATAGTTTCTTTGCTAATGCCCTAAGCAACACCTATTTTTTTTTTTAAAGCCTTTTTCCTTTAATCAATCAATATTTTTGAGTCCTCAGACTAAAAAATATTAATTTTAAGTCCTCAAACTTGATAATATAAAATATTCCCATAATTTTTTAAATAAAATAGTTTCGAACTATCTGCTAAACCATTTATTTTAACAACTTCAAAATTTTTTGTTAGTGTTTGAAATATTGTTCTATAATTTCTTTAAAACTAATACATCATCATTGTAAACTATAGTCAAATTACTATAAGGATTAGATATTTCATTCATGACATTTTGGAATTTAAATGGAGTTTCTTTAAACCAAATGGCATAACATTCTATTTTTATTGTCCAAAAGGGACATTAATGTTTTCTTATACCTGTTTTTCTACCCTATTTGTATCTTCCAAAATCCTAAAATTGATACAATTTTATAATCCAAAGATAATTATACTAATTGGCCAACAATGTTGACTTTTTACATAACTATAATTTTAATTAAGTTGACAATTTTGACAATCCTTTCATAACTTTAATAATACTAGTGTTGAAAGTAGCATAATTAAATTACTAAACATAATCAGTAATATAACACATAAAAATTCAAAACAAGGTTTAGAGTGTAAGAAACAACTTACTAATTAGAGTACTGTAAAAATTTTCTGGCTTAAATTTTCAATATTTCATAATACAAGAAATTGATTGTTGAGATAATATGTGAATGCATTATTTTCACTCTACTTGAGATAACAAATTTTCAAAAATTGTTAGGAGAACATGTTTGCTCCGATATTCCTAATGCTTTTTGAAGTAGGAGAAAACAAACAATTAGTTTACCATAAATAGAAGGTTTTATAGAGAAAAACATCCATACTAAAATTAGACCTATAATGTTTCCGTCCTTAATAATTTTTTTTTTACTGTTATGGTCTTTAATAAATTTTTCTGTCATTATGTCTTTGATTTTTTGTTTTTAGGGATCATAATGGCTGATTTTTTAGGTAGAAAAATAAAACATTATGAAAACATTATGAACCACAATGATAGAAAAAATTCATTAAAGACGATAATGACAAGAAAAATAATAATAATAAGGATGGAATATTACAAATACCAATATTTAGGGATTAAATAGGATAATTTCTCAACATTTTATATTAACAATCAAGCTTTAAAAGAGAGAAGAGCACCTAAATTAGTAATTGATTATAAAATATTAAATAAAGTTTTAAAATAGATAAGATATCCTATACTTAACAAGCGAGATTTATTGAAAAGAACTTACAAAGCTACTATTTATAACAAATTTGATATGAAATTATGATATTGGTAAATAGAAATAGAAGAAAATGATAGATGTAAAGCTGTGTTTAATATACCTTTTGGGCAATATAAGCTGGAATGCCATGCCTTTTGGATTAAGGAATACAACATATGAATTTCAAAATGTTATGAATAGTATATTTAATCCTTATAGTCATTTTACAATAGTTTACGTTGATGATGTTCTAATTTATTCTGAAAAAATAGATCAAATTTTAAGCATTTAAACCAATTCTTTGATATTATTAAAGCTAATAGCTTAGTAGTAAGACAAAAAGGCTAAGTTATTTCAAATTGAAATAGGATTTTTAGGACATAATTTAATAAAGGGTACTTATAAACCTATATGTAGAGTTATAGAATTTCTCTCTAAGTTCCAAATAATATTATACATAAAACTCAATTACAAAGATTTTTAAAATATTTTAATTATATTTTTGATTTTATTCCTTATCTTAGACAGTTATGTGAACCATTATATCAATGGTAACGTAAAAATCCAAATCACTGGGGTTCCGAATAAACCCAAATTGTTAAGCAAATCAAAGTTATCGTTCAAAATCTTCCTTACTTTGGAATTCCACATCCCAAGGCAAAAATAATTGTTGAAACATTTGTTTGATATCATTCAAGCATTTGGCTTGGAAGCTAAAGGAATTATAGCACTACTAGAAAAGAAATTTTATCTATAATTTTATGTATTACCAAATTTCAAGATAATTTGATAAATAAGACAATTTTATTACGAATGGATTGCAAAATTGCAAAAGAAATTTTAGAAAAAGCTATTAAAATTTTAGTTTCTAAACAAATTTTTGCTAGATGGTAAGCAATTTTATTTAATTTTGATTTTCAACAAGAATTTATTAAAGGCATTAAAAGCTCTTTATCTGATTTTCTTACAAGAGAATCTTTATAAGAAAAATACGGCTTACCATAGTAACTCCAATGAGAGAAACAAAGCCCACATCACCATAACCTATTAAGTATTTTTTTTTTTTTATTAGCCAATTTTCCACCACCACCAGACTGGATATATTTTCCAATGCTCCCAGCTCTTTCTAGAGATCAATTATTAAATATAAAAAGAGTCATGTCATGCAAGTTCCTACTTTTTATAGTGAAGCCGTCAAGTCACCACAAACACTAACAAAACTAGAGGTTAAAATTATAGAATCAGCTTCAAAAGTCATGTTTGATTATAATATTGTTTTAATTAATAATTTGTTTCTAGTAGAACATTCCTATATCTATTACATCTTGTCAGACTATAAAAAATCAGTTTTCATCCCAATACTTATAAAGTATCTTTGAAAATATTGGACGTATACTAGAGCCATTCCTATTAAAGCTTTAATGTCACCATTATCTTGTCAAAACTAAGTTGGCTCCTCATCCACATTAGAAGACTCAATATTGGAAAAGGGCCTTTTGGAGTTTTGCTTTAAATTTTGTCTAGGTCATCTTGGACTTATCTGTAATAACTAACATGTCTACTCTGCTCTAACGTATTAACTTAATTACTTGGAATAAACTAATACTACTGGAACCCATCCAGGTCCGGTCCTACAACTATAATTAGTAATATAATTCATAAAAATTCTTAACAAAATCTAGCATGTAAGAAACAAGTTACAAATTGGAGTGTTGTAAAACTTTTCTTATTTAAACTTTCAACATTTCAAAATACAAGAGATTGATTGTAGAGACAATATGCAAATGCATTATTTTCACTTTGTTTGTTAAGAGAATCTAGTTAAGCATTTATAATAGTCGAACTTGAAAAGAATACAAATTTAAATTGATACAATCTTATAATTTAAAGATAATTGTACCAACTACCGACAATGTTGACCTCTTACCTAACTATGACTTTTATAAAGCTAATAATTTTGAAACTCTTTTCATAACTTTAATAATGGTAGTGTTGAAAAGTCTTGAGAATGCATAGCTGTAAAATAAATATAAAAATCTTGATGGACGTATGCTAGGGTCGTTCTTGTTAAAGTTTCAATGTCACCATTATATTATAAAAATTGACTTGACTCTTCATTTTCATTGAAAGAATTGGGCCTTATTTGGATTGCAATTTTCTATTTTCATTCTAAATTAAAATTTCTCTTTAATTTCTAATTGAAACATATGGATAAAACTTATAAAACTATTGAACCTAGAATTTTTAGAAATTGCACAAAATATATTAGAACTTCAAAAAATGATTTTATGAGTTTATAAATCCTTAACAAAACAAATAGAAAAAACAGACGAAATATTAATATATGTGGATCTTTATGGGTCTAAATCTAAATTTTTTGTTTTAATATTTAATGTTAAGGTTTTTAACATATGTGCATATGTTCGATTTATGGTGAAATTAGAAATTAGCTTACAATTAGATAAAACTGAATCTAGACTGACGAATTAGAAAATGCCTATAGAAAAATTTGATAAAATTTATGAAAAGGAATCTTTGATTTATTCCAAAACTATAATGTGTTTCTATCAATAAACCTTATGGAACAATTCATCTCTTTAATCTAGAAACTTTAGAACTTCATCGGAAAAACAAATATAACTATCTACATATTGGATTAGTTCAAATAGTTGTAAAACCCTTATATCGATTAGGAATCAACTCTCCTATCTGTTATTTAAATTAATATCAAATATAAAAAGGTAAATATTAAATCTTTAAATAGTGAAATTTCGTAAATTTACACTTCAAATTCAATAATAAAAATTGATCATATTCAATGTTATTACAAAATTATAGTTAAAAAGAAACCCATGACTTTGGAAAAGATGATCGGCCCTTATGCTATTCCTAGAACTATTATAAGTGTATATTTTGATAATAAGGATGACCAAGTGAATATGGTCATTTAGTTTATACTATAGTCTTCCATTGTATTAAAATTGTAGAGATCTAAAAAGATTGGACAATTATTTCATGGTAATTTTTCCAAACACCACCATATTTTATATTTCATTCATTT